>OW679201.1:52043727-52078069 GCA_940337035.1 Agriotes lineatus | reverse complement strand
GTACTAATGGCTTGTTGTACTCGACACATTTTTCGATGAGGTTTTTTACTACCAATAAATGATTATTTGTGCCATAGCCAGTCCTAAACCCAGCCTGTTCTCGTGATTGGTACAATTCCAATTTAGTTTCCAAACTCTTTGCGATAATTTTGGTGAATAGCTTGTAAATGTGTGCGAACAAACTGATGGAATGGTAAGTTCTAATATTGGTGATGTCCCCTTTTTTGTGGAGTAAAATAATTTCTGCACGGTTCCACTGGGATGGCATTGTTACTTCGCAAAGGCATTTATTGAAAAGTTTCGTAAGAGTTTTTCTCCTCCTATTTTTAGAGATTCTACTACTATTCCATCATTTCCAGGAGATTTATTGTCCTTCATCTCTTGTAAAGCTTTTCCAACTTCATTTAATGTTATATTCGGCGTTTCCTCGGAACCTTAATTTGTAATTTTTGGTAGAGGCCGATTCTCATCGCTTTTCTCCTCCCTTTGTTCATATAGTTCACGGTAGAAGCTCTCTACGAATTCTAAAATTTCCTGCCCGTCGTTAGTAACCATTCCTTGCTTGTTTCTTAATTTATGTATGTTCTTCCTTCCAATAGATATATTTCGTCCCAGAACTTTTAGGCTTTTGTTTTCTTCGATGACTCTTAATATTTCCTTTGTGTTGTGCTGTCGTATATCCTTACGGATTCCCTTTTGAATATCTTTTTTCAGGTTTCTAAGTAAAGGAAAATTTTTATCACATTTTTCTCCTAGTAATCTTCTATCATTTATAAGATTGTTTGTTTCTTTGCTCAGCTTTTCTTCATTTTTCTTGACTTTGGGACAGCATTTTTCCTTTCTCTTAGTGAGTTCACTATGTCCTGGATATTTCTTCTATGTCGCCATTATCGGTGTCTAAATTTGTGTTGATAATTTGTTGATATAATTCAATGTTTTCAGGGGGGATCCATTTTCCACTTTTGTTTTTAGATAACATTTTCGTTCTTTCTTTTTTTTTTTTTTGGTATTCAGTAACACTTTCGCTAGTACCATTCTATGGTCGCTTCCAATTGAGAATTTGTTGAGCACTGTGATGTCTTGAATAATGTTTTTTTGTTAATAATAATGAAATCTATTTCGTTCTTTGTTAGCTCGTTCGGACTCATCCACGTCCATTATCGTTATTGTTTTTTATCGAAAAAGGAATTCATTACAAACAAATTCTCTTGGTGTAAGAAGTCTCTCATTTCTTTCACCATAGCCATGGTTGCCCATTGCTATTTCGGCTTGGTCTTGTTTGAATCCGAGCTTCGCATTGAAGTCTCCCATTAACATGGTGTAATGAGTCTTTGTATTCCGCAGCAGTCTTGTAACTAATAACTTGTAAATGAGTGTTGCACACATATATACCAGAAATAGCATAATACTATTTTATTATGTGTATCAATGCTAATAATCAATGTTTCTCTCAAACACACTTTTTGTTACTTTTTATGCTTAAAACGCACGACCAAACCTAGAAAAATCAACTGACATTTCTAAATTAGTTCATTTGACACGTGAAACAAAACCAAGTTAGCTCGTACCAAATCGAAAATCGCAAGTCGCTTATATTTTCAGTGTGGTAGAAGATTCTATTTGTCAATGTCCTATATTTAAGAGATGCTGATTGACTCAAAATATTATTCGTAGTACGCCTAATAATCTGTAATTTTCTAATCGCATCATTTCGTTGTAATCCTAAAACAAGGAAATACAACTCGTCCTAAGGACTCGTTGGCTTATAGTCAATATACCATGTCAACCTCAGGGAAAAACATATTCATATCTCTCTTAATGCATAAATATCTATTATTTACTAGCAACAGGATATTGTACATTTGCGTCACAGAAACAAAATATGAAAAGCTACTCATAACTCCCAAGGGACTTGTCAAATTATTTCTCCCTCAAGCTCATGGTAACCATACAACTACAAATAACGTCTTAGAAACCACACAGTGAGGCAATCCTTGATGTTACTTACATATTCTAATTTTAAATAGCATTATGACATTTTGAAATTTCATACTATTCTTACTAATATGCTAGTAAATAAAATATTGTATGCAGCACGGACTACTTTTTATATTTTAACTTGCTGTAGCTGGTTTTCTTACGTTTAGCCACCAAATATCCCTAACATATGCCCAATCCTTATGGGAAGGTACTACACTCAATTGTAAGGCGCAGTTATTAATTACCTTCTATTTTCCAGCTTTGTCTTGTTTAGTGAACTTGTCACTAAACTGTCAAAACAGTAGGTACCTCTTTATGTTCGTTAATTTTACTTAAAATGCAAATCTTAAGCTTTCTTTGTTCGTCTCTTTTACCCACGATACTGTCACATGTCAAACAAATTCAATCTGTTGCAATGCAGCGCCAACTCCCTAATATAATTCAATTGTTTACTAGTAGTTTTAGTTATGATGCCTAATATACCTGAATTTTTGAGCCCGTGCGTGCACGTCATAACATATTGATGACATCATCTCCTAGTATGTTTATATGATCCTTATACAGTCACTAAAAGTACGTTGTTTGACACAGACTGATGCAAAATATAACCTGCAAATTTCAAATTTCACATAGCTTGGTAGTGCTACCAACAATGTGAATATGTAATTTTTTATCGTCTAGACGATAAAATTGCATTTTAATGTGAAGTAAAAGGTAGATAAAATACAACTTTAACAGTTACAATTTAATGAATATATTAAATTAATATTTTAAAGATGAAAGAAAAAACCACAACAGGAAAACTAAAGACAACATCATATTAATTTACATAACATTTTTATAGTAAACGCTGACAGCTATCAATTAATGTAAAATTAAGTGACCAAACGACCTCAGAAAATCAGCACTTTGAAAACTTGAATGATGTAGCTTGTGTGAAATGAATTGGCGCACTTCAGATATACGGATTAGGCGCATTTTCCTGTAACTGATACTTTGCTTGCTCGCTGTATATGTTATTTACCTGTTGAGGCTACTTATAACAGGTACTCTGCAGGTATTTATGTAATTTTTCGGACCCAACTTAAAATCAATTAAAAATACAATTTTGCTCGATTTATTTTTAGGCCAGTCGATAAGTCTTTTAAAATGGCTGTTAGCGGGAGTAATTCCGGACAAGCTGGAATAAATTTTAATCTGTTCTGTTGGGACTCAGAAAATATATATTAACTTTGCACCCCTTGACAGGCCCGGATTTAACCGCTATGCTTAAAAAAAGGTCTAAATTTTTATATTTTTCCTAATATTAGTGAATATCTCGATTAGTATCAACTTTTGAGCAAAATGCGTAGTTGTCAAAATTAAAGAAGAGTAAATTCGCTACAAAAAATGTTCTATACATTTTTGTCATACGTTCGCTTGTTTCGAATTCATAGGCGTCGAAATATATTTGTTTTCGAGCATTTGCTTGTTACTGTCTTTTACGATAAAAGAAGTATTGGATTCACCCCAAAAATTCGAAATTGAGTTTTCAACAGATCTTCACGTTTTAAAGTCCCCTGAACCCAAAAAACATGTTTTTGTTCATGGCTCTGTCTGTGTGTCGGTCTGTCTGTGTGTCTGTTTGTGAACAGAATATCTCAAAACGAAAAGAGGTATGACGTTGAAACTTCATATATAAGTTTTGTGTACTATCTAGATGCGACAGCAAGCTTTTGAAGAAAATCGCATAACCGGAAGTAGGTGTTTACTCTTGTAATTTTTCAGTTTTTTTGGATTTTTTCAAAAACGGCTTTAACGATTTTTTTCAAACTTTACAATTTTATTAAAGTTTTAATGTGTATTGATGTGAGCTAGGCAATTTTTCAGTCGAATACCTTTAAAATGGGTTTCTTTTGCTTGCTTTTCCAATTTTTTTCATTAATTTTTATTTTAAATAGAACACCCAGTATATTATTACATTCTTGAATTCAGTTTAAAATTTTAGAGAAAATTAGTCTCTTGAACTAACGCTCTATTGTGTACGGTTTCTGTACAAATTGCAATTTTTGAAAATTTTTGACAAATGCTTGTATGTATAATACTTGCGGTGTAGAAGCTGCTGCTCTATGGGCTTGCATGTGGCGGTACAATTCTCAACTTGCCCCGGATTCGGGATACAAAGTTAAAGATTAAAAATCAAATTTTGGCTAATAGGCCAGTCGATAAGTCTTTTGAAATGGCTGTTAGCGGGAGTAATTCCGGATGATTCAATTAGGGACAACACTTTATTTCTGCATGCATTTAGTGGCTGCGATACTGTTTCCGCACTATACAGGCAGGGGAAAATGAAGTTCGTTAAACTTCTACAGAAAGAAAAAAACTTACAAAAGGCTGTTCAAATTTTCAAAGACCCAAACGCGTCCCCAGAGGAAATAGATAAAGTGGGAGAACAATTTCTTCTTCTTCTGTATGGATTAACACACTGTGTATCATTGAACAGGTATAGATACCAGTGTTTCGTACAATCTATTAACAGAAGTTTACCAAATCTAGCATCATTACCACCAACCAAAGACGCAGCTCGCTTGCACTCGTTCAGTACTTACAACCAAATTCAGCTATGGTATGGAAACGAAAAATCACCTTTCGAGTGCGGATGGAGAAATTCAAAGAATGGATTTATGCCCATTCCCACTGTACAAGACGCAGCTCCTCAAGAATTACTGAAACTAATTTCTTTAAGTGCGCCAAAGGTTGTAATGTATCTTGTCGCAAAGCAGGTTTTCATTGCTCAGTAATATGTGGTTTCTGTCAGGGAAAATCTTGTTTGAATACTGTGCACGTGATCGAAGTAGACGACGAAGACGACGACGAGGACTTGCATATCGATCTAGAACAATCAATAGAACATACCCAAGATTATGAAGCAAATTTGGAACACGAGACAGATATTGTTGAAAGTCAAAGTGATATTGAACAATCACCAACATCAAAAAGGGTAAAAAAATTGATGAGCAGTAAACTTCAAAAGAAACTTGAAGTTAGCAAAGTTGGAATAGTGGAACGTCAATAATAATTTAAAAAAATCTGGTGTGATACACGCACACAACTTCCTTTCATAGTGATTTTATAATTAGCCAAAATTTGATTTTTAATCTTTAACTTTCTATCCCGAATGCGGAGCAAGTTGAGCATTGTACCGCCAGATGCAAGCACATAAAGCACCAGCCTCTACACCGCAAGGTAAAACGAGGTTATTGATTATACATACATACATAGGTACATACATTCAAGCATTTGTTAAAAATTTTCAAAAATTGCAATTTGTACAGAAACCATACAAAATAGAGCGTTAGTTCAAGAGACAAATTTTCTCTAAAATTTTAAGCTGAATTCAAGAATGTAATAATATACTGAGTGTTCTATTTAAAATGGGAGTTAATAAAAAAAATTGGAAAAGAAAACAAAAGAAACCCATTTTAGAGGTATTCGACTGAAAAATTGCCTAGCTCACATCAATACACATTATAAATTTAATAAAATTGTAAAGTTTGAAAAAAATCGTTAGAGCCGTTTTTAAAAAACTCCAAAAAAACTGAAAAATCACAAGAGTATACACCTACTTCCGGTTATGCGATTTTCTTCAAAAGCTTGCTGTCGCATCTAGATAGTACACAAAACTTATATATGAAGTTTAAACGTCATACCTCTTTTCGTTTTGAGATATTCTGTTCACAAACAGACACACAGACAGACCGACACACAGACAGAGCAATGAACAAAAACATGTTTTTTGGGTTCAGGGCACTTTAAAACGTGAAGATCTGTTGAAAACTCAATTTCGAATTTTTAGGGTGAATCCAATACTTATTTTATCGTAAAAGAAAGTAACAAGCAAATGCTCGAAAAAAAAATATTTCGACGCCTATGAATTCGAAACAAGCGAATATATGACAAAAATGTATAGAACATTTTTTGTAGCGAATTTACTCTTCTTTAATTTTGATAACTACGTATTTTGCTCAAAAGTTGATACTAATCGAGATATTCACTAATATTAGGAAAAATATAAAAATTTAGACCTTTTTTTAAGCATAGCGGTTAAATCCGGGCCTGTCAAGGGGTGCAAAATTAATATATATTTTCTGAGTCCCAACAGAACAGATTAAAATTTATTCCAGCTTGTCCGGAATTATTCCCGCTAAAATGTACTTGTCGACTGGCCTATTTAGTAAAAACATTGTATTGAGTACCACATGAAATAACGAATAAATTGACTATAATAGTAAAATAATTTACATATTTTTACAAAGAATAATAATTGGAATTGCGCAGTATTTGAACAACTAAATCAAATTTATGGTTAGGGATTAGTTCTTGGTCGTCTAAAATTGGCATTAATCTATTCAGAATCAATTTTTCAAGGACCTTTGACAGAATGGGAGTAGGCTTATGGACCTGTATGATGTAATTTCCGTTGGTGGTTTACCAGGTTTCATAATCATGATTATTTGCGTTGTTTTCCATTGACTTGGGAAGTGCCGGATTCTGAGGATAGAATTATACAAATGTGTAAGGGCTTGTATAGCTTTAGTTGGTAATTGTTTGATAATTGTCCCAGCGATCAGGTCATATCCTGGAGATTTCTTTATGTTGATCTTTGGCATCTTCATTCGGGAGTTGACAAGGGAAGGGTGTAAACACTTTGGTGAGATATTCAGCTTGATTTTAATGTTGACTAAGGAGTTTTTTTAGATGTTTGCTGGCCCTATTATACTCTCGTTTGTCGAGGTCCGATCTGGTAAGTTGCCATCGTTGCCTGAGGCGGCGTTTTTCGGCTATTTTGTCCTTTATGATGATAAGTGTATCAACTTACTATTTTGAACCATGGTGTATACAGTATACAGATTTGCAGGTCTGCGAAATAGAACAGACTGTTCGTATGCTTGAATTTAAAACATTGGCAACTCTCTGTAACACCAAACCATTAGAAAGTTGGTCATTATATTACGAATTATTATATTACATGTGTAATTTACTTACTTGTCTCACAGCAGTTAGCGGTATAAGTGCACCATCGTTGTCTCTTTCTCGTTCAAAATACCTTATCAAAGCGGCAACAAGCTCTTTTGACTTTCTGGGTAAGGCGGTCGACATTTTAGCTTAAAGTTCTCCATACGTTTCCAGCAACTAAACTCTTCCCAAAGTAAGTAATTTGTAGCAGCGGAAAAACGACAGTATAACTTGTTTGCAATGTTCGTTATGAAAACAACGGATTTTTAAAATGCAAAACTAAACTATATGTCACTGTCAACACCTGTCAAAACCACTATAACAAATAAGTCGTTTTAAAAAGCGACATGCGTACGTGTTAATTCCCTGAGCAGAACTTGAAAACACAAAGTACCCCGACGTATTATAGTTTTTGCTATTGTTCATGGAAATTATGAAATATTAAAACAAAAATTGTACGGCTATAGCAATATATGAAGCTATATTATTAGCAAAAGCAATATTAATCAGTATTTTATTGAAAAAAAGAGTAGTTTTATATTTTTCAAATGTTGGTACTGAAAACCTTACTAAAAGGCGGATTGATGACGTGCACGCACGGGCTCAAAAATTCAAGTATAATAGTATATTATGTTACTAAGAGTAAAAGTGACACTTTGTGTGGCGAGACCGGACGCGTTTGACTCTATTTTTTTCACTATAGAACACTGATGAAAATATTTAATTTAAATCAAGAAAGAAAAAGAAATTTGGATATTCTACTAATGTAAGAAATTAATGATCTTGAATTAATATAAAGATATCCAAGCATTACATCTGCATTTTCTGATAACATGGTAATTTTTATAGCTTGCAATATACCATTCGTCAAACCCCAGACGTTGGTCCATAATTTGTAATACCCCCTTCCCTCTTAATCGAGACAATTTGCAATAAGTCTCCTTTTTATTTAATCAAGCACCATGTAACATGCTATTTTGCAATATACTCTTCGTTTTTGGAGTATATAACAAATTATATTGATGTGTTATCAATATAGTAAGTTGACTTAACTTTTGTATCAAATAAAACTCACTTCCTTTAGCTTATCATTCATAAACCACCTAAAACGTATAACGTAATCGTATTGACATTTCTCACAATTTATACTTTGACATGTGGCTTATGTCAATATTTAAATTAATTCAAACCACGACCAGCTAGTTCAAAGCAATGAAGAGCCTTTTTTTCAGTCAAATGGGTATGTTCACAATAACAATTCTTACTTTATATTACTTTATATAGTTATAGACAGTTATAGCCCGTATCATTTCATCACTTTAAGAAACGCATTTAATTCAAGTACCTTTATAATATTTCTTATTAAAATTTCAAACTATGACAAGTTAATTTCGTTTGACGTGACACTTGCAATAAAAACCAACTAAGCTTCAAAATTTTATCTTGATCAAAATATTTCCAATTTAACACATCAAAATTATTAAAATTAACAAATTATGAGCCTACACCCAAAAATGTTAATTTCAACTTATAAATGCCTAAAACTCTCAAGATCGTGACTAACTTACAATTTACAATATAAATTAACTACTTATTTACTTTCTAAACAGTTTTGTTAATCCTAAATAGACAGTTTTTCCAAATTATACCAAATCAAACTTTCTCGTAAAAACACATTAAAGTCCAAATAAAACTTCACTGATCTATGCTGTATTTTGAGAGGTATCTGAATTCAAACCGATATCCGTTGCGAACCTGCTCACTGGTTGTCTTACTGGTTTTCTATGCTACAGATGCTTGTAGAATTTCTACAAAATATTGCTCCTTCAATAGAAATAACTTCATTTATACAAGCACAATCACGCATTCACTGATTCTACGCCAAATGAATGATAAACTCAATTGTATATTCAATAGAATCAAAATAATTCAGGTTTACTTTCAAAATTGGCTTTATTTTGAATTATAATAGTTTGATACTATTTCATGAAATTCTAACACAAGGAAAGCTATTTTTCCACCCTGTATAACATTCAAACGATTGTTTCTTCAATAGCCATTTAACTGGCTGGATTTCAAAATATAACTAAATAGTGCATGCATCTGCATGTAGCAGTACAAGCTTTATCATGCAAAAAATAAGGTAAAAGTAGCAATGGCAATCCTTCAACAGATTATAAAACTAAGTCTTATTCATCAAGATCATTGCAAATTATGGGATTTACAACTCTATTGATAAACTTGTGCTGTCTCAATTCTCAAACTTTGCGTAATATTGAAGCCTCGAAGAAGGAAATCCAATTGACAAATGATAGTTTTGCATAACAATGTGTCGCTTCACGTTTGGGAAATGGCGAATTCGCAGTTGGGACCTTCGGTTTGTCTTAGATACAATTGCCATGAACAGGAAGGTAACAATGATGGGTAGTTGAAAGGAGGTATTATAACAAGATGTTCGATTTGTATCAGATATTTATACAATGGGTAAGTACAGTAATTCTGATTAATGAATTTATTTTTACTAATATTCTTTCAAAAATAAAGGTTGTGCACATCAATTATGATTTTTAAACCAACCAGTAAATTTTTTAACGCGTTAAAAATGATAAAATCTAGGTAGAAATCAGTTAGTTTTAGTTCAATTACCCATCAGTGTCCACAGCATTTGCTTGTGAGAGACGCAGAAAACACCTTTTGGGCAAGATGCATAAACCTGATATTTGACTTTAATGAAAAACGCAAATGTATTATACGTACTACTGCGAACTATATTTTTGTTTGTAGAATAAAATATATGAAAGCTACAGCTTTGTGAATTTACTTTCATGAAAAGAGTATTATCTCTAATATCAGTTACACAGCGATATGAGAACTATTGCTGCGTGGGAGGCCGACCCAATATCTTATTTACCTCAGAGAGCAGAATTGAACTACGTACCTGTAGCCCAAAAAATCGAGTTGCGATATCTATCTTGGCACATAGATTAAGCATTTCTGAACGAAACGCATTTAACTTTATTCATTATAAACATGTGGAATAGTCGACCGCATTGAGTTTCAATAATACTTGCTTTTAGTCAACATTAAGCAAAGTGCGACAGCAAACTGTAAAAAAAGCTTTTTAAAAATAACAGCAGCAGATAAAATGTCTTAAACTTGAAGTGCAGAAATCAGTGGTGAAGGTTATGCCAACTGTCGTTTGAAATAGTGGTGCTGGAATTACTGTCATGAAGATGCAAAGTAACTTGTAAAACGTATGGCCAATATTTAACGAAATCTTAAAGAAAAGTTCTTTAAGTTATACCCACAAATAAAGTATGTGACTAAGTCGCTAGCCTATAAAAAATCCTGCTTGCGTTTACGTATCAGCATTTGTATTTATTAAAAAAACAAATAAACAGCTCAAGACAAATCTTCATATAATATAAAGGTACACGTGAGAAATAATGTTTCCCTCATATGCATCAGAGTAATTATTTAAACACGCAAGGGATTTTATTTCTTCAGAACTACGAAAGAATCGCCTCTATTTCAAGATGCGGTGTATTAAAGAAGATAAATTGTATTGAAATTAGTATATGGAGATAAGTGAAACTACGTATATCGTTAATACAGTACTTTGTCTCTATTTATATACACACAATGCTACAATATTACTTATGTATACATGTAAATCTCTACTGCTAAAATGTTTTCAATGAGTCATTGTTCCTTCCTTCTGGCTAAATAAGTCGAATAAATAAAATTTGAAATTAATGCATCCAAAAGCCCAAAAGCTTAACTGTGATATGAACTGAGATACAACGTTTTTCTTACATATTACTTCACCATGCTGACTGCTGTTTCATGAATGTTATTTCTCATACCACGTACTCTAGTTTAACATTAACATTTTTTCCAGGGAAACTGTACTGTTATGTTTTGGTATGCTCAACATGGAGACAATGTAAATGTCATTTTTAGAAAGTACATAGGCGAGTAAATAATGGCAACTTTATAGTCCAATGTTCAAAATAAACAAGTAACGACTCTCGATGTAAATTCATGGTAGAGCACTAGTTTGTGAACCACGGTTTCTGAATTTTCCAAGACCATTTTGTTGCTATTCTATAGTAACTACTAAAACGTGATATGGTTAGAATTTGCCTAGTTCTGAATAGTAGTGACCGTTCTGTGCTCACGTAACATGCATTTCACACTGGAATTGTAAGAGATTGCGACCACACTGGCGGCATATTTATCCCACATTAACCTTTATAGCAGTTTATAGTTAGAGAAAACCAAAAGAGTAATATAGATAATTACAGCAATGGTGGCTTACTTAAAATACCTATTCACTTTTTAAAGTGATATCGCCCTTATTTTTCATGATAGCGGAAATTGATAAGAAATAGTTGTTAAGAAATGAAAACTATATCTTATTTTGAAAACATGGCAACTTAATTAAAAAGGAAAAGTTCTTTGTACCGAACAAACATTTTCTAAAAAAATAAATCGAAAAAGAAATTGGCTTAAATTAATATTTTTCTCACAAATAAACTTCCGTTTGTTGATATTTACACATATCTGGCTAATAATTTTAATTGTAATCTATACGGGGGTTGTAGCAAAACAAAATCAACAATATGTTTTGATGGTCTACGTCTACGTGAAAGATAAGAGCACTTTATACTTCATTTGATTCCAGTTTTTCACTTTTCACTTTATGTCATTTTCTAGATATACCACTACTTTCAATCATAATAATATTTTGTTAAATTTTATTTATTTGCTTAAAATTGTCAGAATTGTCCAAAATTCCACCCAATTATTACTGAAATTAATTACCCGCAATAAAGTGTCCATTGACAGATTTCTGCAAACCCCTTGGAGTTGTCAAGATATAAAACATTTACCGCCTATGATATAAAAACAAAAAAGGACCTACCATTAATAAACTTCAAAATTTCGCCATGATAGCAGTCATCAGAATTTATCAGCAATGTATTTATTGCTGAATGTTTTCCATTGGCATTCATTTGGAAAAATATACAAATTGATGAACAACAGCAGCACTAAATTTGGAAATATATCATGTTTGTGTTATTAATTTATCTAACTGTTATTGTGTGCTAAATGGATTTACAAACTGTCAATTTTGATAGTTTTTGGAATTTTGGGATCAAAGCCTACTTAGATATGAAACATTCCGGACATATTTAAAAATCATATCTGCGCTACTTTTCTCGAGAGTTATATATAGTTTGTAGAAGCAACTAATATAACATTTATATCATTAAAAGCAAAATTTCCTGTCTACATCCTCTAGTAAAATCGGCAAAAGTTGCTGTTTACCTCCAATTAGTATTAAGTAGGAACATCGATACCTAATTAACCTAGTTTCTCTGGGAGATTTTTCTGCTAAGCGACAATCAGATGATGTAGTTACCAGTAAAATCCTTTTCAAAAGCTACCAAAGCATTTTTACATTAGTTTATATTAGAAATTTTAGAATCACTGGCAGTTGCATATTAGCGGCTAAATATGAATTAATAGAAAACGTTAGTAACTCCGACGTACAAACAGACTCGAGCAATAACAGTAATTGTAGTGAATTCTTAATACATATTTGTTGATTGTTTTGAAGTACTTTACACAAGCGCAACTAGATTATTATAAATAATATAAGGATTTTTACTCTACCATGGAAGTTTTCAAACTGTATTAAAGAGTTTACTTTAAAACAAAATAAAAATGATGTTGAAACGCTTAAATGGTATATTTTGCAATTGAAACAATAATAATATATTTATTGTGTCATTTGATTCAAATTTAGAAAGAAGGTTTTGTTACCAAAGGCATAACCTATATATGTTTTTTTTATTTTACAAACGTAACCATTCGATGTCGATTACAATATAACTCGCCAGCAAAACAGTAGCATAGACTAATGTATTCATTTATACAATCTGCTTTTACATTTCGCAACATAGCGTGACAGATTGCAAATTAGAAGGCGCAAATAGCATCACGTTTTCGCATTCCAGCAATTATTCTATTCTTCGCACAGTTTAGGTACCAAGCACTAAACAGTCTTTACTTATAAACTTGCGCTGCTTCAATGATTTTTCTTAATTGTACAAATTAATTAACGGTGGGTACTAGTCATCAGTTGACTATTCCATACAAATTTCATCTCACATTTGAAATAACCTACTAGCTCTATTTGATCTATTTTGAAGTGTAAAATAACGATATAATTACCCTATTTACGCAATATCAAAACTTCCTGAACAAGATAACTGCAATTGCAACGTCGCGTCGTGGGAATACTAACTTAGCTACAAAACTAACGTGATTTTCAATATTGGTTGCATTA
Source organism: Agriotes lineatus (assembly GCA_940337035.1). Taxonomy (NCBI): domain Eukaryota; kingdom Metazoa; phylum Arthropoda; class Insecta; order Coleoptera; family Elateridae; genus Agriotes; species Agriotes lineatus. Next base: position 52,064,736 of record OW679201.1, on the reverse strand, counting down.
TTCAATATTTAATAAAATGGCTAACAAAAAAATTATTATTTCGCATCGTTATAGAAAAATTCCAGTTTTTAATTTAAATGAGGGAGTATCCATACGAGCCCGGCTTTCCCATTTGACATAAATAAATAATCAACCGAGCTGTAACCAATGAGCAGATATCGATAACATTTATTGCTCAGGAGATAATCATCTTGAATTATATCAACATTTACACATTAATTTTTTTTTCAAATTATAGAGGTGCCACAGAAACGAAGTTCTACCTGAACAACTCAAAACTAATAAATATTCTGTTTTCAAAATTCGCGGTTGTATTGATAAAATTGAAATTTATCCTCGTATTTTACATATGAGAATTTAATTAAACTCCTTCTAAACCTGTTATTTAACCCATAATATAAAAATGTCATTTAGAACGGAATTGTTACGCTGAAAATTAATTTATTGATTTTATTAATTTGCTTGATCTACTAAATTATTGTATACTTATTCCTTGCATATAATTATTACCGCAGATCAATTTTTTCCACTGATTAATTGCGGATATGCAATTTGCTTTCCATTGACATCAATTTATACACTTCAAGCAGTGTCAAAAACAAGTTCGCCGATGTGTTTCAATGAATAACAACCCTCCACCCGCCAACGGTTTGTACCTGCTCTGAAAACACAAGAGCTATTACCTTTTTGTGAATATCATATAAGGGATTGTTCTATCTCGTATATAAATCACCTGACCAACATCAGCAAAAGCGCTTGTCTTGGTCCAATATCTCTGAATTCATCTTGTTCAAAAACTCGTTTTCATTTGTCAGCGTACCGATATGTCATTCAATTATTGGCAGGCTACTGATACGGGAACAAATACTTTTTGTTTCCACCAGGGCCTGCAACGTGTTTCTCGTACTGAACGCGTTTTATGCTTATGCCAGATAAACGCTAACTTGTAATTGTGTTACGAAAAATAATCATTAGTAGAAAATACAGGAAAGTAGTATTTAGTTAGTCATGGGCAATATTTATAGATTTTGTTAAAAAAATTTCGTTTATGAAGATGTATTTCTGGTATTATTTTGTATGCTATCAGGATTTTGTATAATAACCGAAATATTAAATTATATCGCTAATGAAATACTTGTCTTACTAAAATAAGTCATACGGTACTGTGCACAAACAAACTATAGGATTTAATATATTTCTTCCTTAAGAAAAGATTCCTCTGGTTTGTGGAATAACTGTATCTAAATACATTCAGACAGAAAAATGTTTTCGGACGAAAGCGATGAAGCATCTTCACTTGCAGTATCATGAAATTGAAACTGTTTTAAAAAGAACGATTCATTTATATACATGGCACCCCAACAGTGTACCGCCCTTCAACAAAAGGTGTGCACAAGTCGGACTAGTTCAAACCCTCCCGGAGATTGTTCTCGTAGAAAGGGAAAGGGCCTAAGGTTAATAAACAAAATAAAGCCAAGTCAACTATGACAACTACAAAAAACAGTCAAACTCACATTCTAAATAAAACTCACTTATCGTGTACGGCTTCCAGTTTACACTCACCTATACTCTACAAAACGCGCAGGTATGTATCGGTTGGGTTAAGTAAAACATAATATACCAATAGTATGAACTAAGGATGAATATTTAATACTTGTACTGTTTGAATATAGTTAAATAAAATAACAGTAACAAAATAAGTAGCATCTTGGACGCATAAAAGTTAAACCAGGTTCGACGATTTAAAAAAAACTTAAAAGTCACAGTACAAAATAAAATAAGCACATAGGTTAAAATGGATGGCTGAATTCAAAACGACCGAAGGGTTACATGTTCACACGATAAGCATAAGCTACGTTAGCCGTTAAATCATTAAAATGGTAAAAATTAAATATGAAAGCAAACTATTAAAATTTTGGATCAAAAGCGAATTGCGCATTTATAACCGTAATACAGTTACGGGCAGTATCCAGCGAAAACCCATCATATCTGACTACAGCCTGTCAGGTACTGGTAAATATAGGCTGATCTCTAAAATTTTCGAAAAACTTATAAATATAAAACAGCATGTACCAACAAAATAATAAATACCTTTCGCTAAAAGGAAAACTTCCCTTGGTACTACTTTACCCACAATTGCATACAAAAAATATTACATGAAGCTAATGCTCTAACGCAGCTACGACCATCCGGTTTATCGGGGGCTGCCACACTATCGTCTTACAAGAATTGAACGAGGGCCGGGAGAAAGCTTGCAGGACCTGAAAATTTCCAGCTATTACGAATAGGAGTAGTACAGTGAGCAAAAGATCTGCATGTCGGCGCCAAACGAATGCCTCGAAGCGGCTTAGCGGTTCCTAGCGTTTTCTAACGTGTCCTAACGGGCCTATAACGTAAATCGCCTAATTAAAAACACTATGTCAAAAGATATAAAAGTCTGCATGAGATTGAGAGCAGCCCACGAAGCATAAAGTGAAAAAAAATCTCACTAGATGCATTTTGTAGAAAATACCACCACGTTGGCTTCAGACAAGCTGTGAATGTCTCTTAATACTCCATGACTTTGGAATAAGGCATGGACTATCAGATCCCTATAGGGTACCACGAAAGGGAGATGGATTCACTTGGCTTCCCGAGGAGCACGAAGGAAATCTGGAAATGTCGTCTGCTCCGAAATTTCGACCTTGCGTCGGTTTTGAAAACTACAGAATGTCCTATGTTCCTAATAATACTGAAACAATAAAAGGAAACACTTGGTAATTCAAATGAAATCAATTTGCAAATAAAAAAGTATTCCTGACGGGATTCGATTTCAGCGCCTACAAATGAGCCTTCTTATGCGATTTTATTCTTCGGCAGTAATCCACAGGTGACTCAGGCAGCACAAGATTTCTTTCGCTGCCTGAGCCATCGGAACTCCACAAATTCCTGCGATGCAGCTACATTTAAAGTAATGCACTTATTCGTTTGCTCCTTTTTGTCTCATACATTTATTCTGTATTTGTTGGGTTCTATCATTGTTAATGGTAAAGCCTGTGCTATATACAAATTATTATTACTTTTATATATTTCTCAGTTAAAGCAAAAATTAAGAAAATTTTTTAGGTGCTCACCCTATATCTATTTGTCTGAAATTTTCATTCTAGGTAGATATATATTATATATGCAAAATGTTGTCTTCCTCCAACAAATAGTTTTTAAGTTATACCGCCAACGGACAGAAAGACAGACAGACGAATTGCGAAAACCTGTGTTTCGTCATCTCGGGAGCCCGAAACGTGGAGGTTAGAAAAAATTTCGGAAGGTGATTTTTTCGCGATTACAATTTTCCTGCTTCTTTTAGACGATAGAAGTAGAAAGATGAATAGAAATGTCTGAACCAACCTCATCTCTCGTAAGGAGCATGGACAAAATGGCCGACATTTTTTAGCTAAATTTTGAATTTAGTGGGACAGAACTAAAAGAATTAAAATTCTCTCTGCAGTATTTTTACTATTAAACGCGAAAAAAGTATTGCCATTCCATGCAGTATAAATCTTTTCACTCACATTGTTCTGTACATAATCTTCATAATCTACTAATTCGATAATTTGCATTGGATGTTAGGTTTTATGTGCGAAATTTGTTTCCATTCATAATCCATGATGGGAGTGCTTCATTATGCCTCAACTTATATTTAAAATTCATTAAAAAAGGCTTGTGCTACCCTATTACCAAAATCTACTGCCAATATGATCTATTTTACTACACCGAAAATAATCGCATAAACATACTTGAATACATATTTTTAAAGAAAATCCGTGAACATGTTGATATAGCGAAACACATTCGGTATTATTTCAGATAAAGTAATATTCCGTGTCAAAAACTTCATTCAAGATATCAAAAGTAACTTCTGGTGTTTGCTCTACAGCAGTACAAGGCATAAGCGTCTACCCTGAATAGGAAATTCCTCTCGCCATTGCAATTCATAATCCATTGTGGCTCAACTTATGTTAGAACTCATAATAAAGTGGATAATGGCTTCAGCTACCCCGTATACTACCTTAAAGTAGAAATATAAGTTAGATCCTTCTACAAGCATTGTCAAAATCTACTGCCAAAGTTGACCTATTTTTATTATACCTATAAGACTTGCATATTATACACACTGGAGTACATCGTTTTAAAGCAACTCAGTGACGTTAATTTAGCGAAACACATTAAAATTATTATCTCATATAATGTCGTATTCCGTGTCAACAATTTTCACCAAGAGGTGAACATATGCGTATTTTTGTTCTAGTTATGGGGAATAAGCATTTCGCCTAAATGAGAAAAACCTCTAAAGTAAACAACGTTATAAGCAACAAATACAAACACTATGATTCCTTCAAAAGTAAATAGATCTAAATACTTATATTCACTTTCTGACATTGTTTCACAAGTCCCTTTGAGTGAAATAGAGCGCTATAACGAATTTTCAATAAAAATTTTTGCTTTTGATACAAATATTTTTCAAACGCTGGATACACATGTAATAGATGCAAAAAAAATCTGTACATTCATTTGATATAAATTATATAATATTTTTAACCAGAATTCTATATTTCACCTCTGTGCTAAAAATTTTAAAAATACGTAAATATTTTCAAAATTTAAATATTTTTCGATGTAAAAACTGCCTTCCAGATTACACATTTAGTTATTAAGCACATAATATAGATCATACAAGTTGGTTTTGAAATCTTCCTTAATGGGGTCAAGTCTAGGCGATCTGTTTCGTCTATTTATTACTATAACAAATACCTGCTCTTTCAAAACACCGCATTTCTACACAGTGCTCTTTCATGCTAAAGGGGTATAATAATACCGAGTTTATTATTAACCTGAGAGTAAGAGCAGTGGCTCTAGGGGTAGTTGTTAACAACCAGAAGCTGAACTTCCACACAAAAGCCATGCAAATTAGTAAAGCGTTGTGTTGCAGCCTTGACCTCTGCATTAGCAGCGTTATTGAGACTGCACAATTAAGCATTGTAATGTATATAAGGGTATAATTAATTGGTTGCTGCAGATGATTAATGATGCTAGTTACTTACCTACACTGTCGTTATTTCATAAATTTCGTATACAAAGAAATTAGGGCTGCCCAATTTTCTCACCGATTTGTTACGGGCGCAGCACAGTTTTTAAGAGGATCGCACAACTTGCACATAATCAAATGAAATACTCGCTGTGAGAATTTGTTCTCAGATTATATTTATAGGTCATTAGTTAATGGTATCTTTTGACGAATCATGAGACTTGCACAATTAAGTACCACTGCGTTGTGGAATTTATAAGACTAAAGTACGACGGTGTAAAATAGAAAGGGATAAATTTGTGCAAGGTGAATATTTATTATTCAACTGTATAATGTTGCAATACCTCTAAGCTCCTTACATTGCAAATGGCTTCCTAATCTGTTATTACAAGATCCGTATTGAGTTAAATATTTACCTTAAAATCTTCTTTCAATAATAATCACAGGCTATCAAATCAGTTAGGTAAAGTGCCAATTTTGTTAGTAATGCTCTGTAATACCCACTATTATTCCAAGTAGTTTGATGATTTTTAGTATGCATTTCTTTAGCTCTACTGATCTAGCACACTTTCACTACATGAACTGTTGCATCTTTCTTCAAAAAGTTGTTGTAATATCATTAAACAGAGTTGATCGATTGGACGTGAACATGTTTAATTTAGAAATCTATCTTGTTGAAATTTGTATTCCATTAAAAGCCTTATCAACCGATTCTTAGAAACTGCTCACTATTTTTATAATACATTTCAGCCCGATTCAAAAATCTGCGATATTGCAAACATCATTATATCTTCGGATACCGTGGCTGAAGTTGAGCGTTAGGATTTTTCACATCTACGATGTTGTTTTTTTTTTGTTTGTATGAAGAATTAAATACAACCATCAAGTAGGAAAGGTGTACAAAAATGTTAATGCAATGTATTAGAGCATATACGAAAAGAAAAATCCAGTAAGACCAAGATTTAAATGGGAAGACAATATACACTTCTTTATTTCAGATAAATAAACTCCAAAAAAAGTAACCCCAAGAAAGGCTAAATGTAATCTATACATGTGTGTATACAAACACACCTAGGAACTTAAAATTTACTGTGACATTAAGAAAATGTCATACCCTTTGCGATAATGTCTACAATTGTGTAAAATTATGTTAAATATTCAAGGCTAACTAAATATCAGTAAGCAATAAGGTAATTTCCAAAATTGTTAAAATTATTGTTATATGCAACGCTATATTTTATCTTAGACTATCAATACTTATAAGACAACTTAGAAGCACATAAAAACTCCGCGTATTGCTTTGATATTCGGGACATGCTGTTTGATTAGTTTTAAATCTTAATAATCAAGAGTTTTTACAATCAGCAGATCGATTAACGTCACATTAGTGTTTCTCTTTGAATCTAATAATCATTATGTGCTAGTTATATTCAAACCATTTTTTAGCAGAACACAATTATGTAAAATAGAAGTATGTATATTAATATCTGCTAAAATTAAAACTAACTGGCGTTGAACAGTTACTGCCGTGGGTTAGACATTTAAATAATGATAATGAAAGTAATCTCTTAATGGACATACGTATATATCTTATAATGTCCGTTCCAGTCACATTTACATAAGTCATTTGTAAATTCCTAATTGAAAGTGGTTACAATAGAAGTTAACAAATTACTTCAAGTTTGTTGTCCTTCGCTATTACAATTTAACAAAGTGAAATTCTTTGTGCTTATGAATACCGTTACGACAATATTTATTTCAATAGAAACAATAAAAAACATATAGAGTAAAGTGGAGGAAATGCAAAGGTTTTTCAAAAGTCTGAACTTATGAATTTTTAATTATTTTTTTTAGAAATTTTGAAATGTGGATATGTGGGTATGCTCAAAACAGTCGTGTCTTGTTTTCTAGTGGATAATAACTGTGTTAAAATTACCCCTTTCATTTCTTAGGAACTTCAGAGGCAACTGTCAAAACGATGATCGTATAAGCAATTGCCTTGAGGCAAATGATAACACACCGATACATTGTCTTTGACATGCAAATAGAATATGTTTACTTAAGCATAAACTTAAAACGTAAAATATCTTGTATAAATAAAATTGTAAATGTATAGAGTCCTAACTAGCAAAGCCTCTTCAAAAACGTACACGTGGGCAGGAAATGTCTAATGTAATTTTCTGCCTTGAAGAACCATCTCAGGTTTGGGCATTTCCCAATCTATTGGAAAAAACATCTTCTTTTTTAATAGCAAATGGTTACAACATCCTGATCTGCTACTGACTAATCACATACACGTATTTGTATTTTAATTTCTTTTTTTTTTTTTTGACCACCAAGAATCTGAATAAGTGAACATTTCCCGCTTGTAATAGAACTCAAACAGGAGGAATGCACTCAACTGTTTTTTTTCTTCTGCACCCAGAATAATTGCAGAAATGCAAAGGCTTTCATCATCAGAATCTTGCACCAATTCTGCTACATCAATATTTTCTTTTTCAGAATTTCCTTTCGACTTTTTCCCAAGTGTTCTCGCCTTTTGTACATGTTATTCCTTTTATTTTACTTTCTTTTCAGGGCGCTTCTATTTTACTTCTTTTGCTTCTTTTAGTGTGTCTACTATTTCCTGTGAGATAAAGATTTCAACCAATACGATGATAACTAAATGATTGCGGGTCTCGCTGTTCAGTTTCTGCTGCTTGATAAGTTTTACTTCTGTTCATTACCTTATATATACAGGGTGAGTCAGGAGGAACGGACCAAACTCCAGGAGTGTATTATACACGTGAAAATAATGTGAAAAAACTCAAATGTTGTTATCCGATTTTCATTTGAGAACTAAATTGAAGAAATTATAGAAAAACCACGTTTAGTTCACGTACAAATGCTTGAAATTTCTGTTTCCATTTGCCCCAAACTAGCAAATGCATAGGGTAAACGTAAATAGTGATTCATTCGGGAATATGAAAAAATAATTATAAAATGAGGTTAGTTATAATACAGACATGCTCTATGTGAGCATTCAATTTCAGTAATATTGGTTGAACCTTACATTGAAAACACTAAATAGGCATTTTTTTCTTACCTAGAAGTATTCTATTTACACTCTTGCTTGATTATTAAAAATTCCAATCATCAGGTTAACTATAAATTAGTATTAATGTTACAGTTGATAATAATTCCTATTTTATCTAATCATTTCTTTCCTTTCGTTCTTAATTTTCTTGAAGGATGTAGTAGTAAAGCGTGATGCGTCTTGAACAATCTTTCTATATATTTCTCTGTACTTCGTCCACCAGTCCATAAATGTTTTATTTGTCATCTTAACCGGTGACCGATCTCTGGCCTTGTTCCTGGAGCTTTCCCGTAAGTTTTTTCATATTTTCTTCACTTCTGCTTCTCATGGTGTGGTTCAAGTATTTAAGTATGCGTTTTGAGATATTAAATTCATGGAGGGTTGATATACTGGTTCGACGTACCGTCCAACGTATTCTCAGCGTTCGCCCCCGACAATCGTTTTAGTGGAATCGACCTTTTTCCTTCACTTTACATTAGTGTTGATTTGGATATATGTTTTTACCATATGTTCGACAATTTTCTCGGGGGATCCTCTTCTAACTTCTTTATCTTATACAGGGAGTTTATTATAACGCGCAACATGTGTAAATGCGTTTATTTTAAAATGCAATATGGAAACGTTACTGAGTATGTAAAAACATAATATATTGTAGGGGGAAGGAATTCTGTTGATCAAATAGTATGAAGACTTCAGTTTGCAGCAATTATGTGGGTTATTACATTCCCTGTTGTTCTTTCTGATGCTTCTTTTTCAATAAAATTACGGTTCATATATTGCATTTTAAAATAAACGCATTTACACATGGCGTGGAGTACCCTTAGAAACCACTAGTAACAATCACGTCCTTATGGAAACGGGAATGCCACATTGCGCGTTATAATAAATTCACTGTATTATCAATAATCTCAGATACACATATTGGTCGACTACTCCAAAACGGCCTGTCTTCTTAATCTCAGATCTGCTATTATTCTGCGTATCAAATAGCTTGTGCTTGGCTTTTGCTATGTTTAGTTCAAGTCCGAGAATCACACTTCCTATTCAACTAAGTTCAGAAGATTTTTACACCTGTTCATGACCTTGTCGGCCATGGCCTAATTTTATAAATTAACAATATTTTAAACTGGTTTTAATTGTGTCTGTGTATTTTAAAGTGTTATTATAACAATTAGTAGTACTTAGTGTGCTCCTAAGATTAAGAAAAATGCGGCCTCACCACTTCCTTTCTTGTTCAAATTATAAATTTTCCATCAACACATGTTAACAGCATTAAGGTTATGCACTAGTATTTTGCGGCATTGATAACGGAATAAAAGAATCCCGAAACGTCTGACAAGATACAATGTGGTTTTAATTTCCTATAACCCATACAGCTCTGAATATTGTGCCCAGTACTGAGGGTTGGATGATCATCCTTTTCCCAGTCAACATATTAAACTATATATATGCGTTGAACAGTTAGTGTAAAAGTAACATCTTTGTACACCGGCGTTGGAAGTCTCTAGAGTTGATTTTGTCAATTCGGATATGGTTTTTCGTACTAATATGAAGATTGGTTATCAGGGATATAAGTTAGGTAGGTACTCCCATTATATTTAGAAATATCCACAGTGTTGGCCATTTAACTTTGTGGAAGGGTTTACGATAGTCGATTAAGCATAATATATTTACAGCAGATTAGTGAACTTCCAAGACTTAATTGTTCGTCAATGTTCAAAATCTGCCCCTCTTTACCCTATCAACTAACAGCAAATTATAAATTAAAATTAATTTCACGACTAACTGCTCATCTATTTCCTCTATGAATCTCAATCAATACATTAAAATTAAACAACTGGCATAGTGGACACCTAGGTAATAGTATTTTACGATATAACTAACGTTATCAATCTTTGTACATTACGAGAGAATAGTTTGAATGAACGAGCAACGTCAAGAGTAATGTAGAAAGCAGACAACGTTACATATATGGTAACACGGTTTGTTTTATCATAAAATACTAATGTTTTTCAAAAATTGGAATTTTTTTTGTTAATGACACTTACAACGGCTAGACATATTTCTGCTATGGCGGTGGTGGTATCACTAGTAAGATAAAAACCATAAATCACTCAATACTATATTGTTCGTAGCACTGTCAGGTTATGTTAAATTCGAGATTAGCAGGGCTAAGTTTTGCGTCAGCCTGTGTCAAATAACAAATAAAACCTAAGCTACTAACATCGAATTTGACATAGACTGACAGTGCCACCAACAATACACGTCAGTACTGCCAACATGTGATTAATTGCTAATGAAGTATCGGTATGTTATATTTCTTAACAACACTAGTGCTGTTAAATGCATCTTAACGCAACTCGTTGCTAAGGAGTTATTATGATAGTAACATAATATAATAAAATAAAAAGATATTACGGCGTAATACATAGTAATATGTTATATTTCAGTGTAGTGTGTGTGTGTGCAGTACTACTCTAATATTATTCAAAAAACGCTTTCCCTTGCTACAGACTCCCATATCTCAATTATTACAAAAATAAAACTTTTCCTCTCAAAAATGCAATCAACTAAATCATCGAACTAGCTCTAAACCTCGCCTTTAACGAAGCTTATTTCTACCCATGGCTCTGGGTGACTGTACGAATATGTAATCCTTAAAATAGAACTTCGCGTGTGAAAACCATAAACGATGAACTCAGGTGTAATAAACTTGAATAAATAACAAGGAAGCCGTAAGTTACGATTTCGGTCAATTTAATGAAAGGCTTATGAATGAAACTCGTTTCGGAACTTTAAATAATCGAATTACTGCAATACTTGTGAACCTGCTCTGCTTAATGTGTTCAAGAAATGAAATATACATAGAACAGCAATTCGGAATACATTAATAACGCGAAGGCGCTAGTCTTTGACAAGCAGTTCAGCTTATGAATTATGAATTTACAGCCATAAACCCTTTTGTTACACCGCCGTGAGGTCCTAATTAGACATTACCATGGTTTAGGAAGTCTCCACCTGCTTACATTTTATTAGTCTACAGCTAATTGTAAATTTGAATAACAAGTAACTATAACTAGACGAACTGAGTTTAAGTAAAACCAAGGCCAATCTGTTGATGGTTCACTTTCTATTGGAATTAATTAATTAGTTGATAGATTTAGACTTTGAGGAAGTGTACTCCAATTAAAAATTTCGCGATTGGGAGTGTGACGATGAAAAGCAATAGTCCTAATTAAAGTCCTACTGTAAATCATACGACTCGTTACGTAAGCCGTTTCCTTGTCATTAATGTCTAAAATTTACTTCCTCCCAACGGGGAAGAGTATCACTGGTGTAAATCGTTGTCGCAGCGTGCGTCTTCATAAGGTAAAAATAGTTAAGTGTTTTGTATTGTAAACAAGTTAGATAACCTGTCAGCAACTGGTTTCTGGTTTAAGGAAGTGATTTAGGAATTCACTTTCATTTATCCGGTTTTTAGTACTACAACCTGTGGAACTATAATTTTGATTAGTCTTCATTATGTTTAATAGCTTGCGTCAACAGAACCTGTAGTTAGAGTTTCAACTCGATTAACAGTTTTGAGTTATATATTATTATATCTATAGTGTTTCAAAGTAGATCATCATCCTACTATAATAACAGATAGATAGTTAAATTAGCACTTTTTACTATTTATTAATTTATCCTCTAAATTAATTGAATGTCTCTTAAACGGTAGTAGTCTACTATTTCTAATTTCTTCTTTTCTTGAAGGTAACCTAACATTTTCTATATTTCTGATATGATATTCATGTACGTTTAAATTTAGTAAAATGATTCGGCAAAGGCATTCAACTAGCATTTTATTAATTATCTAATATACGAGGACTAAAATTAAAGTACTCGTACTATACATTTGCCAATACCAACAATCTAACGTTTATTTGACTTCGTTTTCTTCAACCTTGTGCTATCCATTGTTGAATGTAGATCTCCTCTTTTCTTCTCCATTTATTTCTGTTTTCTGCTTGTCTGTGGCATTGTTTTTCTGCCACTCTTCTAATATCGTCCACCCATTTTGATGGTGGTCTTCCGACCACTTTTATTCCTTGTCTATGTTTTAAGTTTATAACTCCTTTGGTCATAATATGTCCAACCCGGAATCGTATTTGATTTTTGATGTGTCTATAACTAAGTCTTTAACTTCTGTTTGTCTTCTTACCCATTCTTAGTTTTCTTGTCACATTATTCCCAGCATTTTCCTTTCCATGGCAGTTTATGTTTTTCTTTGGCAGTGTATGATTATTATTAAACGTGCAACGCTAGCATCTGCAGCAAATTATATTGTACATCAAATAATAATGTATTTAATTTGTACATCGCTCATTTAGGCGTAATTGAAAGATACATCTAGCCAGCGCTCGAGCTGCCATAACAAAGCAAGCATCCGCTATGTGCGGACGAAGCGCAAACCGGTACTCCGCGCAGCTCGTATCCAACTCCTCTAGAAAAGCACAGATAGCGAGGGCACCGAAGAGTATAAAAGCCGGTTTCACAACCATTTCAACTCACTTGAGTCTTCAACTTAAATCCACCGATCCCGACCAGTCCGACTTGAGTCTATGTTCTTCCCTTCCTCAAACCCTCTCCTGGCCTTAGCATGTGACAGCGTCCTCTGTCTCCGAAAGCATTCCCTGAAACCTACTTGCCTTAGCATGTGACAGTGTTCTCTGTCTCCTATAGCACTTCCTGTCAATTTAAAACACTACTTCTCCGACACTAGTAGAGGCGGCAAGAATATTATAACCTAATAATTAACAAACCTGTAGGAGTCACATTGTACGTCCAGCGACGTCTTCCTGGCCGTTGTCCGAAGGAAAATTACACTGCTCTGGACGAAGGTGGGGCCGTTCGCCGATTTCTAGTATCTTCGCGGCCAAGACCATCGGCCCCCAGCGGGCGAATTTCACCAGAAAGCAAAACATAAAGAAACTTCCGCATTCGTGGGCCCGTGCATACTTCGCCCCAGGTCCAAGGCAGGCGCTAACAATACATACGTGCTGATTGAATTGCGGATCAACCATGCACGTAGAAAATGCGAGTCCAGAAATAAATGTAATTGTATTAATGTACATAGCATTCTCATATAATTAAATATTATTTTGTACAACTAGCCAAACATATTATATCGTTGATTTATACATGTGTTTTCCTAACCTTATACATTTGAGAATGAGTGAAATTTTCTTCGATTGAGCTACTCGAGGTGTAAATTAACAAACTGTTTGGGTTTTTACGAAACTAATTGAAGTTATAAATTTCCAGAATAATTTATCAGGACTGAAATTAAATTCGGAAGATTAAAACGTTACAAACGTTGCCGTTTCTATACCGCAGCTAAGTACGGAGATAACGTACACGTCGAAGACTTTGGCATTTTATTTTCTTATAAATTGTTTTGAGCACAAGATATGTTACAATCTGACAAATGCTACCCATCCTAACATGGCCTTCCAAACTCAGCTTCTTGGTTCTTCTGTGAACTTATACATGTATCTTCTGTTGTTAGAATTCTTATCTTAGTGTAATTGTTGTTTAGACCTACCTTCTTTGGTTCCGTGTTCAATTGTGATAACATTGTTTCCAATTCTGTTGCGTATTTGGCCATCATCACCACGTCATCAGTGTATCTAAGTTGGATTATGTATTTTTCGTCTATGTTTATACCTTTTGATGTCAGTCCAGATTTTTAAAGATGTCGTCCAGGACTAGGTTAAACAGTTTAAGCGAATGCAATCCCCTAATATGGCTTCTATTTCCACTCTCGATTTTACTGTTATTAAGTTGTTCAGTTCTACTTCCGATGTAGCTTTGGTGTATACAGGCTGTATCACAAGATAAAATAATCAGGCTGTATTTTTTATGCAAGTGAAATATCTGAAGTCTATCCTGCAGGTGCCCTTTGCGTATAGTAGGAAGGGTAGCTCAACAGAGCCGATAAGTTGATGTTGTATTCATTGCAGTTCTCGATAAGCGCTTTGATAGTTTGTAAGTAATTCCTAGTTGAGCAGCCTTTACGAAAACCTGCTCGTTCTACTCATTGATAGTAGCCGATTCTATTTCCAACGTGCTTGTTATTATATTTTTATATTAGTTTTTTGTACATAGTTGATAGTAAACTGATTGGTCTATAGCAGTGGTCGCCAACCTCTTCAATGTGTTGAGCTACTTGTTAATTTTGGAATAAACAGCGAGCTACCCACACGGAAGCCACGTAACGCAACGTAAATGAAATAATCCACAGTTAATTTATCATTATATGTATTTATTTTACTATTTATTTAACTGGTAATACATAATACATAGGTACTAATAATAACTACATTCCTACCTACCAAACGAAGTTGTTTGAAAAATAAACACAAACTTTTATCCAGCCACAACGGCATGTCACGTAAGATTTAAAAATAGTTAATAATAACAACAAAAAAGTAACGCACTATCATGAACATAAACATTGAAAAATAAAAAAGCACGTTCAATGAGAAGGCTGACACTCAGACTCATCGATAATTTTTTTAATGTTTGCAGTATAATTTGATACAGCCATTCGAATACAATTATCCAAATGTTCATCTGTAAGTCGATTGCGATATTTGTTCTTCATAAACTTCATATTGGAAAAAGAAGATTCACACAAATAGGTTGAACTGAATAATGCTTTCACTTTCAAGGCAACACGGCAAAGAACTGAATATTTGTCTTTACTTACAATAGGCCAGATACATTTGGTACTTGAGACTAACGATTTTAAGGCTAAAGCATTTTGAAAATCAATTACTTCCATTTCTGTTGCAGCGATGTCTTCGCCAAAGTTCTGCATAACACAAGTTGCAAACTGTTGGATATCAATTTCCATAAAGGGTGAAACAACAAACTGCGCTACTAAAGCCATTTCGTTGAAATCCTTAAAACGATTTTTGAAGTTATTCTTCAGGGTAGAAACTATTTCTACATGATATTTGCTGTCATAGGGTTCTAATGGATTTTGAGATATTTTTTCTGAAAGAATAGGAAAATGCTTGGCATCGCTGTTAATTAGGTTTTGTTCCCAAAACTCCAGCTTTTTGATAAATGCTTTTATATCAGAAATCATTTCTGCCAGTTCTTTGTCTCTCCCCTGAAGCTGCAAATTAAGTTCGTTTAATTTCTCGGTAATGTCCACGAGAAAGCCAAAATCTCTAAGCCAGATTGAATTTTCTAGTTCCGGAGTCGGTTCATCGCGTTTTTTGAAAAATTGAACTATGCCAGATAGGACATCATTAAAACGTTTCAGCACCCGTCCTCTACTTAACCATCGGATTTCAGAGTGAAGGAGTAGGTCCCCGTATTGACAGTCAACTTCATCGGCCAAGGTTTTGAATAATCTTCTTTGTAACGCTTGAGCTCTAATCTTGTTCACAATTTTTACCACCAGTTTCATAACGTTGTTTAGTTTCAGGAAATTTCCACATAATGCTTCCTGATGGATAATGCAGTGGTAAGAGAGAAATTGCGGAAAAGTTTCATCTTTACGACATAACGCCACCAGACCCTTATCAAAACCCACCATAGCTGGAGCGCCATCGGTTGTCAAGCCTACCATTTTCGATATTGGAATTTTCTCGGAAGAAATAATATTTTTTAAATGAGAAAACAACTCCTGTCCAGTAGTGTGTCCTTTCAGTGGAATAAACTTCAAAAGATCTTCTTTAATCGTAAAATCACTAAAAACCATCCTGACAAACACGGCCATCTGGACAGTGTCAACGACATCTGTTGATTCATCCAGTTGAAGTGAAAAATAAACACAGTTATCTAAGTCAGTTCTTAACTGTAAAAAAATATCATTGCTCATTACTTCTACACGTCTCATCACTGTATTAGCAGAAAGTTGCATAGATTTTATAGCTGAAACTATCTCGTCTTTGTTTCTAAAGTTGGCAAATAACGAGTCAGCAGCTTCTAAAAACGCCTGTTTTATCATTTCCCCGTCTTCATAAGGTTTCTTTTTTTGTGCAATTATCTGGGACACACGGTACGATGCTTCAGTTGCAGCCTTATTTTTGTCGATTGTTCTTAAAAATATTGATTGTTGTCCAATTAACTGCTTTTTTAACTGTTTCAGTTTCTCCTTTCTGGCGGCAGAATGTAGTGGGAATGATTTTTCAAAATTAGAATGTACAGTTTTATGATGTCTCTCAATATTTCCTTTTTTAGCAACGGAGACCGAAGTATTACATAACAAACACACATTTTTATCTTTAACTTCTGTAAAAAAGTATTGTTCTTCCCATTCCGAATGAAAGTGGTATGTCTTTACCTTCTTACAACTGCTTGCCATAATATTATTTTTTGTTGTTCACTACTAACCCAACCGCTGGACGTTGGTTACGCGTTCAGTTTTAAACTAAGCGCAATGTCGCCGCGCCGTGCGTATTTATCCCATTCAAAGCAATCCAGATCGTTCTCGAACACTAACGCACTGGTCCGGCTGGTCGGTTCTAGCCGATTCTAGCCGATTCTAGCTTGATGGCGTCAGCGGCAGATCGCTCGCCGCAACGTTGCCGCTGTTTATGTTTAATATTATGACAATTAGATTTTTTTGTGGAATTTTAGGAAGCTTCTCTGATTTTGTATTTTCGTTGTGAGAGCTACCAGAATTGCCCCCGCGAGCTACCGGTAGCTCGCGATCGACAGGTTGGCGACCACTGGTCTATAGTTTGATAGTTTTCTATTGTCACCTTACTTGTGTATTGTTATAATCGTAACAATGTGTTGGGATTTTTCCTTCTCTACGACGTTTATTCACGTCTTCGTATTTTTTACTTTCCTCGTCTGAAAGACGAAGGAAGTATTGTAATCACGAAAAAATCACCTTTCGTGACTTTTTCAGATCTTCACGTTTCAAGGTCCCTTGATAACGAAAAAGAGGTTTTCTCAATTCCGTCAGTCTGTCTGTCTGTCTGTCTATCTGTCTGTCTGTCTGTCTGTCTGTCTGTCTGTCTGTCTGTCTGTCTGTCTGTAGGTCTGTCTGTCCGTCTATCCGTCTGTCTGTCTGTCGGCAGTATAGCTCAAAAACTATTTGTCGGAGGAAGACGATATTTTGCATACATATTATATATCTACCTTGCATGAAACCGGTACAATTTGATACAAATATATACAGGGTGAGCACTTTACAAAAATACATTTTTTTTTATTTTGGTGTTAATTTTGAAATAAAAGGAAGTAATAACTTTCACATAGGTCAGGCTTTACATTTGCCAAAACTAAAACTCAGCCGATATAGGATAATGTCACAAAAGAGTAAAAATGTTTCAACCATTACACCGTGCTCTTCAAGAGACGCGCGCGCAGGGCTTTTCCCGAAGAGACGCTGTAGCGCAGATGGAATTTCGCCGTACTTATATCCTCTGCAGAGATTCGGTTAGGATGGAGCATTCTGCAGAGCTGCAGATGCGGCGGGTTCAAACCCCAGGGGAATACATTATTTTTTTAAATTTGAAGATGTATTTAATTTATTAGAAACGTGAAGATATTTGTACTCCTGATTTTTAAAATTATTTAGTGCCACAATGTTGACGAGGGAAGTTCTGGGTAAAGCCTTTTACAGATTTTTTTTAATACTTTGTCCTTGCAGGCAAAGGTGGAAGCGTATACTTGTATTATTTTTCATTTACTTTTTTACTATTACTATTGATTCGAATAAGGCTAGCGTGGCTCAGCGATTAGGAAGCTCGGCTGCGGTGCCACCCAGTCGCCTTAAAAACTGGGTATCGAAACCACGGCTGTGGAAGTAGGGAAAGTAAAGCAGTCGTCGAGTACGCCGTTAACAATGTGCCAGATGACTGGGTTTCGGGAAAAGATATTTCGACGATTTTGACCCGCCAAGTCTTAGGCCATATTCCTACGTATGGAATGAAACGCCCTGAACTTGATTAATTCGAATAAAAATATATATTATTCTGTTGGATATAGTTTGATTTTTAGTATACCGGGATGGCTCGATCCGCATTTTTATCATAAATTCTACTCTTCAATATGTAGTATCTTCTCCGTAGAAGTATAGTAGGTTTCCTGATTCTAGTATTAGTAGTTCATTGCTCTTTCTTATTAATTCTTATTTCCCATTTTATGTTTGTTGTTTCTCCTTCCAGTTCACTTAATCTCTCTTTAGAAGAGAGAAAGATATCTTGTATTAAACGTTGACATCTTCAGATGTGTTTGTTTTGAAATGTGTACCTTCTGTGTGGTAAACGAAAGTTCATGGTTGGTATTGAATTATTTATATCCATAATACTTTCAATAAAGCAACTATTAGTAAATTTGCTTGATTTTGAATTTGCTCTCATTCCGTCTATATTACAATTGTTCCAAAAATCAGTCGGTGTGTTTCTTTTTTGTATTTCACTACTTCTTTTAGTACTTTCCACATTTCCTTAATGATTGAAAATTTTTTTTTGTTTCTTAGCGCTTTCACATGTACATTTCTATGACATCGATTTCCAATTTCTTAATTTTCGCTCTATTATATGCGGTATCCTATCTCTTTGTTTTGCGGGTAACATCATTAAACCATAAATTTATGTGTCTAAGTAATATTCATATTTAGAAGAACGTATTTAAGAAAAATTAAAAATTATATATCATGCATAAATAGAAAACATAAAAATACAAAACATTTCCGATCAAGTTGTTTTCAATGAGAAGTAGATTCCAGCAGAATCAATGATTTGCAACCAATAAAGAAAAACCCAAACCCAACTTTTTCATTATGTTACAGCATTGCTAATTAAATTACCGAAAATTGACAGTTGTTAGTGGATTCGCAAAAATAAAAGCACAAATGAAATTTCAGGATTAGGCATAGTTCATGATCCAGAACAAATTTTTTAATAATAATATGTCTAATTCGCTAATGTAGCTCCTTCAAATGCCGTACTTGATTCATATTTTGATTATTGCAGGCTGGTGTTTTACTTTAATATAAATTTAGCGGTGTAAAGAAATGCAAGTGCTCTACAGCATGTAGAATATTAAATTGAAGCAGCTGAAAATTAGGAAGACACACAGATGTCTTTATGTACAGCAAAACAACCGGTTTAGTTTTCTATAATTTTCAACTACTATAATAAATGATCCGAACCATAAGCATAATTAGTGAAATACCAAAAACTGTATTCGCTAAAAGTAACCATTGGAAAACAAGGTGTGTATGTTTACATACTGATTTATATCGTCAAATTAACTATTTAAATTAAAATCGAAAATAAATAAATCCTCCTGGATTTGTTTATTGTAGGTATTACTTTTTTTAAATCCCGGTTTTGCGCGTCCTGTTGAATTGGATGTTTCACATTATCTCTTAAAACTGGACTCGTTTCATTGATTCAGAGGCAGCGTGATGGAAAGCTGTTCTATGTTTTTAAGCGTTGAAGCAATTTATTGATACAAGCTTTTTCAATACCCTTTAATCTGCAGATTACCTACATTAATTTTAACTGAAAACAACTAAAAAGTGTTTTTTGATAAAATTATGCCATGAGTTAAACTAAAAAGTCCAAGTTCTTACTAACAATATATAATATTCGCTATAATCATTCGTTAAATCAAAGCGGTTGCTCCTTTATTTACCCCATTAATCTTATGCTAAAGTTATTACGCATAGGCATAGGAGGTTACTGGAGCGTACGAAAATTGACTCTTCCCTTCGCTTATCATTCTGACCTCTCAGAAGTCGCGCTATCCATTTTACTTTATCTGAAATTTAGTCGCGATTGTCGTATTCTGCGACACACACAGTACTAATGTGAATTCCGGAGCCAAATGTAATATTCCTGTGTTGGTTGAGAAATAGTTGAACTTCAATCATTTATTGATAATTTGTAATGCATTGCAAACTATTTTAACTTGCTACCATATACACGTCTCCTTTTATTATTTATTGTACTAATTTATTGTGCAATGATGCAGTCAGCTACAATAATTTAAATGAAAACATATGTTCTATTTATTCGAACATAGAGCCTTAATACTACAAATAGCTAGATTAAACTTCGAAATATACTCTTTACTTAATTGAACAAGGAAAAATGTATTCATAAACCTCCCTCCATATTAGCGCAAATAAAACATGTATTAAAGTCGCAGTCAAAGTTAAATGAAACCTACGTTATATTCAGTGCTCGTCAGTTGACTGTGATTTAATGTAATCATCCTTTTGGGTGGGTGGAGTATTTTTTTAGTGTTTTTAGTTTGGAAAGTGTATCCTTCCACGCACTACAAACAACCAAGAAACTACAACGAAACACCTTAAGCACATTAAACGATCTAGTTAGTATCTGAATAAAATCAAATAATTTAATAAATTTAAAAGCTAGCGTCTCCATATGTTATTTCATATAATTTTTAATCTTCGCGCATAATAAGGAGCATCTGAGCTATTTGCAATGATTATATCGTTTACACATACATTACTAATATCAAATTCTCTAAAGCTACTCGTTTACTTAACGCTGTGAAATGGTTAGGACGTAACTATTTCGTCAAGATTTATTTAACTCCCACACTTTTATGTATCTCACACAGTCTGATTCGAATAAGGTCTTTCTAAAATAGTTACTTCTAGAATTCTGGGAATAGTAAGATTTGCATTTTTAGAAGTGACAAGCAGCACATTATCGATGGCTATATAAAGTCAAGTAGCTCTTTCACGTACACAATCCTTTCAAAAGTACAACTAATCAAATTAAAGTAATCTATACATATATAAAAGAAAGTCACAACCCTGACTAATCAACGCAGAGCCGAAACCGCTCTCACTAAAAACTTGAAATTTGGGTGAAAG
>OW679201.1:51869975-52043704 GCA_940337035.1 Agriotes lineatus | reverse complement strand
GTTGTATTAAAATAAATAAATAAAGTAGGAAAAATTATGAGTTTTAATAAGAATTAATTGTTGAATCTCAGGGTTTATTAAAAATGTTTTGAATTGTATTATTAATTGCAATAATTAATGATCTATTGCCCTTTCTATATTTTACTCATTGACAAATATATTCAAAATCAATGCTCCGGCTAGCATATGAGAACTCAGATGAAAAGGGTTAGGTTGCTACATCCAGTATGAAATTTATTCTTATATAGCAAATGCCCACTTTTTAACGAGTGACAGTTGACCTCTAAAATGAATGGTAAACAGAACTGACCGAAGCGTAATTTGATCGCAAATCGACCAATAATCAATAATTCCACCTCAGGAGGTCGTTTTGACGTCACAGATGACGCGGACCTGCAATTGTTTTACTTCCTGCCTCACGAATTCACGTCCGTCCACTGAAAAATCAAGGGATGCCAAGCTTGTAATTTCCTTCTGGAACCAGCTGCAACCTGTCTCTGAACCTCGCACGATGTATGCCCTAGCTATATCACGATGCGGAGACCTTTTTGGGAGCCCCCCTGCTCTTTCAAATCGAGCTCTAAAGTAGGCCTCATACCTGGAGAACACTTCTTAGGGACGCTAAGGCTGTGATTTATTTCTGTGGTGCTTTTCGCTGCTAGTGTGTGGTTGTATGGCACAAGGACGGCCCAATCGACACGCTGTACAATGTTATTAATTTGCCGTTACCTCCCAATTTTCCGAAATCTAGCCCCGAAGTCGAACTCAAATGGGTGTAACTTCAGGATCACTTTCCTCTTGGATAGAGCTTTATAACTCTATGTAAATTCGCACAAATTGACCCTGCACACTGGTTATCAAATAAAACCTACAACTGACAAAAAATAATAACTTTTAATTTAAATAAAAATTCAACTTTGAGAACCAATCTTAGAAACAGCTTCTGGTTTGGCTTTGCTTATAAACCAAGACAATTGAATATCTAAGTATCCTAGCAACATGTTACAATTGTTTTCAGGTAAGTTTATACAATGTTTTTCCTTAATAACTAAATTGTTTTTGCATAAATGTCATTTCCGAAATACACTTTGTTTGTTTTTACACTTTATGTTTAATTAAACACTGGTCCACAAGTTTATTTAGCACTGCACTGTAGTCTTTCTTGTATTCTTAGGCTGCCTTTCAATGCTCTTTGCGTGTTATGTCTTCTTATACGCTGCTTTCTTACCCTTCAGCTGCATTACCTATTGTTGGCATAATGAAATTAACAGTAAACGCTGCATAAAACTTTTATAACGCATCGAAACACCTCTGTATTTAAGCAAATTCACAATTTTGTCTTAACGTTACAATATTAACCTATCAGTTATCATAAATTAGATGCATTTGCCATAACGAGCACAAATATTGAATAGCAGGCTGAACGCCACCCTGCCGATACTGTTTCATTCAAATACTAGCATCTGTTAATCAAATTACAGTTATTGCTCATCATATATTGTATAATTACTAATGTTTAATGTGACTTATTGTTGCAATAAATAGAACACCAATTCTGGGCCTGTTTGAATATTTCTTTCATGTTCATGAGCTAGCAAAGCAACCAGAATTGCTGTAATATACCATTACCATATAAGTACAGGAATTTAGGTGGATGGCTTAGCAAGGTGTTAAAAGTTAATCATAAAATTTTGTATCGACGTCTTGCTGAGGTTCGTTGGCTTACTTGATACATATTAAATCGTTAGCAAGCTGTTTGTTTGAAGGAAAACACATCAAAATGCTTTCACGTTAAGTCTGTAATGCAGGAAAGATCACACATTAGTCCTCTTCTGTTTAATATGTACTTACATGATATCAATTACTTTTTACTTCCTTTTACAATAAAGGAAGTATTGGATTCACCCCAAAATTCGAAATTGAGTTTTCAACATATCTTCACGTTTTAGAGTCCCCTGATCCCAAAAAACATATTTTTTTCCATTGGTCTGTGTGTCTGTCTGTGTGTCTGTGTGTCTGTCTGTCTGTCTGTCTGTGAACAGAATATCTCAAAAACGAAAAGCGGTATGGCGTTGAAACTTCATATATAAGTTTTGTGTACTATGTATATGAGACAGCAAGCTTTTGAAAAAAATCGCATAACCGGAAGTAGGTGTTTACTCTTGTGATTTTTCAGTTTTTTTCGATTTTTACAAAAACGGCTCTAACGATTTTTTTTAAACTTTACATTTTTATTACATTTTGAATGTGTATTGATGTGAGATAGGTGATTTTCCAGTTGAATACTTCTAAAATGGGTTTCTTTTGTTTTTTTGTCTATGTTTTTTATTAACTCTTATTTTAAATAGAACACCCGGTATATTATTACATTTTTGAATTCAGCTTGAAATTCTAGAAAAAATTTGTCTCTTCAACTAACGCACTATTTTGTACCGTTTTTGCAGAATTTTTAATTTTTGAAATTTTTTGGCAAATGTTTAAAACATTTTAAATCAAATTTTTGGCTAATTATAAGATCACTGTAAAAGGAAGTTGTGTGCGTGTATCACACCAGATTTTTTAGTTATGTTAAAATGCCATTGTGTGCGGGCGACTTCTCATTGCATTAATCTATGTATGTCTAACTGTTCTAAGTAGTTGCAGAAAATTCTCCTTTTTTAAGTAGCGAGTATGACAAAAGTACAACTTTTTAACGGGTTAGCTTAGTAAGGGCCGATTTCATAATCAAATTTAAAGCTTCATTTAACTAAAGTGACATTAGAATGTGCACAGAGTAATATGTGCTAAATATGTCATCATGCACATTCTAACATTACTTTAGTTAAAATTAGATTTAAAATTTATTATGAAATCGGCCCTAAGTTTTATAACGTCCCATTCTAGGTAAACTTCGAAGTAAACTTTATAATTTACCGTTGCTTCCATAGTGAATTGCGCTTTAATATACAAAATTCTCCAGTGAACTCCGAATCATTCCAACGTAAACTATACTATGATGTAAACACATAGCACCACCTAAACAACTTCCAGATGATTACACTAAACATTTAAAAATAATATTAGATATATTAAAACACTCCGCTTGCAATATTAAACGTACAAAAGCCTATTTTTCTAAAGTGCATTAGGACATATTATTTTGGCAAGATATTTAGCGATCGAAAAGTAACTAATCGTTAATGTTGAGCTAATAATTAAAAACTTGATTCAATTTATTTACATTTAAGATTAAATGCCAATGTCAAAACGTTCATAATTTAGCTAGTACAGTAGTAAACACAAAAGTCGTAAAGATTTCTAAAATTAAATCTTTTGAGGATAATCGCTTGCGGAATTACCAATTTGCTGCATTATTGCATATATAATGGCCAGACGTTTGCAGCTGTTGAAGTGGTGATATACTATACATTTCAGAATTGTACGACTGTGTGCCTAAGGTATGGTACATGAAAAACTAAAATTTTCTAATATATACGGTGTATCTAGCCGGCATAACACTTGTTATAATTACATTCCTAACAACAGCACAGCAAAAATTTACAAAAAGGACACTTGTCTGTGTTAGTGTTAATCAAATTAGAGTGCGAATCGTTTGAAATCATTTAATCATTGCCTTTTATTGTATTTTATTTTTAGATTTTTACTACAAAAACGTATGACAACAACGCCGCATATTGTAATGGACAATATTATATTTCTACGACAACTACTAAAAGTAGTCCTTTTAGCGCTAGCTTTTTTCACTAAAAATAACATTTTATAATTTAGCGTGTTAAAAGTGAAATCCGCTGTTTATTTTTAGCCCACGTGCTAAAAGTAAACAGCTGGTGTTGGATTTAGAATTTCTAGCTGGAAGTGAGGCGGTAAAGTTATTCTAGTTACTTCTTTCGTTAGAGGTAAAGTGTTTTATAAATAATTAAAGCATTATGTAATGAATAAAGTAAAATGTGTACATTTATAATTACCTTTGATAACTAACTTTGACAGCTACTAGCTGCAGAAACAGTCTCTTGCGTATCAAGGCCATATCTTTACTATGACATAAATTATCTGTCATAAATGCAAACCCTTGTTAAATCGACATTTATGGATTAATAACAGTAGATTTAAAGCCGTAGAAAAAATATTGTGCGCAAACTCTTGCAAAAACGTACACTTTAGCACTTGTTGCACAAATAGCTATTATTCAGTTCTTACGGTTAAAGTTGTAGTTGCTTCAGAAGCATAAAATAGGATTTTATTTATTTATGTCACTCACTACTACATTGTTGGTAGCTATGTCAAATTGGAGATTTGCAGGTTAAGTTTTGCGTCAGTCTGTGTCAAATAACAAACAAAACCTAACCTGCTAACCTCAAATTTGACATAGACTGTCAATACACTTCAGTACTGCCAAACATATAACACGAATCACAGGCGATTCTTTCCAAATTGTCACTATGACTTTTTATGTCTGTCGGTGCAAAATGTATGTTTTTTTAGATATTTATTGATTAATGAAATTATAAGAATTAAATAAAATTTTCTATTATACACAACGATAAAGTTATGATTATCTACGAGTGAATATATCGAATATATTTTTACATATTTTTAGCTGTCAAGGAGCTGATAAAGAATATGGACGTAAAACTAGTTTAACAAAATGTAAAAAGAAATTTTTCCACTAGCCACCACGAAAAATCTAAGGGGACTATTATATTTCAATATTATTATTGAATTCAGTGTTTTCAATGAAACGGTTGATATGTTATTGAAGTTTGACTAAAAAAATAAATGTAATATTTACTAACTGTGGCATTGTTCTTTATATCATTTGTATTTAGTTCTTGCTATATATTCAACAATAAAGCCATCGTCGATGAATAAAGCCAACATGAAAGAATAACGTACTACTAAACCACCCTGTATACAACAACATCAAATTCTTCGTTTTTGCAACAAATAATTTGAAATAATATTTTTTTATAAATATTATTTTATTGCAGTGGCGGTTAGTGGAGTAAAAGGAAACGTGTACGAAAAGATACTTGAAATGTAGAAGACATCAAAGAATATGCAAGACGTATGTATCTGTGTATTTAGTAGAAAATACATTAAGAAGCCAATAGTTCAAATTGCAAGAAAAGATTTAGACACAGACACAGAGGTTGTAGATCAAGTAAGGTAAAAAAATGTAAAGGTTTAAAGTCAATTCAATTTCCCCAACTGGGGGCGGGCTTCTATAAAGAAAGGAGGGGTGGCGGCCAGGAGGCTTCAGAGACTAGGGTACTCTGTTGACTCAGGAAAACCACCTAAAAATATGAACCAAAGCAGACGGCCACGGGAATCGAACCCACGACTTCCCGAATGCTAAGCAGACGTGCTAACCAATAATCCACAGAGCTCGGTTAGATCTAGGAGAGCATGTCAATGTATAAATAGTGTAACATACCGTTAGAAGGAAGACGAATTGATTGGCAACACTAGCTGGAGCGAGCAGGACGCCCAATGGCAAGAAATAATACTTAGAAAACCTTAAGCTAGGTGTTCGGGATGGATGCTGACGATGAATTTCTACTGCAACAAATAGTTCTTTAATAGTGTGCAAATGATAGTGTGCACACTTAAAAAATAAAGCGAATGCGAAGAGCAAGCGCCAGCTTTGCTAGTTACGCCTCACAGTTAAAGCAATTTTGGAAATTTCAACGAGCAACTAAGCGATCCAGGCTACTGGACAATAGAGACCCTACAATTGAAAGACATGGTCATGTGGCCAGACAGAATAAAGACAGATGGGCATACAAAATTACAGAATGGTACCAAGACAAGCAAAAAGAAGCATGGGACGCCCCCAAAAGAAGTGAGTAGACGATATTAGAAGTGTGGCAACTAAACGGTGGATGCACATTGCACAAGAGTGGACTGGTAATGGTTGAAAAAGAAGAAAAAGAAGAGACTTGAGAGACTGTCCAGTTAGCGGATGTAACTAGATTGCCCTAGCGAAATGTTGGCAGTGGTTTCCAGAAAATGGCTGAATATGTAAAACGTGTTTTGTGTTGTAATTTATAGCAATATTTGAGAAAATGGGTCAATTTGGGGGTTTTACCTACTGAATACTGATGATTTCTGTTTGTATAAAGTGTAAGGAAGATAGGTACTATAATAGTTAGAACTTGTATTAAAAATGAGTATTAAATTCATCACATAAATTTCCTAACCTTACTTTCCACAGTAAATTAACAAGTTACAACTCATATTTAGCTGGAAAATTGTTTTCATAACACCTACATGTTATTGCACTAAATCAGTACTGTCTGCTTGATTGGATTGTCAAGGGTAATACCACAAAAGGTGAAAATTTTGTTTGTTCACATGCAAATTATGTTTAAATGTCACGAAACCAAAACTGCGTTAAAAATTTTAACAGTTTTTGTTGAGAGAAAATGTTATCGTAAAAAATTCTCTTAAAAAATTTTACCTGCAGTGGTATTTGGAAAGATTATTCAACAATATGGGAAGATGACTTTTACCGTGTTCGACAGCACACATTTTTAACGTTTTCCACAATTAATACAATGCTGGAGCTTCCAACACCATTATTATGAGTTTTTAGAACGACGCTGATTTGCAAACTTCACTTTGACGTTTTGGTGAAATGTCAGTTGAAGGTTACTCGCTAAATTGAAATCATAAGCTGCTTTCCTTTCGCGTGCATCAAACCCCGACGGCTAGAAGCCCGAGTCGCTCGGTGCTGCTCGTGAATGGAACGCGATTTAGCGGCATAGCGCACATCTAGCGCGCGCCAAAAGTTTAAACAGTCACATAACCTTAAAACGTTATTTTGAGAAATTTTTGTTTGGTGCTGAACAGTAACAAAAACTGGCTGAAATTCATTTTCATTTTTTATTATAACCAAAAATATTCCAACACTTTAAGAACTTATAGTATACTGAAAAATTAAATCTATGCACCCACTATTTGTCTTCTTCTATCAGTCTTTGTTTTCCTAATAGCAACTGCTTTAGAAAATGAAACAAATTTAGATGTAGGAATGGTAAGCGTTTAATAAAATGTTTAATTAATAACTTAGTTATATAAAATTTAACAAATTCAAAATCTTAACAATTACAAAAAAATTAACATTCCTATAGCTAAAAGTTCTGTTCATGCGCAAAGATGAGGCTTTATACCAATGATGACATTTTTTCTTCAAAAAATTTAGCATAGCACCTAAAACCAGGGAGAAGTTGCACCTAACCTCAAATGATTTTGCCTTCGCGCCTTTTAAAAATTAAAAGTATGGCATGCTGGCTGGCTGTGGCTTCGCGCCCCGACCAACGAGCTGGTCCTTGAGAGGAAAGGGGAAATAAGCCCAGAGCGACTCCGAGGTTAAACGCCCTTGTGAAAGGAACGAGGTGCGCGAGAGTTTGGAGCCGCTCCGAGCTGCTCCCATGGATGAAAGGAAAGCGCCTATTGAAACCAATCGGACTCGGGTGAAAACACTGCGACATTAGGTCATTAGTCAATTTTGATTGGCCGTTTCTGACAAATTGAACAATTTTCATTGGTTCGTTCATTACAGTGTTGAATAATCAGCTTAACAGCCAAGTCCGTTCAAATTTAACAGCCACGGCCGTTATAACCGTTTGTTACAGGACGAAAACGTCGTTACGACATACATTTCATAACCAAACTACTCAACCGTCAGTTACCGGATAAAACGACACAAATCGGAAAATTCTCGAATCAATTGCCCCAATTACGTTACGATAGGTTGTAACAAAGTTTGGCGGTTCACTCAGTGGAGGGGTTCTTTACGACCTTAATTAGGGCTACAATCCGGTAAACGAAATAAAGATGTTAACTGCCAGACGCCACCACTTTTAGGCCGGTGAATCCGCTCACTCAAAGGTGGAAATAGTGAACTTGAATAAGATGCTGCCCAATATATAATAAAATAAATGGGCCGGAAAACACTAATATTTGAAGGGAACAAAATTAAGTTTTAAGACATAGCTATACTATCATTTGGGAATCAAAAAGGCAATCGGACAAAGGGTAATACGTATAGAGAAATAACTGTTGTAGTAGCAATGGAAAATACTGGAAAATGCAGTAAAGACGCTCTATGACAACAACCAAACATAAAAACGGAAAATGCTCATTTCAATATTTTAAACCTAATAATAATAGAGGACATGTGAAATACTGATATGATCATTAAATGACAAAGCATTCAATAACTACACAATAATAAAGCAGCTTAAAATAGTGTTGCTAAAAAAAGTGATGGTGTCGTTTTATCATTGGAATTTCGATCTCTTACAACGGTATTTACAATTAATTTGTAAATAGTCCAGTTTTGATTGCAAATGTAATACAAATGAGTCAAGACTTATCTGAAAGAAGTAATTATTATTATAAATGTAACGTTAATGTACTGGTATGTACCCATATATAATGTCATACACATACAAACTGAGATAAACAAATATTAGTGCAAAATTAAAAACTGAGTGCATGGCATGGCGAATAGAAGATTATAGAAGATAAAGAGCTCGAAGATAGAAGCTTACAAAGTGAGTTTATTAACCTTCAATTTAAAACAAGACACATATAAAAGAAAAGTAGTAATATAAAATATATCTGCTACTTACAGAGTTATTAAAATTGAATTCAATGGAATCATAAATTATATAATCATAAAATTGTAAACAGACAGTAATATTAATCTAAAATTGATTTAACTGAAATTAAATATTTATCAAATATTATTGACAAAGGTGTTAAACGTATGATAAAGGCAGATATTAATTGCTTAATAAATACAATTGTACTATATCTTGCATTATAGTTATTCATTGTTCATGTCTTAATCTGATTTTAATAGTAACCCTGAGATAGAGTCGAATAACTAAGGTTATTACAATTCCATGCTACAGACTGTAAACAAAAGATAAGATTTAAATCAAAATTTTAAATAAAACCCTGAGAATAAGATTTAAATTAAATAAAATCAAATAAAAGCTATTAGACCACAGCAATAGGATTGGCTAGAAGCAACGGCGACAAATGATAGAAGGACGACAGAGACATAATGAAAAAAATAGGTAAAGACAGATAAGATGTATATAAGCCAGAAGGGGGAGAGGCAAAATACGAGGAAAGAGAAGGAGAACCAATTTTGCTGTTCTCTCTTGTATGGCTTGAAAAACAATATCTTATTATATGTCATTCCGTATCTTATAGTAGGTTAAATTGGAAAGTTTCGTGCTGATTCAAACAAAACTACATTTTACAGTCGATTTAGTAAAGTATGTACCTAGTCATAGTTTCTGGAAATGAAGAAAATTGAACATCAGAAAGTGATTACATTCTTGACTAGGAAGGGTGTTAATTTTACTGAAAACAGTTTACCAGGATGCTTCCCCCTCAGAATCGACTTCCCGTCAATGGACAAATGAGTTTAAGTATGGCAGAGAGAGCTTCGAAGACGATGCAAGAAGTGGAAGACTTGCAACTGCACATAACTTTGAAATCGTGGAAAAGTTAATAATGGAAGATATCAAGGCGGTCTATATTGTTCCAGGCCATGACACTGGCTGTGTTGCCAGATTGTGTGCTAGGCCATTCCAAGACACACTAAGTTTTGTTTGTTTGAAATATATTTGACATTCAAAACTATTTTGACAAGACAGGTCATATAAGTTCCAAAAATGCCTTTGAAGTTTTACGTACCAGGCTGCAAGTCTACTTACGCTTCATCAGTTACTCCATATGTTAGTGTCTTGAAGTTTCCATCTAAAGGAACGGTGGCACAAAAATAGAAAGACATTTTGCATTTAGAGAACTGGCAGATTGGAAAGGCTTATGTTGTGTGTGAAAAGCACTTTAAAAGTGCAGATAGAAGAGGTAATACGATGATGCGACTTGTTCCGACTGTAATATCACTAGCTTCCAGGTAAGTTAATTTAAAGAAATTACTGTTTTAGTTGAAGTCAAAATTAGTAACGATTTACTTCCAATGGAGAATTAGGTACCTACCCATTAGGAATTGTTTTTAAATCGAATATTACGGTGAAGTGACGCACTGTGATGTAAATAGCAGTAATTTTATGTTTTTTTTTAACTATACTGCATCACAATGACAGGGATAGTGCACTGGTAGATTGTTTATTTAGTGGCCAAAACTAGTAAGTTTGTGTTAAAATTTGGTGAAACCATGTTGCCAGATTGTGGTAGGCCATTCCAAATGTCACTTTATAGGCCCAGTGTCATGGCCTGGAACAATATAGACCGCCTTGAAGATATGCAAACTACTATTAAAACGTTACCTAAGACTGTATAGCTTGATGAGAAATCGGTTAGACCATTACTGCATGACATTTTGCATATGAATAAGATTTCAGCCAGATGGATTTCTCGAGTGTTGACACCATAGCATAAACAGGGTGGAGTGAATATTTGTAGTGAGCTTTTGGGTCCATCACTATGACCTGTCACCAAACAAGCCAGTATGGAGGGGCGATATTTCAACTCTCCGCCTCCAAAGAAGTTCAGAACGAAATCGTAGGCAGGCAGAGAGATGCTATCGGTTTTCTAGGATTTTTACGACTTTACTTATCTAATTTCTTGATAATAGTCATACCGTCAACGACCTTCTTGCGGGACTAATTTAAGATCAAATGCGTGAACGGCTGCGAAAAGGAGTGCTCCTACAACACAAAATATGTCGTTGCACAAATCCGTTGTAGCGGTTGAACTACGCTTCGAAATCGTTTCACACACTGAAATTGGAAGCTCACCTTCGTGGAGCGCATTTCAGGGAGATGGCAGCTTAACAACTGGGGAACTTCATGGTAGGAACGTCAAAATGTGGAGGGGATTAAACAACTGAAACATCGATAGGCCAAGTGCACCGATTTAGCAAGAAACTATATAAAAAGACCTAAAATGTATTTAAAATTTCAGAATTCAAACATTAGTAGTTCTCGAAAATGACCACAAGTTCCCCTTCCCTTTGAATGACAAATAAAACGATAAAAAAATAAATGTATGATTCAATGTGACGGATGGATTATAAACAAACATGTAGAGTACAGAAATGCATAAATCATCGAAGATTGGAAGTAAACTATACCATTGGCAAAATACAAGAGAAACAATTGAAATGGTTAGGGCATACAAGACGAATGAACGGAGAGAAGCTCCACGAAAGTGTATGAAGTTGAATTTTTCTGAATAAAGAAAAGAAAATACAAAGATCACAGTGATTAGCTGATTAGGAATAGTGGAATAACAGATAGAAGAAAGACATCTACAAGGCTATTGGATTGATGAATGAGTTGTAGAAATGTCGCCGATTATCGTTCTGTAATCCCGGTTACAATTATTTTACAGTAACTAAATGTATTTTTTCTACTACCACTACTAAAAGTAGACCTTTTAGCGCTAGCTTTTTTCACTAAAAATAATGTTTTATAATTTAGCGTGTTAAAAGTGAAATCAGCTGTTTACTTTTAGCCCATGTTGTAAAAGTAAACAGCTGGTGTTGATTTAGACTTTCGAACTGGAAGTGAGGTAAAGTTATTCTAGTTACTTCTTTCGTTAGAGGTAAAGGGTTTTTTTAAATAATTAAAGCATTATGTAATGAATAAAGTAAAATATGTACATTTATAATTACCTTTGGTAACTAACTTTGACAGCTACTAGCTGCAGAAACAGTCACCTGCGTGTCAATGCCATCTCTTTACTGTGACATAAATTATAACTGTCATAAATGCAAACTTTTGTTAAATCGACATTTATGGATTAATAACCGTGTTTAAGGCCGTAGAAAAAAGATTGTGTGCAAACTCGTGGATAAATGTCTACTTTTAGTACTTCTTGCACAAATAGCTATTCTATATAAAAATCTATTAATAATTTACTAAATTTCCTTCATTTCTTAGCAAAAATATTAGGCACATTAAATCATAACTTTAAAAATATAGAAATATTTCTTCGCAATTTACGACCACAAAAATAAACATTCTGCTCAATGGATAAATAAACGCCCTCCACTGAGGCAGGTCCCAAGTAAAGTCATGTACAAAGTTATTTTTTATCGGAGGTCACCTCGCTGCCCGTGCAAAATCTTTGGTATCAGCTGCAGCGCTTATGCAACTGCAAGTCACGACCCAATTAACGAATAACTACTTCAAGCAGGCCGGCGCCGTAACGCGATCGACGATCGTTTAATCAGGGAAACGGGTCGCGTTTATCTCATTTATCACTTTTTAAACAACGAGTGCAATCCACGGCCGCTAATTCGCTGCTTTCTCCAATTTGCGAGTCCAAAATAAAATGTTTTGGGGAAATCGCGGCGGGGAAGAAATGAGGCGCCAAAGATCGGGAGCAGCTTGGACGCCTTCCAGCAAATCTCTGTTTACATGCGGATCACTCAGCACCGGAGATTACGTGAACCGTTAGTTATTGTCTTCGAAATTAACTCGCTAATAAACACCGTGTAAATTATTTGGCGGATATTGGCTGGAACTTTGTTGCGCGATTTATTTCTATTTGTTACAGAGCAAAGATCAATCACTACTGAGATTGACAAATCGCTCCATTAAAGTCGTAAAGTACCTATTAAAACTGACTCAGAGTTACAAATAGTAGTGTTTTTTTTTCAAAAGTTGTGCAGAATCATCGTCAACACAATCACCCCCTGGTATCATTTGAATTTCTTCTTCTGTTGTTCACTTTAGACTTGATAATCTCTTCACAATCTTTAACATTCTTCCAAAAGCATCTTCTCTGCCTTTCTAACCGTATTATACCATCCACCATTCATATTCTACGCATTTCTTCGTAATGTTGTAGTATTTGCGTTAGCACCCTTTTATTTTGGGTTTGAAGTGACTTGTGGTAGTTACGTGGATTAACCGAATAGATAAAATAATAAAGTCTGTAACAGATATTATTGCTTGAGTATCTTTGTAATGAACGTCATATGCAGTTAATAGAGCAGCTGGTTGTTGAGATCTTTGTGGTTTTGCTCGTTGCTCATTGTCTTATGGTTGGGTTGGTGCTCAATCGGCACCGCGTTAGTGCACTATATGCCTGGATTAAGGATCATCCATCGAAATGATCAATAACCCTTGACCTGCCTCGCTTTCTCCCAATGTCGTATTTCATCCATAACCCATATACCCAAGGGGCGTGACGGAATTTTTGGTAAGTCACCAGCCTCTATGTTTATGCGTGAGGGCTGATCTAAATCCAGGAAAAAATAAACTAGCCCCGAACCTCGAATCTATGTGCCTACACAAAACAAAGATCAATTACTAGTGAGACTGACAAATTGTTCCATTAAAGCAGTAAGTACCTATTAAAACCTATTAAATCAGAGCTAGAATAGCAGAGAATTCTATGAAACACCATCATTTGTTAATACTTACACTATCGAAGCCGAACATCTCGGCGCCGCCACTTCGGCACTGCCATCTCGGCGCGGGACCAGCTCGGCGCGGGGAGAGCACGGCGCGGGGCCATCTCGCCACACAATTGGTTTAGAAAAATATAGAGTGACCATAAAAAAGTCGACATCAAATGGGAAACATTTTTATTTTTGCTTTTCAAAAAAGCTTTTTACGTCAATAATTTGTGCATGTTTGAAAACCTATTTAGCCCGTATTAGATATATTCAGTGATTTTTACTTAGAATATGGCGTTTTTAGAAATTGTGTGGATCCAAAACATTGGCGTAACTAGGATTTTTGGCTGGGGAGGGCCAGGCCCCCAACCAACCATCGTCAATACCTATGTATACCTATGAAGACATGAATTTACGTACATACATAACTTTTTCGCATACATTTATTTGCATGTTCTTTGACGCTGTTATACGAGGGTAGCCGCGTAAATTTCTGCAATCTAATAAAACAAAATTTGTTTTTATTATTGTTTCTCAAAATATTTGCCCTTAAACTCGCATTCGGTAAAACCAATTTTCAAAACAAATTCCACTCTTCTTGAGTCACTAGAGAAACAAGGTTTTTGAAGCTTTCCACAGCATCTTCGGGAGTTCAAAATCGCACACCACGCATTTTATCCTTTAATCGAGGAAATAGAAAGTAATCGGAAGGTAATAGGTTGGAACTGTATGGGGGATAACTTCGCAATTTTAATCCGGAAGTCTCTAAAAGTTATTTTGTTTGATATATGGTATGACTAAAAGCATTATCATGGTGCAGAACGATCTCATTCCTTGGGCGCTGTAAACGAGCTTTTTGAATAAGGCCTGGCAGCCATACTGTTGTGTAGCATTCTGCAGTAACCGTACGTCTATTTTCAAGCACAACAGTTGCGATAGGTCGTGATTTTGAGAAGAAGCCAGCAATAATTTTCTTACCAACTCTTCGAGATTTCCTCATTTTAACTAGATTATGATCTGTTGGAAATATCCATTGGGCAGACTGTAACTTAGGTTCGAGTTCAAATGCATATATCCAGCTTTCGTCACCAGTTATGATGTAAACTGCTTTATATCTACCTTCATCATATTTCTTTTACCAATCCACATGCTGTTGTTGTGTTTCTGTTAAACTGTGTGGTATCCACCCACAACAGACTTTCCTTACGTCCAAATGATTATGTAAAATCTTATTTATTGCAGTCATGTCAATGTCCAAGACGCTTTCAATAATTCTATACGTGACTCGATTGTCCTACTGAATCATTCTTTGCACAACGTTTATGTTCGTATCGGTAACTGCAGAAATTGGTTCTCCTTCGCAAAAATCGTCACTAATTGACAAGCGTTCAAATTTAAATTCATTAAACCAACAATAGACAGTCCTCTGATGCGAAGGCATTTGGTCAACAAAGCAGCACGAGGTCATCCAAAACTGTGTTTTTGGATTCCAAAAAGTGCTAGTTTTCGGAAATTAAGCAAGATTTTAATGAGATTTTTTATTGTGTGTTAGTGTTAATTGACTGAACAATCTTAAAGCCAGAAAACAACGTTTTTCGCAAAATTTGTCTCTATCTTGTCTAGTAAATGCATTTTTAGTAATTATTTTTTTTAAATGTAGAATTTTACTGATAACAGTGATAACGGAAGTAATTATTTTTCAATTGGGTAAAGCTTCAACCACAATTAATATTAAGTTTGTAAATGACATTGCTACGTTGTAGCTTACCTGTCACTCCAAATGTTACATTAGAATTCAATAAAGCTTTAAAATTCGATAAAGAATAGATTACCTTTATTAGCAGCTTCAGCGTACTTATGCGAACGTTTTGTCCGTCCGTCCGTCCGTCCGTCCGTCCGTCCGTCCGTCCGTCCGTCCGTCCGTCCGTCTGTCTATCTGTCTGTCTGTCTGGATCGCCTGTAACTTTCGAACGGCTACAGATATCTAAATTTTGAAAGGGGGCAAAGTTGTTGCTAAGGTCCCGAGCACCTTCATGCGCTATTTGGTTTTGGCGAAAGGTGGCGATTTTCCACTTTGCAAAATTTCCAATCGTTGTAGCACAGTGGCGGCTTGTCCACTTGGCGCCATCTACAGA
This sequence comes from Agriotes lineatus, assembly GCA_940337035.1. NCBI lineage: Eukaryota > Metazoa > Arthropoda > Insecta > Coleoptera > Elateridae > Agriotes > Agriotes lineatus. Next base: position 52,028,170 of record OW679201.1, on the reverse strand, counting down.
AGTTCGGTGGTCACGTTTTGAACTACACATTCTGGGTGCACTATAATACTTAATGTTTTCGCAGTGCTGAAGCTACTCTTTAGACCTGTAGTTGAGCAGTTTATTATACTTGGTCTGCATAAGTATAGCTTAGTAGAATTAGATAATAACTAAGAGTATACTATAATCACTTCATAGATACGCACAATATTAATCCACAAATTGCAATAGTTATGTAAATTTCCTTATTATTTGTTTATAATGATTTTCCTACGTAGTGCACACTGTAATTTGCGAATTTGAATGCTGCGCTAAGATGGCCCTGCGCCGAATTGGTTGGGGCCGAGATGACTGCGCGCCGAGTTGTCCCGGCGCCGAGCTGGTCCCGCGCCGAGATGGTGGAGCCGAAGTGGCGGCGCCGAGATGGCTGCGCCGATATGTCCTAGACTTTTACACTATATTTTCACTTACAATTGCTTGTTCTTTCTTTAGACTTGATAGTCTCTTTCTCTTCTATTCCTAAAACCTTTATTAGTCGCCCAAAATCGCCTTGCCTGTCTTCCCCACTTTATTACGGGTATATAATATCATCCATTTCTCATATTCTCCACATATCTTCCTTCCATATACGATCTCGTAGTGTTTTAAGGTACGACCATTCGAATAAGCTCCAATTTTCTTAAAGTTATAAACACGAATTGCTTGCAAATGACATGTTCAGCTGCACAACAATATTGCAGGCAGTAGACATTTCTATTGTTCAGAGGCATCGTTTTCAAATTATCTACTAGTAAACCGGTTACAACCTTAAAAACATTGGAGGGGATTGGGGCATAGTCGAATACTTTTACCCACTATCGCTTTTCGCCAAGCCCCTTTCTGTTCTTTAATCTTTTCAGCCTTCCTTGTATTTCTTATTACTCGCATACAACTTCTTCTCCTTAGTAAACGTCGTGTTCCATGTGACTTGTGAATTTTCTTCAGTATTCGGTTTTAATTTTCTTAATTTTTCATGTACAACTTCAGTGTCTTTCCCTCCATGTGCTCCTCCAACTAATGCTCCTTAAGCTTCTCCTTGTCCATCGCGAGTCTGACCAACTTTTTTGCAATTTTTTCGTGTCCACTTCCTAATGTTTCTGAGCCTTGACTTCTTCCTTCGGCTTTCGACCTTTCCGCTATTTTTTCATCATTCAAAACCACGAAGACACTTGAGAAACAAGTCGCCTTTTCTATTTATACTTAAGAGTGGAGTGCTAAGGTTGGGAGGAACGAAAACTCAGAAGAAATACTTGTATATGGAAGAATGTGGAAGAAATAAGATGTGTGAATATCTTATATATTGTAATGATGCCTTCTACTAATAAGGCTTTTTAAATAAAAATTATAAATAATGGTGCATATCACCACAATTTATAATATTAAATGGTTTTAATAATTGAATTCTATGTCAAACTCAAGACTAATGAAAAAGATGTAATAATTATTAGCTTAATAAATGGCTTATTGCTCTCTATATTTTGTTTATTTGCAATAATTAATGGCAAAGCTCCGGTAAAACACAAAATAAAAAAATCTCGTCTCAGAGGAGTAGGTTCATTAACTTTGTATTACAAATGCTTTGCTGTATGATAAATTAACCAGTATGGCAGATACTTGACTTCGTATTTGACAGGTCTACAACCTTAAAATTTACTGCAACAACAAAATGATTTGCAGGTACAAGAAATAACGTAAATTGAATTAAAAACATCATAATGACCACATCAGGTAAATACTCCAAATTAGGTGACGTAGCTTCCGGTTAACCTGTTTTGTTTCAGATGACGAAAACCGACGCGCGATGTGCATTTGCCCCTTTTTCGGCAAAACTTTTAAAATTGGCTTCAAACTGCAAATTTAAGGGACGCTTCTTCGATTATTCGATTCTGGACGGATCTACGCAGCTGGAATCACGTTCAACCCCTCGTAGGATGTCCAAACTTTCGAAGTGGTGCTCCGATGCTGGCTCGTACAATGAAGAGACGCCACGACATTTACACACTTGGTGACGGCCTCTGGGACCTTTTTCCTACTTGTAGGGCTTACTAAAAGACTCTTCCACATGTAGTAAAAGAGTTCTGACTGACCGATGTTTCGAATTGCCCGAAATCTTGTTCGAAGTTGATCGCACTGTAGAATGCACCTGGTGAAATCTTGTTGAGCTGATCCCTGTTTACTGGGATGCTTTATCACTTTGAAAGTTAGCCACAAAGATGGCCCATACACTGGCAAATATTCTAAACACGTTTTTGGTTCAACAATCAACCCATTTTATTAACGATTTTACAAATAACTGGGAGCTCAACTGGAACACAGCATACATTTTTCAAGCTTCTATTTGATATTGTTGACAAATGGCTGTCTCGTATCCTAGCAATTACGATTTACATTTGTTTCTTAGAAATAAGGTTTGATTTACATTTTTACTTATGACCTATAGTTTTGATATAACTTTCTTGCTTAAATGTTAAACTGTCTTATTCTTTGAAGTTGTTCACGTAGCATTTTGCTCTGCTTTTATTCGCTTGAGTTTTAATTGCACTGATTTACATGAGTTTATTTAGCACTGCATCAATTGTCTGTGTCTTCCGATAGGTTGCCTTATTGCTCTTTGAAATCATTACTTCCTCGTAATGCTTTGCTTGACCGTTTCGTTACCTTGCCTTGCCTCCTAACGCTCATACAATCTATGTACTTCACAAACCATCTATATTAAAATTCATATCATTGTTTCGACGTTAATAAACTCAAATCTGTCAGCTACATAATTCAAGCTGTATTTGCCATTCCACACATCTATTATGATTGAAACTCTGAACGTAACCCTTCTGAATTCTATCTTATCTCACGCCAACCTCTCTTACTCAAATTATAATTGCTGCTGCTCATATCAAGCGCATTTAATAGTATAAAACTACTGACTTTCTTGCAACAGATAAAATATTTAATTTTGTGCTCATTTTGGATCTATTCATTTTCGTGTTAATTAGGCAATCAGCATTGCTGTGGGCAGTAAACCATTACAATATGTTAGTTTAGATTTATCTTTATTTTTGAGCACAAGGGTAGAATAATTCACAGAATTGTTTGAAGACGAGTGTGGAATTCAGACGAATACAAACATCGACGAATCAAAAGGAAGACAGTATACTACAGAATAATGTACAACTGCATTATTGAATTTAATAACGTAAAGGGGGAAAACGTACCAGGTAAAATTCCTGAATTATTTCAAAGCAGATAATATTGAATAAATGGTAAACCAGTCCCTTCACACACATATTCGACTATGTTATGTAAGCAATACGGTCTTGATAGCTGAAAAACCAGAGGCAACAGGATACCGAACGAAGCATCCGAGAAGAATACGGGATAATACACATTACAGATTGGGTAATAAATAGAAGATCGCAACGGAACGGCTACCTAATAACGGTAATTGATAATCGAATAGTAGGCACATCAACAGATAAGTATCCAAAGATGAAGGAGAAAATGATTTAAAATAATCCCTTTGCTAAAAACACCATTCTTATAGAGAAGACGAAATAAAGAGTTGTGGACGAACCCGCGCCTATTCCTGAAGTGAGGTGCAACACGGCATTTACATTTCATCTTTTTCTGTCTATAGTATCCTGTACAAAACATATAACTACTATTTGAGCCCATCGCATAAGTGGCCTTACTCGAATTGAAATAGTTTTTACTTTTTTTTTAATTGAACTGTAAGTAAAAAACTGAGAGAAGAAAATATTTTAATGTCATTAATACAGAAATAATGTCCAAATTTTTGTATAAAATACCTAAATATATCTTAATGTTGCTAATAATATTGATACAGCAAAAGGAAACGCTTAGAAATGCGAATTATAGTAATTCGCAACGGAAAGATTACATGGCAGTCGGTGGGATTCGAACCTGCGGACTCCGATTGCCATCGCTATGCTATATAGGACGCGCTACACGACGGCCAATCGCGGACGAAGTACGTCCGATCGTTGCCGTGACGTAAAGACGCAGGCACAACGCACGTTTACATAATAGCGATGCCACAGCTGAATCTACCGATACAGCAAATGAACAAAAATGGTGAATGTTGTGTCTCAAATAAATACCAGATGGTGCACGTATAAGAAATAAAAAGGTTTGGTTGAGTTTATTGCACGAAATCCGAACTCTACTTTTAATAAATAATGAATTAATACTCTTGATAGCTGCTTTGAAACTTGACTGAACGTTTTCAATCAGGTCCATGTTCCATCCACATATTTGATCCTCTAATTATTCAAAAATCATTTGTTATATATACTCGCATCTGTTTTCTAATTTCACTGCTGAATAAAGATCTCTGCCATTTGTTTCCCTTGACTACCATTTTGTGCCAATGGTTGCCAACTCTTCCCTGTTGCGTTCATTATATCGTTTATCCACCGTTTCATTGGTCATCCTTAAGGCGGTTCAAAGTTCTAGGCCTCCAGTTGTCCAGTAGTTGCCCGTCATTCGTGTCTCCGTCAACATGTCCCACCCAGTTCCATTTCAAACAGCGTATCTTATCTACTACGTTTACTTACACTGGTATTTTATATAACTACAAAAGTAGACTAAGGCCAATTTCATACGAGACATTAGAGACTACAACTCTAAACAATTCCAAAAAATATTGAAAAACACAATAGTAGGAAACACCTACATAAAAAGCTAGAGGGAGAAAGACAATAATGATTGAAGAAAACAACCGGTGACACAGCTATAACAAATAAAAACAGTATTAAAAACGGTTCAAGATTTCTATACAGACCTGTATTCAGCGAAAGTCGCCGAAGCAGATGGAGACATAGATGTTAAGAGAACGGTAATGATGGATCAGAAGAATTACCAGTAGTATGCATCGAAAAGATGCGACATGCTCTAAAGGACATGGAAAACCGACGTGCACAATAGATAATAGCACAGTGGAAATGATAAGGGCATGGAGAGTAAATCAACGCTGACATTCCATCAGATGACTGAAGTAAAACAATTATTTTCTTGCTACATAAAAAGGTAACAACACATGTATATATAATTATTATAGACTCATTAGTTTACTCTCCCACATCTGTAAACTTTTCACTAAGATAGTTTGCAATCGAATCAGCAGAAAACCAGATGGCTATCAATCACGCCAACAACCATTTACAAAATATCACCTATTCAATCAAATTCTTATTGAAAAATAAGCTGCATAGCGTAAACCGTTCGATTATGATAATCCCTTTGATTCCGTGGAAATGTAGGATGTAGGCTACTGAAGGTTCTAGACGACAGTAGGATCAACTTTAGATAAATACTCGAGAATAGGGCTGGGAGAAAATAACGATACATCGATAATATTATCGTTATATCGATATATCGTTTATCGATATACCCTTCTTTAAATATCGATGTATTGATATATCGATATATTGATATATCGATATTAAATTTAGGATTTCCCGGTTTTGCACATATCGATAAATATGGATAATTACTTAGTGATATTTATCGATAGATAATTATCAATAGTTATCGATATTTATCGATATTTGATGCTGAGTTACATTTGCTTTAGTAGTCCTAAGATTTGCTACGCGGCATTTTGAACTCGTCCTTCTTCCTGCTGGGTTTATGTTACGATATTGAAGCATTTGGTTGTTTAATTTGTATCGTGTTTAGGGTTTGTGTTCAGGTTATTAGCGGAGTAGCCGGTTGGGGCATTTTCGCTGAGTAGACTTTTGATGGGCATTAAATAAAAAAATCTCATAATATGCCGACTTTTTGGCGGTCACTGTATATCTACTAACAAAATATACGATATACGATAAAATCGATACTTATCGATAAATATCGATAGCTATCAATAGTTATCGATATCTATCGATATTTCCATATGTATCGATATTTCGATATGTATCGATATTTCGATATATCGATATTTCTCAGTTATCGATAATTGATATCAGAATTTCAATATCGCCCAGTCCTACTCGAGAGTAATAGCAATTATTTCTTCGAAAACCACTTCTTGCATAAAGCTGGAGAAAAGAACACAGACATTACCCATTTGTCGAAAAGTACAACAAGGTGTCCCCTAAATTATTTAATCTAACTCTGAAAAATATATTTTGACGACTAGATTGGGGTTCAAAGGGCGTAAATCATAAATATCGACACTGAATAAATAGTTGAATAACCTAAGAGTTTTCGAATATATTGTCCTATATTCCTAAAACGGCGCAGAAATGGCTTATATGATAGAAGACTTGAACAGCAGTCGACTTTTAAATGAAAGCGCAAAAATTCAAAGTCGTATCTAATCCAGCAGAAGTCGCAACATTGAAATAGTGGAGAACTATACCGGGTGGCAATAAAACCAAGGCTCTCTATCTCCTTTAATTATTATCAGCGGACTTGGATGAAACTTGTCACAACGATATTAAACATATTTTCGGATTGAGAGTATAATCCAAATGACCTATTTTCAGTTTCACCAGATATGCCATTAACTTCTATTTTTTAAATGGATCGTTCTATATATTTGTTTTTTTAAATCTACGACTGAAATTACATACGACAGTGTTGCCAAATTTGCTTAAGTATGTATGTATTATCGGTAATCTGCATTTACCTTGCGGTGTCGAGGCTGGTGCTTTATACGCTTTAGTATCTAGTGGTGCAATGCTCAACCTGGCCAAGTTTTGGGTTACAAAGTTCGAGCGCGCCTTTTGTGTTTGCATAGCAACTATTGTGTATCGTGTGCGTCTTGGTGATGTGTTCACCTTGTTACCTTGTTAAAACAACACGACAATTAAATTAATAATTTTATTGTTCTGGAGCATGCCATTAATCCCTTATGCCAATTTCGAAAAGTAAATAGTCAACCAACGATGCAAATTTCACCAAGTGTCACATGTATAGTGTACAACTTTATTTAATAGTTGTTACCATTCAATTACGTTTAGTTTAATAAAGCTAGGGTATGCAACCATACTATCGCAAGGGAGGTCTGGTGGGTTGCATAATCACAAATTTAGCTTTTAGGCAGTAAGATATAAATGGAAACTTAATACTCCTATTTTTTTTAATGTTATGATGGCGACTTTTGATAAACAGTGTTCTATTTATACCATACACGAGTTAACAGCAACAGAATGCGAGCAAGTGAAAATATTATTTCATTTTGCTATTTTTACAAATTAACTTTTAAAAATATTTTGCAGAGTGTTGTTGTTTCATAAATATTTCACTTAAGTAAACAAATTCCCGTACCTGTTTTTGTTTTCATTTTTTTACAAAAATGAGGGCATACATTAAGAAACACTAACAATTGGGTTGCTAAGTGATAATAGTGGTTACCTATGTTACGTTACTGTTTTGCATTGTGTATCGGTTTGATTTGTTTGGCGCAAAAAACTCTCACTGTATATAAGTAGACATTTGCAATCTAATCTTTTTTAGGCACCGAAGTAATTGGCTGTGTTATAAAATTAATAATAATAATGCTAAAGTAATTTATACGTTATTTATTCTATATTTGTACACATATAGGTGAGTTTTTAAAAATATTACAAGGCAATATCTTGAAAACGGTTTCAAATAGTTTCATTAAATTTTGATGAGGCAATAGGGAGATGGGGGGACATATTTAAACGTATGTTTTATAATTACCCCCCCCCCCTTCTCTATTTTGATGGGTAGGGGGTAACTTTGAAATTTTAAATAGGAAGATGCACTTCTGTTTATAAAATTCGAATCTACGTAAAAACGATGTATGAGCACAAAACCCTTTTAGATTTGCTGTTTCGGTTACGGAATTATGATTAGCTAAATTTTGATTGAATTTAAAAAATAAATAAACTTTACGAATAAATCAAGTTCACTTATTTCAGAATTATTATTCGTTTCCATGAAAATAAGTTATTTTTACTTAAGTCAGTTGATAATGTTGACGTTTTAACGATTATTATTCTTTTTTATTTTATAACCTAATAAATCCTAATTCTGTAACCGAAAAAGCAAATTATTTTTTCTTACACATATGTAGTTTTTTACGTAGATTCTAAATTTATAAACAAAAGTACATCATCGTATTTAAAATTTTTTGGGAGAATGTTGCGGGATGTATATATAAGTGTCAGCGGTAAGGATTATCCTTGATAGCGGTATCGGAGGCAGGCAGAACACCCCCAATTTTCACTGTCAGTATAAGTCAAATTCAAGGTTAGCAGCTTAGGTTTTCCGTCAGTCTGTGTCAAATCTGACGGAAAACCTAACCTGCTAATCTCGAATTTGAGACTTACATTAAAAAAGTTCATAAGGGCGGCTGTGGAAATTCAAACGTATTAATAAATATGTTGGTGGCACTGTAAGTCTATGTCAAATTCAAGGTTACTTGTTTGATTCACACAGATGCGTGCATCAAAACCTTTTTGATTATAATTAATCACGTAATTCAAGTCATAACTGTTTTATCTCATTCAAAGGTCGTAGTAAAGTCAAGTTTGCATCTTGCCGTATTTGTTTGCCGCTGTTAATGTTGGAAAGGAATTTGTAAGCTTCCCTTAATGGCTTTTAAGCGGATGGATACATTTTCTAATAGAACTTAAGCCGACTTAGCATATTTGGGAATCATGGGTTTATGGATTTCTTTCAATTGCCTCATTGAGAGAGCTTAGCATTAAGATTTTTAGAATAAGTATTTATTCCTACGTGCGAAGCTCCGATTGGCTACGCAGGATCGCCTCAGCCAATAGTGTTTGAGCTTGCCCCTCCTTGAATTGGCGAGTTCGCCTCGTTGTAAATTCAGAGTTAGTTAGATTCAGAGCCTCGAGGAAGCAAGTTCAGCTATGCTTTGTGCTAGTTTGCGTTTCGGTCTAACTCCCTGGTAAAGTCGTTTCCAGGTTGTTTTGTGTTACGGTTACGCGCAATTCGCTATTTTCGCGTGGCCAATCCAAGCGTGTCACAACAGTTGAAGCTTTTGTAAAAAACCATCGGTCCATCAGTGACGTTTGTAATCGTTGTTACTCAATATACTCGTGTTTGTTAAGTCTTGTTTCACTCCAACAACTAACTGAACCCAAGTTAGGGTTATTAAGTGGCAGTTCCCGGCAATCCCATTGAACCGGAACTCGCAGTGGATTAATTGGGGGCCCCATTCGTGGAAGCCTCTTATCAAGTTAATCGTACAAAAAACATTGGTCCTTCGAGCCGGATGTGGAAGAAGCTAAAAAACGCGAGTGTACAAGTTTCCAGTAGCTGGTGGATGCAATTGCTCCAACATCGTTTCGTCGGAGAGCGTCAAGAAGCTTCGCCAACACCAGGAAATTCTACCATCGAGAGCTTACACCGAGTCCAGGTCCCACGTCAAGCGGCAGCGATCGGCAGCGGGTTGGTTTTCTGTTCGTCAAGAAGTTACTACGTTCTCAAATCAAAAGTAAGTCCTTTTCCATTACACCTTCGTTTAGTGCTGTTTTTTGCTTGTGTCAGTCATGGTGGAAACTCGTTCGACATCAGCGGTCATGTCGGAAACTCGCACTTTAACCACTCGTTGCAAATTCATAAAAGCCCAAGTAGATCGTTTCAAAACTCTATTTCATAGAATTTCTTCGTCCAGCCCCGTGAAGGCTCACGAGGTCGGCAACTTGTCAGAAGAGTTTAGTTGTTTCCAAAATTTGTTGGATGAGTATAAGAAGTCAATGGAGGGCCTAATGGAGGCCGACGCTGAAAACTTTGATGAACTTTTCAATGAATTTGACTCTTTTATGACTCATTTTAGCGAGATTAGTAGCGCAGTAAAGGAATTCTTATCAAAAAATAAGATCAGTTCGGGTATAAAACCGAATGTAGGTCAAAATTCTTCGCAAAGTGGCCCTTCAGGAGAGCTCGCTGGATTAAGATTACCACCCTTAGATTTGCCTTCCTTTTCGGGGAAATTCGAGAATTGGGTTCAATTTCATGACTCCTTTACGTCACTTATTCATAACAACGTTAATTTGACCAACGTTCAGAAATTTTACTATTTGATTTCTTCCCTTAAGGCAGAAGCTGCTAGTTCAATCTCGTCGTTAAAAGTTACCAACGATAACTATACCATTGCTTGGGACATTCTAGTCAAGCGATTTGAAAATAAGAAACTGATCGTAAAATCAAACATAAATGCGTTATTCAGTTTAGAGAACGTAAAAAAGGATTCACATTCGTCTGTTCAAAGGCTGCTCGATAGTGTAGTTAGAATTTTGGAAATTTTAAAGGCGTACGGGGAACCCACAGTCGACACCATACTAATACATATCATAGTTTCGAAGCTCAGCTCAGCAATGCAGACTGACTGGGAATTATGCAAACATGCCGGACAATTTCCTACTTTGCGAGAGTTGTTAGATTTTTTAGAGAGCAAAAGTCACTTATTAGGTTCGCTGGAAGCTGCGAAAATAGGTTCGAGTTTGGGAAATCAGGGATCCGAGCAAAAAAGTCATGCACGCGCTCATGTAGCCAGAGAGCAAGGTAATCACTCTTGTGATTTTTGCAAAAATAGTAATCATTCGATTAGCGCTTGCGAATCATTCTCAAAATTGTCGGTAAACGCTCGTATCGAAGAGGCGCGTCGTTTGAAATTATGCAACAATTGTCTCAAGCCCGGACATTTCGTGGTAAAATGCACATCGTCGAGATGCCGCGTATGCAGAAAAAAGCACCATACTTTACTGTGTTTGCGTCCAAAGCGCGACGCGCACGAAAATACTTCGTCGCCGCGTCCTGGACCGCCAGAATCCAGCAGTGACGCACGGGAGGTCGGGGCCGTCTCCCCGAGCGAGGCACCCGTCGCATCCGTTTCAGCAGCTTGTAGCCGTCCTGCAATCGCGGCGCCAGCGCAAGTTTTATTGTCCACGGTTAGCGTATTCGTAGAAGGATCCTCCGGGTCATTTTCCCGGGCAAAAGCTCTTTTGGACCCCGGATCCCAACTTAACTTAGTTAGCGCCGACTTGTGTCAAAATTTGAAAATTGAGAAACGAGGTAATATCACCTCACTGTCGGGTGTTGGTGCCAGGGCTCTGAACGCTGAATTCAGAGCAAACGTTCGAATCCGCTCCCGTAACGGGAAATACGAGGACATTTTGAGCTGTATTGTGTTAGACAAAATTACGGACCCTCTGCCGGCCCTTTCTTTCTCGTTGAGGGATTTGAAGATCCCACCAAACATTGTGCTAGCCGATTCAGATTGTAATACACCGGGAAAGATTGATCTTTTATTAGGCGCGAATGTCTTTTGGCAAGTGCTCTGTCAGGGACAGGTGAAATTGGGCCCAGAGAAGCCATTCTTAACAAAAACTCTTTTTGGTTGGGTTTTAGGCGGAAACATGAACATCGAAAATCGAGCGCTCATGCTTTCAAATAGAGTTCATTTAAGTGTAGCCGGCATCGAGCACGGCATTCAGAGATTTTGGGAAATCGAGGGGGCTTACGGTTCATCAGGCCGACTCTCTGCTGATGACAAATTTTGCGAAGACCATTTTCAATCGACTACGAAACGGGCGTCGTCGGAGCCGCGTAGGTTCATCGTGAGCATACCTTTCAGGAAACATGCTCCATCGCTGGGAGACTCGCGCGGTATAGCGTTAAAGCGTTTCTATTCATTAGAAAACAAATTGTCAAAAAATCCCGAGTTGAAAACCGCGTATTCCGCATTTCTCAAAGAATACGAGTCGCTTGGTCACTTGAGCAAGGTGGACGACGGAGTATCGCTTAACGACCTTCAACATAAGGGCCCAGTGGTCCAGCAGTCGTTGTTTGCAATTCTTTGTCGCTTTAGGCAATTCAAGTACGTGCTGAAAGCAGATTGCGCCAAAATGTATAGGCAAATTCTCGTGGACCCCTCGCAGACGCAATACCAATTAATTTTATGGCGTGACGACAAAACCTCAGCGGTAAAATGCTTCAAATTATTAACGGTCACCTACGGTACTAAATCAGCCTCGTACCTAGCAACTAGGTGCTTGATACAAATCGCCCAGGAAATCGAAGCATCGCTTCCAGAGGCCTCATTAAGAATTAGCCGGGATTTTTATGTAGATGACCTACTGACTGGTTTTGAAAATAGGGCGGAAGCCATAAAAACGCAATTCGAAATTAGTAGCGCTTTGTCGGGGTACGGGTTTGAATTGCGAAAGTGGGCATCCAACGACAGTGAAGTAGCTAGCGCCATTGGTGTAGATCGCGGCAGCATGGAGCCCATTTCTTTGACGGAAGACGCCACGGAGAAAACTCTCGGCATTTTTTGGGATACTCGGCGGGACGTGCTAAGTTACAGAGTAAACCCTAGCTGTTGCAAATCAGTTACCAAGCGGGCTATACTCTCTAGTATGGCTCAAATATTCGATCCCTTGGGACTACTTGGTCCAAGCGTTCTAACTTTGAAACTTCTCGTGCAACGGCTTTGGCAGTTGAAGTTGTCATGGGACGAAACGGTGCCCATGGAGATGCGCTCCAGATACGACGAACTCCATTCTTCATTACGCTCTTTGGGCTCGTTGGCAATTCCGAGACGGGTAATTTGCGATGACATAAATTCGATAGATCTCCACGGATTTGCGGACGCGAGTTCTGTAGCCTACGGGTGCGCCGTGTATATACGTTGCGTTGACGCGCGCGGTAATGTCACCACCAATTTGCTTTGTGCTAAGTCAAGGGTCGCTCCATTAAAAACAATATCCTTGCCTCGTTTGGAGCTTTGCGCAGCCTTACTGTTGGCTCGTTTGATTAAAACTATACTCGATTCCTCCGCATTTAAATTTGACCGCGTGTACTATTGGTCGGACTCCACCATAACTCTGCACTGGATAAATAAGGATGCGAGTAATTGGAAGACGTTCGTCGCGAACCGGGTGTCCGAGATTCACGAACTAAGCAATAGGGAAGAATGGTTTCACGTGCGTACAAATTGCAACCCGTCCGATATAATTAGCAGGGGAATGTTACCCCAGGAGTTACTCAACTCACGCTTGTGGTGGCACGGGCCAGAATTTTTGTCACAGGCGGACTTAAAACCCCAGCCCGTTAAAATTGATTCGGGTGAGCTAGCAGCCCAAGAGTCGCGCCCAGTAGTGGCCACTCTTCACCATCGCGTCCCAGAATTTGAACTTTTCAGGCGCTATTCCAGTTTTACAAAATTACAGCGCGTAGTCGCGTACTGCCTGCGTCTCGCGAGAAACAGAAACACCGAAACGCGCTGGTCGGGACCTCCAGCCATTGACGAATTGGAGGACGCGACTCGCCGCCTGATCAAAATTGCCCAGGCGGAAGTCTTTTCCGGAGAAATAGCAGTTTTGTCTAAAAAAGCGCCATTGCCGAAAAATAGTGCGCTGCTTTCTCTAAACCCATTTCTGGACGATCAGGGCCTACTGCGCGTGGGCGGCCGTCTAGAAAACTCCAATCTAAGCTTTGATCAGAAACATCCCCTTTTGTTACCAGCTAGTCACCCTTTGTCGTTGCTAATCGTGAAGCAAGAGCATTTGCGGCTCTTGCATTGTGGACACTCGGTGTTACTAGCCTCATTGCGGGATAAGTTTTGGATCGTGAGGGCCAAAGACCTAATACGTAAAGTAATACACAATTGCGTGATATGCTTCCGGGCCAAGCCTAAGATGAATGAACACTTGATGGGATCACTACCCGAAGCTCGTGTCACACCCTCTCCCCCTTTCAGCAATTGCGGGATAGATTACGCGGGTCCCGTGTTTATAAAAAACAAATCCGGGCGAGGCGCGAAAGAAGTAAAGGCTTACGTAGCCCTATTTGTGTGTTTAGCCACGAAGGCTATTCATCTTGAACTCGTGGAAGACCTCACGACGGAGGCTTTCATCGCATCGTTGAGGAGATTCATCTCCAGACGCGGTTTACCCTCCAACATATTTTCTGACAATGCTACCTGTTTCACCGGTGCCAGAAATCAGCTATCGGAATTTAAAAATATCCTGTCAGGCTCTAGTGAGCAATGCATAAGGGAAGAATTGTCGAAACATAACATTAAGTGGAATTTTATTCCGGCACGCTCTCCGCACTTTGGCGGCATTTGGGAAGCGGGGGTAAAGTCATTGAAATATTATTTAAGGCGAATATCTTGCAATGCAAAGTTAACTTTCGTTGAGTATTACACCATGCTGACTCAAGTGGAGGCGATACTAAATTCCCGCCCACTCTGTGTTCTCCCTACCGACGCCTCATTCCCCGAAGTCCTTACTCCTGCCCACTTCTTGATCGGTCGGAAGCTGACTTCGTTTCCGGAAGCCCAACTCCAGGGCATACCGGAAAATCGTCTCAGCCGCTATGGGCTGGTCCAGCGGCTGTCTCAGCAGTTTTGGGATCGTTGGTCCCGGGACTACCTCCACCTCCTGCAGCGCCGGCCTAAGTGGAAGTCCTCCAGCACTTCTCTAGCCCCCCAGGTGGGCGACGTGGTACTCGTCCACGACGAGGCATCTCCAAGCTACCGTTGGCCACTGGCAATCATCTCGGCCACATATCCAGGAGCGGATGGTGTTGTGCGTGTGGTGCAGGTGCGCGATTCCCGAGGGAATCTCCTGAAACGCTCGGTGCGTAAAGTGTACATCCTACCCAAAGACGATCATTGCGATCAAGGGCAATAAACATTGACTTTGCTCTTAGTTGGTAGTTTTCGCTGATTGAACATTTTGCTAGGTTTAGTTGTTTCTTTGTTTGTACTCATGCTAGTTGTAAGTTATCTGTAAGGCTCTTGGATTATCATCTGTCCTTAGTTCTTGTTATGCATTTAATTATTTGGTAGTGTTAGATTTCAGTTTAATTTTGGGATTTAATCACGTCGTGCCATATTCGGCACTTCGGGGGCGGCATGTTTGATTCACACAGATGCGTGCATCAAAACCTTTTTGATTATAATTAATCACGTAATTCAAGTCATAACTGTTTTATCTCATTCAAAGGTCGTAGTAAAGTCAAGTTTGCATCTTGCCGTATTTGTTTGCCGCTGTTAATGTTGGAAAGGAATTTGTAAGCTTCCCTTAATGGCTTTTAAGCGGATGGATACATTTTCTAATAGAACTTAAGCCGACTTAGCATATTTGGGAATCATGGGTTTATGGATTTCTTTCAATTGCCTCATTGAGAGAGCTTAGCATTAAGATTTTTAGAATAAGTATTTATTCCTACGTGCGACGCTCCGATTGGCTACGCAGGATCGCCTCAGCCAATAGTGTTTGAGCTTGCCCCTCCTTGAATTGGCGAGTTCGCCTCGTTGTAAATTCAGAGTTAGTTAGATTCAGAGCCTCGAGGAAGCAAGTTCAGCTATGCTTTGTGCTAGTTTGCGTTTCGGTCTAACTCCCTGGTAAAGTCGTTTCCAGGTTGTTTTGTGTTACGGTTACGCGCAATTCGCTATTTTCGCGTGGCCAATCCAAGCGTGTCACAACAGTTGAAGCTTTTGTAAAAAACCATCGGTCCATCAGTGACGTTTGTAATCGTTGTTACTCAATATACTCGTGTTTGTTAAGTCTTGTTTCACTCCAACAACTAACTGAACCCAAGTTAAGTGGCAGTTCCCGGCAATCCCATTGAACCGGAACTCGCAGTGGATTAATTGGGGGCCCCATTCGTGGAAGCCTCTTATCAAGTTAATCGTACAAAAAACATTACTAGGTTAGGTTTTCCGTCAGTTTTGATACAAACTGACACAAAACCTAATCTGCTACCTCGAATTTGACATATACACTGACAGTGCAAATTGGGGGTGTTCTGCCTCCCTCCGATACCGCTATCAAGGATAATCCTTACAGCTGACACTTATACATGCCTCCCGCAACATTCTATCAAAAAATAGGCCTTAACTAAATCATCACTAAAAAATTTCACCAGCTCTTAGACTAATATAATTTGTTTACTAAAAATTATACAGTGCTATGTTCGCTTTGAAAACAGTCACCTGGTATACACACACATGACTTAGATGGAGGTGTAGCACAATAGGCCAAATGAGACCGCAGTGCGCGTGAACCTGGTTCACAACAGAAACTGTAAAATAATAGTTACGGTAGACGTCAACTGCGTATGAATGTTATTTACACGTCAGGAGGCAAACAAATAAAGACAAAGTGGTCTAGACAGAGAATAATTAACTTTAAATAAAAAATCGCAACCGCCTATTTCAAATTTATTTTTTACATCTTTCTTTTTTGCCAGATGTGTAGCCACTGACTGTTGGTACTTGGAATTAGTCATATAAAATATTGAATTTTTATTAGAAAGAAAAGTTATTACAAGGTTATGTTCCAGAATGAAGAGGTTAAATTGTAAATTAAAATAATTATAGTGTAAAGTCTCGAATAAAATTTAAAAAAAAGTATTTCGCAACTAATAAGACGCAGAACGACATAAAGCAGTTTAATCTACATTAAGTTATTAAAATGGACTTTTTTTAACTTTAAACATTAATCGCAATACATTATTATAAAAAACATTTAGAAAAATTATTAGATGGCTGTAATTTTATAGTTCCTATCCTTCAGTTCTTAAGATTTTTTAGGAACATAAGAGGACTAATTTTTGGCCACTGAGTGCATTGTACAAGTTTTCGAATGTCGCATTAGTGATATTTTAGTTGCTTTCTATTACAATACTATTGTTCTAATGTTATCAATACAAAATTTGCACAGTTGTTGTATCACACCTGTAAGAATATCACAAAGAAACTATTTACTGAAAAATTTGCTTCTATTATATAAAAATAGGATGCTAAAATTCATTAATTAAAATTAATAAATTGTTTTTGAACATTGCGGATAGAACTTCAGTGTAGTAATTTCTAAGCAATTAGATGTATTTGTTCATGATCCCTTTTTGATGAAGGTTTGTGAGCGCATTTATCCTGAAAAATCGTTAATAATGTGTACAGATTTGGTTTTATCGATTTGATGAATTGTTGCACCCATCTAATTACTTCAGGATTTTATAATATTTGGAAGTGAAACACCTGTTGGTGGCCCAAGATCTCAAGTATGAAATTGTTATCTCTACCATTACCTAATCTAATGGTTAGTAGAATTTACTTTCAGACCTTTATTTTTCGTTTCTTTTCTTTTCTTTCTCCGCTCTGCTTAGAAGTAATCTTAAGATTCGTCATGGTATCTACCGCAGATATGCGTATGAAGAAATTAAGCTGCATATTTGGCACTGAAAAAACCTAACATCTAGTACCACGAATCTGCTCTCGCAGACCAAGTAGCAACTGCGCCAATCGGGGTCTTTTTTCTAACTTAGCGTGCCAGGTATCGCAGCTCGCTCTATTCGCTACAAGTGAAGTACATAACTTATCTTATCTCGCCCATCATGATTAAACATTTTATTGTAATATCTATCACATTTTTACCAATTAAACTTCATCGTAATTTTATAACCAGGAACATAATTAATTGTTTTACCAAATGTTTATTTGCTTTGGTTATAATCTAAATTTATACAGGCATATATGTACGCCACCTGGCCATCGTGCGACGAACTTGTTTTTTTATACGATCAACAGTGCTCATATCTATATATGCGTCCGTTCGGAGAGGCCTCGTCGTGCGGTGCAATACGTGGATCTTGTTATCAAATAGCCCTTTTTAGTGCTATCTAATATTTTTTCAATTAGGGTTTATAGTCCAATCCTATTTGTCCACTGAATATTTATTAATAATTCCAATAATTTGAATTCTAGGTCCATTATTGGTGTATCATTTGAAGCAAAACAGTTAATTTTATTCCCGAGTTTGTTTTCAACATAAGTGATAAATTCGTTGTTGGCATATTGCCCCGGTTTTGAATTTATTTAGTTGAATTCCCACAATTGTTTACATATTAATTACTATATTTTGGGGTCGAAACTAATGTTGCTTGGAATTAATATCTTTGCTAATTTCTATTTGCTATTAGTTTAGTTTCTCTTATTGGCGCATTCAAGCCCCTGACTGTTGACATACACCAGATGTGTTAAATTGCATTATATTTGGGTATTTGGGCTTGACACGGCAATAGTATTTTAAAATTTATTTTCATATCTTTATGAACAGGGGCGCAAGAACGGGGGGGGGGGCAAGGAGGGCGTTTACCCCCTCATAGAATATATCAGGGGAGCAAATAGTATAATTTGCCCCCCTGATATATTCTGAAGCTTTAAAAAATGTGTACATATGTACATTGATCCATACGAGATGTTGTTCTATTGTAGGAGGTGCAGAAATAAAACACGAAAAATTGGTTAAACACGACTTTATTTTTAGGTCGACAGCGAAAAATTCGATATAGTTCATTTTTATTTCATATGGTAATGTAAATGCGAAAATTCTAGGAAAAACATTGACAACAAGCATTGCCATTAGGCTGCATAGTCTTGGTACATAAACTTCTTATTATTTTTGTGGTGAGGTTAGGTTTCATGTCGACAAGTTGACATTTTATTATTTTAAATTGTAGCTTTGGCTATTATAAACTTGAAATGTGATATTATGATTTGACTTTAACTAGTTAGGTAGATATTGCACAATTTTATAATAACCAGAATTACAATTCACAATAACTACTATGTCAACCAATCAACATACAACCTAACGTCATTGCAAAAATAATAACCAGAAGTTTATGTACTAACACAATGCAATGTAGTGGCAATGTTTGTTGTCAATGGTTTCCCTAGACTGCATTTCCATATGAAAAAATCTGCAAAGGGGTTTACACGAAACTTCCCTCGCTTGAACTACATTAATTATCAAAAAATGTTAATTACTTCAATTAAAAAAGAAAATGTAATCCGCTGGGAATCGAACTCCGAGCTCTCAGGCGAATATTTCGGGCCGAGTTTCTAGTCTTCCGCTTGGGTCCCCGCTTGCACAAGTGAGCTGCGGCCGTACTCGAATTGTGCGAGTTTCTGCTACGTTATAAAGACCACACTATTCTGTCCCACTTGTGATGTTTATTCTGTATCTGTTACGTCTTATTTTTGACAATAATAAAAGCCTGAGCTATGTACAAATATTATTACTTTTATCTATTTCTCAGTTAAAGCAAAAATATACATTTTATTTTTTAAGGTGTTCACCCTGTATATATTGCTCTGAAATTTTCTCGGTTTTATGCCAGGTAGATATATAATCTGCATCCAAAATATCGTCTTCCTCTAACAAATAATAGCTTTTAAGCTATACCGCCAACAGACACACAGGCAGACAGACGGCAATGAGAAAAATCATTTTAGCTTAATTGTAGCTATTTTAGTTATTTATGTATCAATTACATAATGTAGAACTTTATTGGACGAATCCATTTTATGCAGAGCGAGAGTAGCGTAGCGATAAAGAGAACGAGTCAAATAAGGTCTGATTATGTACGAGCTGCATGCAAAGCTGTACGTTCGACTGCACTACAAAAGATTTCCTTTTATCTACAATTATCATTTATATTAGACACATTAGAAAATTCAAGTTGCTATTGAAACATTTTATAGTTTCGAAGTGTGGTTCTTCTAGGTTAATTGTAATATCAAAAATAACTACGTATTAATGTATTACCGTAAGGTATTAAAGATGAATTTCTTTTTCTGATTTGAATAAAATGACATTTATTTTGATAATTATTGGACATTGACAGGCGGCCTTTTTCCTTACTCTATGGACTAAAGTGTCACTTTATAGACGCTAAATCCTTTATCTAATAGACGTGTCTGTCCGGGACGCTGTTTTGTCTGTCTGGGAGGCTGTTTCAGCAGCCAAACCGTAAGAGATGGAGAAAAAAATTATGAAAGTTATATGTTTGGAATGGTCATGTCAGGTCAGGAACCGAATTTCAGTCTCTAACACTAATTATTATCTTAATTATCCTAATCCTAACTTTTTAGGTTAGATTCTAGGCAAATTTTATCAAGGCGAATGCGACTGGTAGTTTGCTACCAACAATGACGTCATATACGTAGGTGTGGGGAATACGCGTTCTATTTGCAAAACGGTCTTTTTTGTTTTATTAAATGAGACATTTGTCTCACTGGACTGCTAGTAATATTATAATAAAGCTTTTATCGAACAGTCGAACATAAAACTTAGTTATGTTAAAACATTTAAAAAAATGTGTGCAAGCCCCCCCCCCCCCCCATATTTACTGTTGTTCCTGCGCCGCTGTTTATGAATGATTATTTTTTGCATTGAAGCATTGGTACTTGAAGTTATTTATGATTTGTTATTTTCCTCAACCGATTTGGGTTGTTGATTAGTGCTTATGGTTTTTATTAGGTTCTTGACGCCTTGAAATTTTACTCCTTTATCATGGTATTTAAGGCTCCAGCTGGATCGTGATCCACTCCAAACCTGTGCTAGCCGGCGCACTTCTTATTAATGTCCTGAAAGCACTTAAAATATGGAAATAAACTGTAACCTAAAAGATTGTCAAACTATCAATATTACTAGATAAATAATATTTGTGAAAATATTAAAGTAAACATTTACCTTTCAATAACCATGTCGGATAAACAGTCTATCAAGGGTGCTGCTAATAGTGTGTCTATTATAATTAATATTTAATTACTAAATCTGTTTGCAGGCACAGATACTGGCTATCACATGTATTAATTCAGTACTACTTTCATTATAGTGAAAAGATAACATGCAATAGATAGATCTTAAGATGCAAGCTTAAAAAATGTTTCGCACATTCTTAAATATGAATACGGTTCAGGCACCGGAAAGTGTGTCGATTAGAGAAAACGCTAATTCCTACGCAAATGCAAATTCTGAAAACTGATTTGTATTGGGGAACCTCCAGAAATCCGGAACCAAACCCAAATTCGGTTGTGCAGAAATTCGCACCGTTTCCGTTCGAACATTCGATTTTGATCGTCGCGTGTGAACAAATAGACCATGACACTGAGGCATCAAAAACACAACAGAGCTGCCACTCGAAACAACTACAAAACAGTTCTAATTGCCATTAAAAAATGATAAACAGTTATAATTGTAAACTGCAACAAATTAAGTGCCTTATAATGACGGTTTTAACGCGGATGCTGCTTACGCCAGTGGCCTTATTTCTGCCACTTATTCATCATGAAACTCGCACTATTCTGATTCATGCTGCCATTGTTCAGTTATTTTCAGGTCAGTGTATTAGTCTTGCAAATAAATTCGCGAACGCGCCGCAATTAGGCTGCGAGATTGCATCTCCGGGGGAAACCCGTTTGGCCAAACGTTCTGGAACACTCTGTATGTTTGTAAAAAATTGCTAATGAAAAACTTAATTTACCCAGAACGAAATCAAGCCCCCAGTTTTGCCTGCATGACACACCACTGGTTTGGATTATTTTAATTAAACACTAGCAAAGGCCGAAATATGCCACGCCAAAAAAATCTGTCAAATTTCCTTAATTTATCTTTAAAAACTACTGAGTTATTCCAAAACAAAACCTGTAACTCGACTAGTTAACCTTAAAAATTCTAAATAATTGGGAATAATTACCCACAAACGCCGACATTATTTAGCGACGAGCATCTGTAACCTAGTAATTCCCGGTTTATCAGCTGTGTGCATTCCTAACGAACCACTTTATACGATTTCAACGCTGATAATGATGTTAATAATGATATAATAGCAGCAAGTCTTGCCCGGAGGCACCATAACTGTACTGGATGCCAAAGCAAGTGCAGTTACGAGGCTTCTTGTAGTTCTTGTACGCCATCAGGGTCGTAGAATGTGTATTACACGCATGCATAATTACGCGGAATAGGAACAGAGGAGGCAAAAATACTGCTTCAAGTGTCAGTTCCTCGATTGTGAAACGCAACCTTAAGCAAATAAAAATTTGACTGTTAGTAAAGCGCATATAATTTCCTGTCGGTAATTCACAACAACAAGAATAACGTTCCGAGTCTCTGCAAGCCGTGACAATGACAATTGCTTTCAAATGAATAGTTATGGGGTCATTTACAAAAACACCACTCTGGTTATGGTATGAAGGCGCATTAAGGCGACACGAACAATGACTTAATCGCAAGAAAGGTCTGCTCTGAGCCGAAGCTGCTATTGTTCTAGCACTTAACCTGGATAGAAACGAGAACGAGAGTATATTCTCTAATGCCATTATATCCTGGACCTATTTTTATTAAATTACTTGCTCTAAATATTAGAAAAATATTCACCTTTCTCATCTCTGTAAGCACACTTAAAATGAGAAGTCCCACAGGGACCAATTAGAAGCCTGTGTTGTGTTTAATATGTAGCAAATTCGCATCTCTTAATTAATAAATATCATTACAGGTCTATAATCCTTTTTCCAAAATCGTTACGGCCAGTTGCGTTTCAGATTTTCCCATTTTTAGGATTTGAGAATAAAAGTAGCGCCTCCAGTGAGTTCTACGGCATCATTCTATAATCAAACATTAATATTGCAGAAAAATGTAACCGAAACAGACGCTGATACACGACTAACACTTGCTCCTCTGAGTTTAAGTGCTGTGTCAGTGGGTATGCAGTTGGGTCAGCTGCTCACACGCCAAACAAGCCTTGTTATGCAGATATGTTTAACGCTTCATATTCTACGACAAACTAAGATTTGGAAGAGTAAAATTTTAGCATATTCAAGATCTTTCGTAAGAAGTATGCATGACTTGAAATTGTGATTTTATGAAGAAAAGTTTAAATGAATTATCATTAAGCCCCCCCCCCCCCCCGTCTTCCATTGGTAGCTTTTTCAGCCAGTCGTAGCCTGCAATCTTTTTAATGTCGCCAACTTATCTCATAGGTCTCTAAAGCACCATTGGACATTACCCTTCACTGAAGCACACTGTTTATTAAGGCTATTAGTAAAGACAGTTACAATGTAATTAAACTATTAACGGAAATGTTTAATCAAATAATAGAAGGGCATCATGCCAAAATTATAGAGACTTAGGTATAATAAACTCCTTAGGAAGAATTCTTAGTGAAGAATTGAAGAACAAAATAGAACAGATCATAAAAACACAAATATCGAAAGACCAACCAACCGAGCTCTGTAGACTAGTGGTTACCACGTCTGGTTAGCATTCGGCAAGTCGCGGGTTCGATTCCTGGAACCGTCTGCTCTGATTCAGGTTCTTAGGTGGTTTTCCTGAGTCAACAGAGTATCTTCTTTGAGACGAATGCCGTAGCAGTATTTCTCCCCAGTTAGGGGAATTGAAATGATCCTGAACCTTTACTTTTTAGACCAACCAGATATTACTGTTGGGAGAAGTGGCAAATTTTTGTTTCCTACAAAGCATAGTAAAATATAAAAGCTAAAATTAGGAATTACTAATTTTCGTTGACTTGAAAAAATCATAAGACACAGTACCTAGAAAAATACTATGGAAGGCTATAAATGACATGAATTGTTACAGATAAAAATCGAATTACTACATGTAGCTAATCTAAAAAGCTTACACGACTAGCTCCAATGAGAAATAGGCTGGGTCTTAAGCTAAAAATGCTATTTGCTAAGTACATGTAGCACATTACAAAACTAATAATAAATAAGCCAGGCGATATAATAACAACAACGGCCAACTAAGGTTGAAAATCCCTGGTAATGACGAAGTACGAGCGCTGAACCGAATGTTGGCCGACCAAGCTGAACGCAAAAATTTGTGAGTCTCGTAATATAAATATAGGGCGAGCGGTCGGCCCTCAATAACGAATTCCATGGCTGCATCAGGATGCGAAATGATTACAGTACAGGGCGTTAATAATTCCTTAAATCTCCACCACAATTCGTGACGAAACGGTAATCGGAAATTCCCAAAACTGGTAGTCTTATGGAAGTCAATTAGATCCGACAATTTGTTGTAATTTGCGTGGCACAACAAAATTTCAACAAACTGCTATATTTGGGAACAATTCACACATCACACGCAAACGGTGCTTAATTGTCGCTGTTCAACTATAAAACTAAATATTTCATCCCACGCCGGCGAGCATGAAATGAACGTAAAACCGCTCACTTTATCAGCCACCTCTCTGCTTGAAGGCAAGTATGAGACGTAGTACTGTGGCAAATGCGCATTAAAAATGCACAACGGCTGAACGGGAAGAAAAATTAAATTCACTTCTCCTTTCTTAGGCGCAGAATATACCACAAAAGCTTACAAACTGTATGAGTATCTAAACTATATAGGATAATAAGACACAAATCAGAATAGAAAATAAAATATCAAAACCGCCTCAAACGGAGTTGTGGACTGATGCCTACCTTGCTTCAGATTTATATGGAGAAAACGTTAACGATTATCACAGGTGTAACCGTGGTAGCCGGAGAGCGTACAATTTTTAAACTTTAGTTTCCGGGATTCGAACCCGGTCAGGTGAGACGAGCATTTGCTAGCTGGACCATCCGCTTACCTCACCTGGAACTTCTGGCTAGTAAAGGGGTTTACTGCCATTTTTCAGCGTTTTGCGTTAGCGAGAGAAATTTGTTGGTCTCTCTTGACTGGGTTGGAAGTCCTGCTGGGCGAAAGAATTTTATAATGCCTCCGGTTAACTGTCCGGCTGGGTCCGGGCTTCCTTGCTTTCGAGTGGCTGCTGGATATTGTATCAAAAGGGTTTTACTATCTCGGTCCTCGTAAAGCAATTGCGTGTCTACTATTCAAGGTTTTCTGCCCTTGCTCAGCGCTACAGCTGGTCTTTCCGGTGCATGCTATACATGCGTTGCCAATTGCTGCCTCTGATTCTATGTCGCGGATGTTGTTTATCATTTGCGACACTTTTAATATTATTATTTTATTTATAATAATTGTCACTCACTCGCGTGCTTTCCAAAGCAAGTCACATGCGGATTATGATCAAAAGTTTTCTCTTCTCTGATTTATTGCTGCATCCTTAGGCTTTTCGTAAAGGTTATTTATAATTGCTGCACGTATCAATGTGTCCGCTACAATATGAAATGGACTATAATGCACATACAAAAATGACGCAATAACTAGGTATACTTAGCTGTAATGCGTTAAATAACGGTACCAAATTAAAAGCATGGGTTCGGAGGCCAGCTCGGAACATTGGTTCCGGTAGAATAAAGATGATTGTCAGCCTCAATTCAAGCTCGAGGGAAGCCTGAGGAGTTGACGACCATCAATCAAGGACCGTCGGCGTCGGCGAGAAATTTGACCCGATGTTTGGGCTCGAAAATGAGAAGGTCTTGTAACCCAAGCCGCTGTATCAAGAAACCAACAAGACCATAATATTCAGGGTGATGCTGATGGTATCCGATATAAATAGAATATTTTGGAGTTCCACAATTTCTCAACGAGAGTGAACGGAGCTTCAAATATTACAGTATTTAGGAAAGCTTATGTTTTATCGGGTAAGAAAACCGATGACGCCACAAAGGGCCGAAAAACGCTTCCATATGGCTAGTACAGCGCGATACGAGCCAAACTTGAAAGCCGCACGAAGGCACAGGGCATACGGAACGTGCCTTGTCGTCCAGTCGTTCAACGCAAATCTACTTCTCTCCACTGAAACGATAGAGTGGGCGGCTGAGCAAGCACCATGCTTGAGTTTCAGACGGCTGTCCCGGGTTTGCTCCCCGGTGACTACACAGGAATTTTTAGATAATGTACGCTTTCCAGCGACCACACTAACACATCTTGTAGTCGTTAACTCCTGAAAAGGGAATTCTTCTTCAGTTTCGACGGGAAATGCTAGCCACCTACCCGGCTTACGAGAAAAGGAGGCCCATAGAATTACGACTGTGTGGTTAAAAAGATACCAATGGTAAAAAAATAAGAGAAATAAAGAGAAGGTATGAAACGACCATAACATGTCACAGCTCAATTTAAAACTTGTTTTGTCAATAGCACATATTATTACCCTACTCCACTTCTTTCGCATCTCTTATTGGTTCCATATTTTCTCTACCATCTCCTGTATTTTCTGTCTTTGTATTCCTTGTCTTGCATTTTTATAAGCTCCGCGTTTAACCTATCTTCCCTTGGAAATTTATTATTTTTTGAATCTTGGGTTCAAAGTTCTACTTCTTTCTGACTTGGGGGTTTCATATTCAGTTTTGGGCCATAAACTGTGTCCCTTCATTCTATTTATTTTCATTCTCTTCATCAAGTGTTTGTTCATTTACTTCTTAAAGCACATTTTTCTCCTAGTATGCGCCCCTCTTTACTGTTAAACGTATATACCCAGCGTACATAAATCAAACGGTTCCCTTGATGTCAAAATACCGATTTGGATGTACTACAATAGTACTAACAGATGACGCCACTACGTTATCACATCTACAGTGGCTATATACAAGACAGTGTGGCCATAGGGATGTCTTCGCCGCTATTGGTCGACGCGAATATCCGCCATTAACAGGCAAAATATCTAGTTACTTTTAAGTTGTTCTTAAAGAGGTTGGTAGAACCTGTTCATTTGGTTATGGAAGAAAATAAAACCTTTCAAATCTGACAATTGTAAATTGTCAGTGTCAAATAATTCATTAGCGTCGCAAGCGGGTCAAATTTTATCATCTATTGCCTTGAAAAACTAATATTCTGCACAGTATTTAAATGTGACAATTGCTATTGTTGTAATAGCACAAGATGCGTTTGACTTGGAATATATGATAAAGGGATTACGTCGGTGCTACGATAAATGGGGCCTTAGCATAAGTTTAGAGGAAACGGAGTATTTAGTAGTCAACTCGAAAGCACAATATGAAGTCTTAATAAATGAAGATGTCGGAGTAAGACAAGTAAAAAGGTTTAAATACCTCGGTGCTACAATACAATCGATGAAAAAGGTTTGGGAACAGAAGAGATCAGAACTCGAATAGTACAAAGTACTTAAAATCAATTTGATGGGACAATACTATCTCTAACAAAAACAAAAAAAGAATAGGTAAAGTAATGGTAGAGTCGGTGCTATGTTATGGCAGTGAGGTATGGACTGTAACAGCGGAAATGAAACGAAGACTAACCACAGTTCAAATTGACGAAAAAGCGCAAAGGTATCGAGACGAGATAGAGTGACGAACGAGGAAATAAGACGCAGAATGGAGTCACCAGAATCAGTTGTGGACAGAATTGGAGAATGGAGGAGACGACGTAGCTTATGAAGATCTTTAAATGGTCGCCGCAGGTTAAGAAAAAAAGAGGTAGACCACGCAAACCGTGGAATGAGGGTATTCGGAGAGCCATGGAGGAACCTGGAAGAAGACCAAGCACAGAACAGGGAGGTTTGGAGACAGGGAACAGGAAGACGGCATTTAGCTGTTTTGTAAACTAGCATAACTGAAACCGGTTGTAAACTTAATGTAACACCTTAAAGCACTACGAACGAACGCCAATGAAAAATGTCAATGTCCAAAAATAACACTGCACGTGTAGCTAACATCAACTAGTTAAAATAACTAGCGCCAAAATAATGACCACTCAAAAACGTTCGATTATTTCGAAAGGCACTGTATATCTCTACGCTCAAATTTGCCTGTTAATGGCGGCCAACAATCGTATGGCCACACTGTCTTGTATATAGTCACTGTAATCACATCATGATTGGTAGCAGAGCCAGTAACTGGGTATGACTGGTAGAACTTTGTGCTGCCATCTGATAGTCAAGCTTAGAAATACCCCCCAAGTCACTGTCCTAGGCACTCTAGACAGGTTTCAACTGTCTCTACCTATTTGGTTTATGTACCAGCGTACATATATCAAACAAGTAGAGACACTCATGCCAAATGTTGAAACCTGTCTAGAGTGCCTGGGACAGTAGCTCGGGGGGTATTCATCATATGTGATAAAGTAGTGGCGCAATCTGTTGGTTTCATCGGAAAGTACCCCCCAGGAGCCCTTCAAGGTCATCAAAATCGGTATTTTGACATCAAGGGAACCGACAGTGAGTGTTTCTACTTGTTTGATTTATGTACGCTGTATATACCTATACTGTTTTTGCCTGAAAAACCGCTTTTGCCTTTCGTTAATTCTTCATAAAATGTTCTGCTCTTTTTGTTGCGATAAAACCTTGTTTTTCGTTGCAGCATCTTTTCTTTGTTTTCTTATCCGGTGTGTTTTTTACATTATTCAGCATGCCAAGGGTTTCGAGGTTTCTTTATTTATAGTTTCTCTGTTATTACTTCGGCACAACTTGTCGATATAACGATAGTGTTTGGCAGTACTGAAGTGTATTGTTGTGGCATAGTCAAATTCAAGGTTAGAAAGTTAGGTTTTGCATCAGTCTGACGTCATACTGACGCAAAACCTAACCTATTAACCTCAAATTTTACACAGACCGACAGTGCCACCAACAAAAAACTGCTAAACGTATAACACGAATAACAGCACTTGGAAAGCAAATAATTTGGTTAATGATTTAATAATAAAAATGGTTCTTGTTTTTATTCGGTATACAAAAAAAATGTATACGACACACGGCGGATATTCGCTATTATACCTTGCTAGTTCACATGTCTCGCTCTGATGATCTCGACCGTAATGTACTAGCTCGGCCATGAATGCTGAGCTACTGGCCTTATGTCATTAATAGCTATTAGTTATAGAAAACTGCGGATGCAAATTTTTATACTTTTTCACTTTTCAATATGAAATTCCACGTTATCGGCTCGCTGCCTTATCCGCACTCTACGCTAACCGTAGGTATTGATAAATCGCTGACTTGATTTTAAACTGATTACCTCCTCTTTTGGTCGTTACACATATGGCGCGATCATATATACAACACAATATGATAACGGCTATACTACACTGAAAGCACCGTTTTAACAAATTACGAAGGCTAAATTAATGTGTCTTAAGGAGCGGGCGTCTTAAAGATCTCATGGCAAAAATCACTCTATACCAACACTGGGCTGAAGTACAAGGGGCTTGCGCCTTCTCATGTTGTTTCTTTATTAATGTTATTCTTTATCGTCGTCGTTTCATTTCTTTTTTGATGTTCAAATCTAATCATAAAATCACTGTTTCAAATACCATTTACCTACGTAGTAATATATTATTGTGGTAATAATGATCATATGACTTTGTCAATAGGATTGGGTTGCTACATCCGAATTAAACTGCTACTAATTTGCTATTAACAATTATTCAAAAGTCTGATTACACATTTATTTAGCTATAACAAACGTGGTATTTCTAACTGATTGGAATGAGATTAATTTCGAGATGGTTTCCTGGTCTTGACAGTACATAAACAGCTCCGAAATTTTGTTTAAATCGTTGATGTCCACGCAGTAAACGCTGTTGCTATGCAATAATATTTGAACGTAAGTATACCGCCTTACAAAAAAAAAACACTTCTATCCACGCCACTACCGGAATTGACGCTCAAAAGCGACGCCAGTCGAACATACTTACAGAACGACACTTTTTAGATGGCAAATCTGACTTTTAGATGGTTTCTAAGATAAATTACGGGCTAGCTGCACCGGCCTGAAACTCCAACTATGCTCTGGACAAGATGTCGTTGCCGGCCTACTGTTAGTTAGGCCCAAATCTGCAGTCGAACCCACCTAGATGTCGGCTTGTTTACAGTTTATGTTTTAGTTGCTTGAAATGCCAAGCCTACTCTGATTTTAATTTGTTTTTGAACAGAGACAGCACTATTGTATAACAAATCTGAACATATTATTACCTTTACTAGACATTTTTATAGTAAATATTTGTTTTGGTGGTTATGCCAATAATTGCTAATAATTATTATTTGAAATATACAGCTACTAAAATGTGTCCATAGCAATATATTAGTTAAATTCTGGGTGATTCTGATTTTTAACCCGGCAAACTCAAAACAAATTATTTGCTATTACTGTATGTAAGATGATATTCTGCAAGAGTTTAATCTAAGACTTTTTAATGTTAGGACACTACAAACTGGTCTTGAATATATTTAACATTTTACTTTTTTTCTATGAGGTTTTTGTGGAAAATGTAAAATTACACAATGTTTTCTCTCCCACACGCTACCCAGAGGCTCGCTGTATATGCACAAATCAGCGCAACTTTGACTTTCGCATGCCATTGTTTGAGTATGAAAGTGTAAAATTTCAGAAACATATAAATTAATTTGTATGTGATTCTCACTTTCAGTCCTCCGATCATAAAATAAGTTTTTGTTACCCATAGTGACCCATATTCTTTATGAATTATGAATAAACGCAACCTTACGTTTCTTATGCCAACATTTCCACATGACAGTGTAAAAATGCAAATTAGCTAAATATTACTATTATATAGTCCATATTTACAATCTTATAATCGCTTACAGCTCGAGTAAAGACTGTAGTCCGCAAGGATCTAATATAGGGCATATACTATTTTCGCTTATAAATAGCAATAACCTTGACTTTCCTGCCATAATTTTTGCGAACCATTTCAATTTCAAACTAAGTTTCTAATTTACTTCCAACTACTTTAATTATTTTGGTTAAATGTGCATATTTTATTGCTGCTTCGGAGAGCCGCCTGTGGAAGGCTTTTAATTGCTTTCGTTTAAGAAGCGCACGCCACTACACCAGCAGCAGCACGTACGCGCAGAAAAAGCGCAAAAGGAAAAGAAAACCGCCGTTTTCCTTCTCGGCGAAGTTCCTCAACCACTAGAGAGCCGGTAGTGAACGTTAGTTGACATTTCTTCGGCGTTATCGCCTCTTCTTCAGTCGAACGACTTCTTGTGCCGCACGAGGTCGTTCTAGTGAAAGAGCCGCGCGAAGAAAGCAATCCAACGTTAACGGGAATTGCTTTCCTGGTTCTCGGCCGCTGACAATGTGACCGTTAAAACGCGAAATTTATAACCGATTTATAGATGTTATTATTAAATAACTGTGTGGACGTTTTGGACAATTGAACAGCGAAGATCGCATTTAGTGGTCCTTAGAGCGGCTCATAGCGGAAGTCGAAAAAATGCAGTGAAGTGCTTGGTGAATAGTTTTTTTTCAGAACAACGTTATTGAATTTAAGTGAGTATTAGTTTTATTTTTTTCACACGCCTCTTTAACTCTTTAATCGTTGCTTCACATCATAAAAAATGGGTTGCATAATTTACAACATTAAATGCCTTAATTACCGACCGTACAGGTTTATCTGCAGTAAAACATAACTGCAACTAATTTGGCCCCAATTTTGGTCATTATGCCCATACCGGTGCATTCGGAAAGTAGCCCGACAGCCGGTTTAGCCAAAAATTGCTAATTTTCTGTTCTCGATTCTGGTTGAGCTTAAATTTGCAAATTGAGGACACTCGTTATTTTTTATGGTTTTATTAACACAGCACCGGCTGATCAGCACATCCAATCTTGTAAATTGCAAAATCAGCCTTGATTACGCTTGCAAATGTTAATTCAAACACACGGGTACGTTATAATCGTTTAATCAGTGTCCTAAAAACAACTGATACAGCAAAGGTAGGCATAGTGGCACCCTACTAAGATTCACTCCACTTCCAGACAAATTCGCGCTTATGAATATGGTAATGATTTTTTTTAGTTTTAACGTCAGCAATTTTATAAAATACATTTCATGAGTGGTTAATAAAATCGACAAGCAAATATTGGAAATATTTGCAATATGGCTTTAACTGGCTGAAAAGCTTGCCTCTGATAAAATAATAATGTAAGTTTGCATTAGAATGCTTATGCATTTAAAGCTCTGAAAATAAATGTTCATTCAATGTTCTTCCTTAAAAAAATACTACCCAATGCAACAGCTATGATAAAGGTAAATACCGAGTTAACAGAAAACTAAGTCATGGAAATAACAAGGTTGCACAAAAAAATAATTCATGAAAGGACAAACAATTTCCAACATATCTACAAAATAGAAGGTGCTAATTTGACGAAATGGTACCAAAGCTCGTGCAATTCACAAACTCATTGAATTTCTGTTTGCTAATTGCCTGATTTTAATGATTTTGCATAAGTGTTATATTTATTTATATAATAACAAACAACCGTGATAACCTGTTTTTAAAAAGTCATGTTCGTTATGCTATAAATGTTGATATATAGTTTCTTCAGTAAAAATCTGGGCTACCAACTAATATTTAAAAATTGCACTAAAATAGTGGCCTAATGCATAAAAACCATACAATATGCCGTTTCCGGGTTAACAGAACGCAGGTACATTTTGTCCTAATTGCCTCTTCAACTCTAGAATAAAATATTTTATGTCAACCTTTTCGGAAAATTTAATTTGACAAACATTTAAAAATCAATGCAATAATTGGCTACGTCATCAATATTGGTATAGGAAATGCCAGACATTCTGTAACATGTGAAAGTGTGAAATAGGTTTTTTGGTATAAGATGAATTATACTATTATAATATATTTTTAGCTGACTGATTTAAAAAAAATCATGGTATTGTATCCTGTTTAAAAAAAAAACTCATTCGCAGCATGCCATGATCAAATTCAACTTTGCCATAACTTAATACATCCATTGAAGCAAATGAACTACTCAGAGACAACTAAATTACATCTTGATCTTGAACTATTTTGCTAGAAATATACAAAACACCTAATAAAAACAATTTTTATTGACTGTTATGATTAATACACTCCTTGTTGTGTAAATGCCATACTATTTTTCTTTTTACTTCATACGAGTAAACCTAATGCAGTGTAAACTTTTATCTGCCACAGTGACAGATGTTTTCATAAACAAAATGCAGTCTGACATTCACCTACAGACTTCAGTTAAGACATGACTAGATTTTCTACCTTTCTTTCCAAGGCCTACCCTAAATGAGTTTTTTTTTTGGAACACACGATACAACAAATTTACACAACATCAAGATTCTTTCAACGAAAAATGCAGCAATTAAAGCGGAACTTGCTGCAGTTGCAGCCACTCAGGCAATGACCTTGAAATTCGGTTAAGTACAAAGTTTGAAAGCAGTACTAAAAGAGCAACAAGTTAAAATGTGGAGCAAACTGACAGAAATGCTCCGTGGTTTAATAACTATGTAAATTAGCAGTACATCGTTTCCGGTTTATCCGGAAACAACTCCAGTTTCACACTTGCAAATAGCATGCCGTATACTTACAACGCATAAAGACCTTCTAATTTGAGGTATATATGTTCTACTTGCCTCAAGAGGCTGTTTTGTTTTGCAATGTACCAATTAAGACAGTTTGATCAAAAATAAAACACCTAGGTTGTTTATATTACTATATTTCAACTACTGATACACCACTTACGGGTTATCCGAAAACAGATCATATTTAAAAATATTATCGTTTGGTTAACCAATACGACGAGTGTGTGAAATATTCGCTGCCATCGGATCATTCCTATGTTTTTCGAAGATGTTTATCTGTCATATTAACACAAATATACATTCAGGACGATCTGTCAAGTAGCTTAATGTTGGCTCCCGTTTTCTTTAAATGGATAAAATTGAAATTACTGCCTTTATTGTATCTCACATGCGCTATAAGCGCCATAAAAGCTAATATGAACGATGTGTTGGAGTGAGTCCCCGTCACTACAAACAGTGAACAAGCGTAGACGTTAGAGCTGTGAAGATGACCTCCGCAGTGGACGGCCAGACGTCGTTGAAAAAGTCCAAAAAATTGTTGTGGCCTACCGCCGTGTTAATGCATCAAATAGCTAAGGCTAGAGACATCTCAATTTAATGGACAAATTATATGGCCTCAGCCCGTTGGGTGCCACGTTTCGAGTAAACGCGAATCCGTAAGGACGTTTTAGTTCAATGTCTTAGCTTGTTTAAAAAGAATTTCAAGGGTTTTATGCGCTGATTAGTAACTATGGATGGGACTTAGACATCTAAAACCAAACACGAGCCGATGCAGTGAAAACATTTTGGTTCGACGACACCAAAAAGAGTCAAAGGGAGTTTCATCGTATAGGCGCAGAGGGTTTACATGTGTTTATAGCTTTAAAAATAAAAGTGTTCTATAGAAATGGGGTTACCAATTGTGAATGAGCCTTTAGTCTCACCCTATTGCATTTTTTAATGGAAAACAAAGTTTCAAAGCAAAAATCGTAATTTTCAATTCAAAACCTTAGTGTAGTTAGTGCAATATCAACCTCAAAATTTAATGGACCACTTTCTAGGATAGATAGAGCAAAATTCAAATTTCGTGGTGAAAACAGGAGAACTTTTTTATAGAAGTTCGTGAATATGTCGCATATTGGCAACAAAGAAGTCTTGCATACTACTTTACACGTGTGAAAATGTGTGCAATGTATTTGTAATGTCGATTTAAGCGATTAAAGTGATTCTGACTTTAATAATAGTTGTAGAATAATATTGCATAATTTATAAATTATGATTTTTTCTTCCTATTCCGATACCTATGCTTTAACTTACACTTACAATCTATTTTATGGCATTAAATATTTCGGTTTTGAATTTTACTCTATAAAATATAAAATTATAAATTTGGTTTATATATTTGTTAACGAACTTTTGTGTTCTACCCTTATCTTCTCTGCTCTATCGATTATTATTCACTTTGCCACAATAAATTTTAACCAAAGTATTGGTTGTAGAATTAATATTCGCTAATCTTCCCTCGTTATGATAATGACATCCAAGAAAATTAACTGAATAACCATCCTGTTGCGTCCCGGGAATTTGGTTTAAAAAATCATTTAGTCTTACTTTAAACACATTACCGGGATGCAACACCTCCTCTGTAAGAATTTTCAAAACCAGCTCTGATATAGTCCATATAATACTTTCTTCAAGAAAATCTGATTCGCATATCTTGATAGCAAATCGCCATGATAATGCATATATTTTACAACCAGTTGTAACAGTTATTTACGTGTTTATTTGTGCAATACTGATGGTAAATCACTCATACGCGCACCACCAAACATTAACGAAGGCACTCAATGACTTGTCTGTTAATAAACCTTAATAATTATTGATAATTGCAATATGTAGTTACCTGCGATCTGTACTCATAGTTTACGTCGGCGTCTATAACTGGCTTGCTTTATCTGACGTCACGGACTCGGGAGCTGAGGCCTTTATTTAGCTCTGATCAGCTTACTGCATTGTGTTGATGTGACAACGTAGTCATTATGTTTTACTTTTCTAAATTCGGTTTGTTGGTAATTGTTAATTATTGGGACTTGGTTTAGAGTAATCCCATAAATTAACATCATCATGAGGGAAGAAAAAGATTATGTGTCATTATTACATAGTTTAATAAATTTAGTTCATTTCGTATGTGTAGATTATTATTATTAGGATTTTCTGAAAACAGAAACGAAATATGTCTCGTTTTGGTGCACACGAAAGGTAGCAACCCTATGATATTACTATATATTTCTAGAAAAATTAAAGACGAAGATCACAAGAAAACGGCCCCACTTCAATAGCAAAAAAATATATTATGATGATAACGTCCCGTGCAAATAAAGAGCTACCGATGAATCGGCCTATAAAATTGATTTAAACGCCCTTGAACACCATTGGAATAATGTATTGGTATCGCAGGGAAGTACTCTAAATTTATATTCTTCTACGTCGCTTAGCTTAGCGCACTCCTCGTCATATTAATGCTTCTTTGGGGCGAAATATTCAAAAACAGATAAAGCCAAGGGCGATTTTGTTATGACTAATTAATTACAGCTTTAACCATGAGTTCACTTGACTTTAAAACACAAAACGTTGCAGAAGCATCAGTTCCATACCATGACTAACGCACACAATATGTCACTTCCGGTTTTACAGGAAAAATTAAATACCTACATAAAATTGTCATATGATATAGTAGGATGTAATTTATAAAGTCTTAAAAGAGAATAATTGTCGCAAAAACCAATATAACCTTAATTATTTTCTTCCAAAAATTGGTTTCCTTTTCACGGTTAAAGACTGGAAAATCATTAATTAAACGTTACTGTCCTATTACATAATGTAGATCAATGTAGTTTTGAACCAACTTAACATCGATATTTAAAATCTAAAAATGGGTTTGCTTAACCATAGCCGCAGCACTTGAAATTTTGAACAATAAGTATATCCAAAATTCTTCAGCATTCTTCCGTAATATGCAGCTTGCGCTGTAACCGGAAATGCGTCCAATTATGCATTGTTAAACAATATTTAATAATTTTTTTAATTCTTTTTAACTCAAGAAAAACTACTCTTTCCACTATTTGTAATCGATATACAATGTGTAATGTTTAAAAATAAAAATTTTATTATTTGGTGCAACAAGCTAGTCCAGGCTTGAACGGTGCGTATACAATTTAACCAAGTACGCACAATGACTCTAATGTGCTAACCAGATTCCCAAATTAAACAAATTTTTGTCGCAACCCTGAAAAGCAGTGGCTTAGAGTTCCAAAATTGTTTCATTTTTTCCAAAACAGTTTATAATAAAGTTTAAAAAACTTTTTATTGTAAAATGATCATGTAAATACGCCATATATCACTTCCGGTTTAACCGGAAAATATTCCAGTTTGATACTTTTAAACAAAATTAATACATTCTTTGCTTTTATAGTACCTATATATCTGTTTAAATATATTTTGTAACCTCTAACAGTAGGCACGTCAAAAAAAATTATTAATATAACACCATATACAGGCAGAACTAAGTTGATTTAGCCATATCGTCGTCGTTTAAGTTAAAACCTCGTAGATATATTCGTATCGTTATCTGAACCAAAACAGACACGTGCGAGATCGTTTCGAAACCCGGATCTTAAAAATCCACAGGTGAACTGATTCTGATTTTTTATAGTAAATACCCGACAAGGAACTGGATAAACATCTCAAATGAATTTAACAGAAACGAATAAAATATATCATTTTCCACTTTTCAAAAACAAGAAACTGCAAGCAATATTAAAGAAGAAAAACACATAATAAATCAGGACACAGAAGGATTCAACTTCAAGTGCGAAACGGATTAACAGAAATGTACAAATTCTAAAGAAAAACGTATAGACACTTCGATTGCTGAAGAACAAAGACATCACATATATTTTACTAGCTTTTGGGTGGAAATGGATTGGGGACAAAGAAAAATATTTCTGGCTGCTTGATTGAAAAAGTCTCAGACTGTTTAAAAAAAGAGAGAAGAGCTAAAAATAGTAACCAATCCGGTTTTTCAACTTTTAATTAAAAACAATAGTTTTATGATACTAAATAAGGATGACTATAGTGTCATAACAACTAGGCAGTGCAACTAGGCACAATCTAAAGTATCAGTTGAAATATGGAACAAAATCTTAGAAACTATTGGTTTTGCGTATGTTGACTATTACATAACCAATACAACACTTCCGGTTTAACCGGAAATGCTTTGACAGTTTTAATTTTTTTTAATATCTTAGTTTCTGCTTCAAGCAATTTATCGTAATATTAATTTCGATAGTTTTCTAGGCTGTACAATAGGGCGACAAAGTTAAATTATTCAATATCTTCTTATTCTATACAGTACAGTCGGACGTAAGAAATAAGGTTTTCACCAGTAAAAACTGGAAATTGAATAACTAAACGAGCATGCTGCAATGCTCTAATATTTTATACAAATAGTGTAAATACCAAAGAAGCAGTTCAGTGCGTCAACACTATTTGCATCAGTAAAATACCGCTTACTACTTCCTGTTTAGCCGGAAATTCGACTACTTTGTACGCTTAAACAGATTTTATTAGTTTTAAACCAAGTATTTCTGTTCGAGCAAAATTTAGATAATAGTATTTTAATTGATTTTTAACTAGTTATCATTATCAGTCTTTTTAACATCGGCCTCTTCTCTTTGGCTCTTTGAGGAGGTTTAGGCATTAGGACCTCACGGTTGCCAAAGCCGGGTTGAAGAAGCGCAGTGTTTTATTATTGTATTATGGCCGTTGGAATTACCAGGGTTTGAACTCAGGTTTTCTGACCCAAAAGCAGAGCCGCCTCCACTGCTTTTTAATAAGTGTGAATATAAAAATAAATAAATTATTGAATATACACTTCCTCATTATACAAGATTTAGCGTAAATGTCAATATATCGATAGTTTCAGAGTGAAACATCGTGAGAAAATCGCCTTCCGAAATTTTTTCAGATCTTCACGTTTCAGGGTTCCTAGATAACGAAAAACATTTTTTTGTAATTTCATCTGTCTGTCTATTTGTCTTTCTGTCCACCACCTGGACCTGGCGGTATAGTTCAAAAACTATTTGTTGAAGGAAGTCCATATTTTGCATGGATATTATACATCTACCTAGCAGGGCCGTAACTAGGTATAGGCCAAGTAGGCCCCCGCGTACAGGCGCAAGCAGCAAGGGGCGCAAAATGGCACTGAAAAAAAATCTTTCGTACTAATAAAAGAAAACAAATAAAATTCATTCGTAATATTAACGATTTTAGCCTAAATAATGCGAATTGCGCCCAATCTGGTCGATACATTACATTGCCTTGTGCAATTTGCAAAGGGAATGTTATATGTCTACCAGATTGTAAGGGCGTTTGTTTTATAATTCCCAACTATATCAATCAAAGCATTAAAATGATTAGCTTTTTAGCCCACCGCATTTCTGGCCTTATTCTAACGATGTATATTTTTTTGCATTTTTAAAACTGACTGTGGTGACAAGCTAACTGAAATTTTAAACAACTGTTGGAACGGCTTCACTGATTGCACATGTTACATACACATTCACTGCTTTGGGCTCATCGCTGGTACAGTCGCCCATTACAACAATCAGCAGAACATCACAGACCGATTTCGAGAGTTTACTTGTTGCACTACTATAGCATTTTTCGCTACAATCACTTGCCCGCTGGAATTTCTCCAATTTAAGACACTTCTGTGACCGTACACGTTGGCAGCTTTTATTAAAAGAAGATTATGGAAATAGGCTTGATGCAAGGCTCATACTAGGTGCCGACAGAAAAGAATCGCGTTGTAAATATATTGATTACGACAAGACAGTGTGGCTGCGAATACAGAACCTTATTCTACGTTCTTATAGTACTACGCATAATAATATGTAATTATTTGTTCATATTGTGATATTATAACATATTTAGTCGAGTCAATGAAGGTTTTAACTTCTTAATTCTCAGCAACAGCTCCGATTTTGATAATTTTTTTTTTAAAATGTGTGTTTTTTAATATTATTCAAAATCAGAAACATCCCAATTTCAGGAAATAATTTATATATTGTTTAAACAATAAAAACTGAATTTATGGGAAAAATTATTTTAAAATTTTTTTTTCGCAATATTTGTGAAAATATTAATTGTTTTTATTGAAAATTTATTATCAACAATGTCTCCCGCACTCGTGGTTAACATGTATTTATATTGTTTAAACAATAATAGCAACATTTACGGAAAAAAATGATTTTTTAAATGTTTTTTTCGTAATATTTACATGAAAGTGAAGAGTTTTTATTGAAAATTTAGTATAAATAATATTTTAGACAATTTAAAATAATAATTATTTATATTGTTTAAACAATGATAACAACATTTATATAAAAAAAAAATTCTACATATTTATAGAAAAGTGAACTGTTTCTATTAAAATCTTACGAAAAGATATATTTAGTTAAATCAAAGTTAGTAATTATTTATATTTTTTAAATAACGATAACAATGAAATTTTTATGAAAAATATTTTTTTTATTTTTTCTGGCGATATTTATAAAAAAGCAAATTGTTTTTATTGCAAATCTAATACACAAATGAATAGTATACATAATTTGTTCTTAATGTTTTTTATTTATTTATGTTATTTATTAAAGTGTCATTATTTAAAAATATTTACATGAAATAGTTATTTATGTATTAAGGGCGTAATCAATAGATTATAGCACGAGGGAATGTTTAAAGCTCGACGCGAAGCGGAGAGCTTTAAATTTCCCGAGAGCTATAATCGTGATTAGGCACGTGGTACATACAACGTTTTATTTCATTTTAGTCCTCAAAAAGGACAAAATTCAAGGATTCAGTATTTTGGCTACAGACGACTGAGTCGTCGTTGTGCTGGCGCTGTGCATTTTTGGTGTGCTAT
Source organism: Agriotes lineatus (assembly GCA_940337035.1). Lineage (NCBI taxonomy): Eukaryota > Metazoa > Arthropoda > Insecta > Coleoptera > Elateridae > Agriotes > Agriotes lineatus. The sequence continues at coordinate 51,988,138 of OW679201.1, read as the reverse complement.
GGTTTCTATGCAGATTGTTGGTGTTGCTATACTACATTGTTGGTGGTTGTTATAGCGCTTAGCAACTTTATAGGCCCTAGGGCTATAAAAGCCATTTTACGACCTCTATCGAGGGCCAATAAACAAGATTATGGTTCCAAAATGAAATAAACTTTATTAAAGAATATTATATTTTTTTATAATACAGTAAACGAATAAAAATCTAATCGGCGTCTAAATCCTCAGTTTCGAATTCTCGCTCCTCTTCAATTGGTGGATGATTATTGCAATCATTGCCACTACAAACAATGCATGCAGGGGAGCAATGCAAACCACTTTTTCTGCATCCACATGCTGCCCCACATCCGGTTTTGCATGAACAAAAAATAATTTTTAAAATGTCCGGTGCTGCTGGTTGCGTCATTTGCACTGATATTAAATAATTTTCTTTTTTCCAACCCCATTTTTCGGGAGGTATTAGTGAATTATCTTTCCACTGCTGTATTTGCAAATAAGCCCTTTTAATATGCTGCTGGGCTGCATCTTCTGTTGGAGGAAGTGATGCAATTTGAACGCTTTTCGTCTTTGAAGCGAGCATTATAAAACGTTTATGCCTCCATTTTTAAGTTGTTTGAAGTTTTTGCACCATACAGTGCGAAAATAGAAAATATACCTTCGTTAAAAAGTACTTCTTTACGTTGATTTTCAAGCATAAATACTTCAGCTGCGGCACGTAACTTTACATTATTATTGAAAATTTAAAAAAAATGATTTTTACCTTTTCTATAAAAAGCTGATGTATCACATCCTGTAAAAGCGTGAATAAACAGAAGATGCTCCTTTTTAATATTTGGAAAATCATTTAAGCCTGTCTTTGATGAGTAAACTCTTAGTAATATATTGTTTTTCGGTGGTCTAAAAAAATAATTCCTTATTATCTGGCGATAACGCCATTAATAATACCAATACATCAATGTCTTCAGCTACAACAACGACATGAGGAGAAAGGCAATCTAGAGCTGTTTGAGCAATTACACGATCGGCATCACCTTTTGCTTGAGTGCATTCAAAATTATTTTCAATGAGCTTCTTATAAAGAAGATTAATAAATCTATTTTTATTCTTGCTGTTAGCTAAAAATTTTTCCTTAGTTGTTTGTAAAGACATCATCATCAAATAAATAATCAATCGAGGCATTACCGACATATCTACGATTCCTTTCTGAAGCTTTAAATAAATATATCTTTCCGTAAGATTTTAATAGAAACAGTTCACTTTTCTATACATATGTCGAAAAAAAATTCTATATAAATGTTGTTATCATTGTTAAAACAGTATAAATAATTATTATTTTAAATTGTCTAAAATATTATTTATACTAAATTTTCAATAATTTCAAATTTTCACTTTCTTGTAAATATTACGAAAAAACATTTAAAAAATCAATTTTTTACGTAAATGTTGCTATTACTGTTTAAACAATATAAATACATGTTAACCACGAGTGCGGGAGACATTGTTGATAATGAATTTTCAATAAAAACAATTAATATTTTCACAAATACTGCGAAAAGAATTTTTTTAAATAATTTTTCCCATAAATTCAGTTTTTATTGTTTAAACAATATAAAAAATTATTTCCTGAAATTGGGATGTTTCTGATTTTGAATAATATTAAAAAACACACATTTTAAAAAAAATTTGATCAAAATCGGAGCTGTTGCTGAGAATTAAGAAGTTTGGTCGATTTTTAGGCTTTATTGACTCGACTAATTGGCATGTCTTTACTCGCTTTTGAGCTCACCACGTAGGTGATCTTATTCTAATTAAAATAATTTTTGCATTATGAAAATTGAGTTGTACATAAAAAAAGTTACCAAAAAAACTTTTTCAGCGTCTTTAATACAGAAAACGCGCTGCAAGAAAAACAATTGTTGCTAGATCAAATTATAGTTGAAGAGTCTTCAAAAATTATCTACAAAATAAGTAAAAGTAGCTTAATGATGTTAATATCACTGAAACACTAAATAATGCGAATTATATGAATTTGAAAAGCTAAAAAAAACATTGCAGCCAGTGGGATTAGAACTCTCGTTTACTGATAAATACATATGCTTATCGTTGCATTATAAATAACGCAGTGGCGTTCCGATTTTGGGGAAAATTCCCCCGATCGGTACCGATGAAATGGTAAAATATATACAGGGTGAGCACCTTAAAAATCAAATTCTTTCTATTTTTGCTTTAACCCGGGAACTATTACTTAAATGAAAGTAATATTTGGCCATAGCTCAGCTCCTATCATAGCTCCTATGTTGGGTCCAAAATATTTCCTTTTTCTTCAAGAATAAAAACCTGAGTTATGTGCAAAATATTACTTTTATCATAAGAGTAATAATTTTCACATAGATCAGGCTTTACACTTAACGAAAATGGGACCCACCAGTTAGAAGGTAAAAAGTCAAAAAGGGGCAAGAATAAGTGCGTTCATATCCTAGAGATCCTGAATGGTCCAGTGGAACAGGCGGGTGGAACCAAAATCGCATTTGCAAGCGCTGCAGTTCGAATCCCACCACCCGTAATGTTTTATTTTATTTTAAAATTGATATCATTCGCATTAGCAAGTGTTTTATTTTATTGTTTCGATATTATTAGGAACGTTAAGATAGTTGTCCCCTAGTTTCCTTTGATTTTTAAAATTGTTTAGTGTTATAACGTCCACTAGCTGGAAAGTTTTTGTAAAGCCCTTTACAGCTTTTTTTTATTAGAATTGTGGTTTACAATTTTGTTTTCTGTTCTCATTTCATTTTTGTTGCATTTTGTTATTTTAACATTTAGTTGTTTATTTTCAAAAATTTTTAATTAAAAATGTTGCATTTATTTTTGGATGCCTACCTGTTTGTTTTGAATACATTACATCATATATCTTGAGTATTTTTTTGTCACATATATCGTTAGTGTACCGAGGGGCGCAAAAATGTTGGCTTGCCTACAATAAAAGTTTGCCTAGTTACGGCCCTGCTACCTAGCTCGAAACCGAATATACTTACGATGAAATATATACAGTGTGAGCACCTTAAAATAATAAAATGTGTGTCTTTTATTTAACTCTTAGTTATACGTAGAAAAGCTTAGGTTTTTACCCTTGACAAAAAATATATTTTCAACCCAACAGATACAGGATTAACATCTTAAAAGACATACATGTGCAGCGATCGTTGCGGCAACTCCAGAAAAAAAAAAAATTTGTGTACAACTTAGACTTTTACCCTTGGCCAAAATAGATATATTGTGGACACAAGAGATACAGGGCGAATATCTTAAAAACAGACAAGTGCAGCGATCAATGCCACAACTCCCGAACTATTGGTTAGGAAAGAATAATATTTTACATATAGCTTAGACTTTCACCCTTAGCCAAAGTAAGTACTATATTATGGACACAAGATATACAGGGCGAACATCTTAAAAACAGACAGCTTATCTCAATGCCACTATATTCTGCCCTTTAAGTTTCATTTCTATTTTATCGTTTTTTATTTCATTCCAGGGCTTAATATACCTTGCTAGACGTCTTGTTATGAAGATAGCTTAGTTGCTGGGTTACGATGGGATTGATGGTAGCATCCACAGTATTCGAAAGGATAATACTTTGTGGATAACAGCGTTTTTTATTTTCTCTTCAATAAAATTTAATAATCTTCCCACAAACACACACACATAAGTGCATAATTATAGACACAAATACATGTAGTGCGCGATTAAACAACTATCGCGCTAACATTTCAACGTGTCCTGATATTTAGATGGAGCTTAGTTATTGAAAACAATTACTGACACGGACGGGAAATGTCGAATGGAGTAGACGTATCGTAGACGTGGAATTTTTAAACAGATTGCCCGAAACGCAATTTGGCACCGAATATCTCTTCGCTGCCTGTGCTTATATTAGCTCTCATTAATTGCGTCAGTGTCGTTTATCTATTGCTCCTTCTTGGGTGAGCTGGAACTCTCTTCGAGAGAAAGTACTACTTGCTGTTGTGCCCAGGTTCTGCACCAAAGAATTACTTTCTGGCCCTCTTGCCGAAGCTGGGGCGTCTCGCCAGTGAAAGTATTAACTACCTTTGTCCCAGCATTTTACGTCAGAAAGAGAAATTTATTACATCTCTGCTTATCCACCCGGGTAGTCAATAAGTTGTTTGGGCCCTCAAAAAGCCGGTGCTTATTGTGTCAAAAATGGTGTTGGATTCCTGGTCGCAGTTCGCATTATGTCGCCTTAATTGTTTCTAATTGCGCGCTCTAACATTGCATCTGCGGATGCTGTCTATCACTTGCCACACTTTTTATTTATACAAGACGAGCTACTCCTGATCTAGGACGAACAGTACAGTGATCAGATTTATTGCGTTGCATCTGTAAGCCTTTGGCGAGGTTATTTATAATTGCTGCACTTGTCAATGTTTGTTTTTTTCCCGATTCTCTTTTGTCATACCAATGCAAATATGTATAACATTTTTCGGCTATTCACTATCTTTTTCATTTTTCTGATTTGTTTTCGTTTTCTACAGCTCAGTTGATTTTTGTTAAGATATTTAACATTTTGTTGTGTATACCAACTCTGATTTCTGTTTTTTTTTTATATTATAAGCAGTCTTATCGCCCACGTATCCATTTTTATCACTCGAGGATTGACTTTCTTGGATTCAGTTTGTAGATCAGTGTAGTTTCAACCCAATTTGGCAGAGTGATATTTAAAATCCAAAACTGGGTTATAAATATGCATAACACTATTGAGACTCTTTATATAACATCACTTCCGGTATAACCGAAAATGTGAAAAATTTTGCACTTCTCACACGGATAATTTTGGATCAAGAAAATCTCGTTTTTTTTTTGGACTGCGATATGGCAATACTTACAACAAATTGAAAGTAGATGCTATACAATACAGTGTTTTAGGTAGCTATCTAAAAATAAGTGCTCGTTTGAAGTTTTCTGTACAATAATTGTTTTTTATTCCAAATTATTAATTTCCATTGGCAAATTTTTACTCTGGAATAATGGAAATGTATGGCTCACATTTCCAACTGTCTTATGCAAATTTCAAAGTAATTAAAGTGGGAGATCTGGCCAAGACCTGCTTGATAAGGAATGTTAATGGATATTTTAATGCATACAGATTATTATTATGACTCCCTTATCTACTCTATTTTTTGGACTGCACAATAGCATAATTTACGTCGTAAGAAATTCCCCATGACACTAACAGTACTTTAACAATTAACCAAGCAGCTACAATAACTCAAAAGTGCTAACCAGGTTCCCACATTAAACGAGTTTTTGCCGAAACGCCCAAAAAACGGCTCTTAATATTCCAAAATGTAAATCGGCGCGGTCCACGCCAACCTGCCAATGATGCCAAAAACCGGGACCGCTGCAATTACGGTTGTGTACCATTTTTTGGCGCACGAGAAAGTTTTATTTTCCCGGTATTTGCGGGCTCAGAAAATGAGCCAAGATTTTGTCCCAGAGAGCTAATGAACTACATAAGACCGTACTCCGCTACTTACGGTACTTCTGACCAAATCGGCAGTGTGTCGTGTAGACAAGTCGCATTTGCATAGTCTACAGTCGCCTGTACCGTTAATATTGACACCTGAGCTCGCCGTTTCGTTATTAGGAGTACGGGCCTGTATATGGGCCACTGAGGTGCTCTAGAAATTCCTCGGATTCAGCGCGACCGCGGGTCGAATTCCTTGGCGAAATTCGGATTTCGGTTGTATTTGGCTATGTGGGCTACGGGCGTGTTTACATGATAAATGGCCAAAACTGAATAACCAGTTTTTGCTTTTAGAAACAAGAATTGGATTCCTTATTAAAATTCTTGTCAGAATCGTCTTATGCTTAAAATAAAAACTTGAAATTAATCACACTTTAAAAACAGTATGTTAACGTTAATGTAAAACATTTGTCCTGTGCGAACATGGCTTCTTCGGTAACACCTGCAGTTACACAATTCGTGGGGGCAATTAACAATCCCCGGACTTTGAAAATTCCACTAATTTCTTTTTGGAAAGCAGCAAGATTAATTTGTTATGGTTATATATACAGGAGGATCTCGCAAACAGTAATAGATAAATTTTTAGTGAAAGAATTATCTGTTGGTTTATTGATGTAAAAAATAAAATTAATTTTCCATTGCCTGATTTAGTTGAAACGCACCTCGCACACGAAACTTAAGACATCCCCGACGTGAAGGTTAAGCCTGCTGAAACGGAACGATATGAACAGGGCTCCATAGGGTTGTTAGAAATTGGTCAACGCGCATTGTTCGCAGTCGCAAGCGCCGCGGTTCAAATCCCTCCAGTAACGAATTTTTTTAATTTGAAAATTTGTTTAATTTATTAGAAAAGTGAAGATATTTCTACTCCTAACTTAATTTCATTTTTAAAATTATTTAGTGTCACAATGTCGACGAGGGAAGTTCTGGGTAAAACCTTTTACAGATTTTTTTTATTAGATACGTGTAAACTACACTTTACAGGTGCACATCTTTATCTACGAAATTATTGATAAACAGTAAATGAAGGCGACGTTAATTTCAAGCACAACTATAACAAACGTAGCCAACACCCGAATAAAAGCAAACGCATTGGAGAAACTAACAAATTACCAACGCGTGTCAAATTTTGTTTCTTAGTTAGTTAAACAACGTCAGTGTGATTTTTCGAACATGTTCAATACTTTTTGACACATCTCAAGCCCTGTAAACTCTCGTGTAGATCCTGCCTTAGACATACTGATTATACTAACATTTTTTCTGATAATAATTATTCTCTGATGCTTCTCTACAAGCGTACTTCGACAAATATGGAACTATTAGAAAACAATAAGTAAAGACGACGTTAATTTTGAACATGATTATAACAAACCTAACAAACACCTGAATAAGAAAGCAAACGTACAAAAACTGCTAGCAAAGAAAAATATCTGTAAAAGGTTGTACTCAGAACTTCCCTCGCAAGTGAACGTTTTATCACTAAACAATTTTAAAAATCAAAAGAAACTAGAAATAAAAATATCTTAACGTTCGTAACAATAGTGAAACAATTAAAGAAAACATTTGTTAATGCGAATTGCATCAGTTTTCAAATAAAGAGAAACATTCCCAGTGGTGGGATTCGACCTACAACGCATGCGAATGCGATTTCAGTTCTACCTGTGCGATGCGCGGGTATATTAAACAGAACGCACTTATTGTTGCCCTTGTTTGACTTTTTTAACATTTACCTTGTATCAGTTGAGTCCCATTTTTGTAAAGCGTAAATGAACTGTGCACAAATTATTACTTTTGTCTATTTCTAAGTTAAAGCAAAAATAAACAAATATTATTTTTTAAGGTGCTCACTCTCTATATGTTGGATCCAAAATATGCCCCTTTTCTTCAAGGGTGAAAACCTGAGCTATGTACAAAATATCATTTATGTGATAGTTCTTGAGTTAAAGCAAAAATAGGAAGAATTTTATTGCTTTTAATATTACCAACTCTACCAAAGACACCATAAATATTACAATCATACAACCAACCATATTCTATAACGACAAATTACCAACTTTGATATTAGAAACGTACCAAATTTTGCTTCTTAGTTAATAAAAACTGCTTCCTACATGGTACATTTTTACTTCTTCATCTTTAGAATTACTGGCACACAGTAAATAAAGCTAAATTTAATTTTGAACATGACTATAACAAACGAAGGCTGAACACATTAAAGAATTTAACAAATAGCGTAACAAACTTACGAAAACTGTTACCAAAAGAAATAAAAATGTTCTATTAAAATAATGCAGTTGGCAATATTAACAAATCAACCACAATACTCTGTGACACCAAATTGCCTAGCTAGAATAAGAGACCTGTCAAATGTGTTTCTTAGGTAATGAAAGCAACGCAATGCAATTTTTGGAACAAGTTCAACGCAAAGAAGTCGTCACGACCCCTCTGAACTCTCGTGTAGGCCCTACTTTATACATGTAGGCTACGCTTCCATTTTCGTCTATACTAATAATTATTATTACTCTTCGGTTTATATATTTACTTTTTCATCTTTGAAATTACTGGCAAACAGTAAACGAAGGCAAATTTTATTTTAAACACAACTATAACAAACGTAGCACCTGAACACATTGAAGAATGTAATATAATATGACGTAACGAATGTACGAAAATTGCTATCAAATGAAATAAAAATGCAGTTGTCAATGGTAACAAGTCAACCAAAGACACCATAATACAACAAAAATATTTGGGGTGTCCAAATTACCAACGCTAATAAATTAGTTAATTACAGCAATTTTTCGAACACGTTCAACATAGAGAAGTAACACATCTCGAGGCCTCTAAACTCCCGTGTGGACCCAGTTTTATACATGTAGACTACACTAACATTTTGTATGGCAGTAATTATTCTTCGAACACTCTTACAAGTGCACTTCTTCGGCCTTGTTTTTACTGCAAAACGGCAAATAAAGCCGACATTAATTTTAACATTTAAAATACTGCACTTGCCAACATTAACAGGCGAGCAAATATATGACAGCACCAATTATTACCAACGCTGATATTTGAGGCGTGCCAAAATGTAGTTCTTATTTAGTAAAAACTCTGCCAATCCAATTTTTCGAACATGTTTAATACAGAGAGGTCGCTTTGCGACACATAATGAACTCTGTGAAATCTCGTGTAGACCCTGCTTTATACATGTAAGATACATTTACATTTTCCATCTTTGGAATTACTGGAGAAAAACAAAGGTGGCGCTTATTTTGAGCACACCTGAATAAAAGCTAACGCAATGAAGAATGTAACAAGTGGCGTCCACTTCTTCATGTTTGCAGTTAGTGGAAAACAGTGAATAGAGTCGACATTATTTTGAACGTAACTGTAAGAAACATAATAAACACCTGACTAAAAGAAAGCACCTTGAAGAACAAATGGCACAAGAAAATTTCCTAAAACGGTATAAAAGCAGAGAAAATGTTCCATTTGAAAAATATAGTTAATATATACCAAGTTAATAATAGTTATTTATGTTATAAGGATCGTAACGCATATCTGGTACTAGTAGTAAAGCTTATATAATAAAATAATGATATAACTATCCGAATCGCATAGAAAATTTTATCTGCTTGAAAAAGTTAATAAAATAATTGAATATACACATTTTAGCCATTTCGTAATAATGTTAGCAACGAATTTGTTAGAGTACCATAATTATTTCATTATAGTACTACTCCTCATAAGGTATGTCGATATGACCTTCAAACGAACACTCATACTGTTATCATCATAACACGTGAACAGATAATAGTTATTTATAGTACCAGAATTTACCCATGCAAAAAATGTTTAGCTCACGAGGCCGTCTAACGGCCGAGTGGGCTAATTTTTTAAGGGGATCAATTTTAATGACCCACGTGTGCTATATAAAATTTTATCCGGTGCGTCAAAGTTCAAACCATTTTCATATAATGAATAATACTAATTTCTTCAAAATGGCGTTTTTAATCCGAGCTTCTTTGATAAATAATTTATACATAAGTATATATATGACTAGTTATTTATAACTTGTAAACACTTAAATTAACACCTTCAGTGGGTATTTGAGAGAATTACTGTCACGCCAAGTGCCAGAAATAGTGACAAAAAGCAAAGAAAATGGACTTGATAGCTGTGCAGCTAAAGGAATATCGTCCTACATTGCTGTTTATCCTTAATCGCATCCGGTCAAATTTTATCAGTCGAATAATAAAGATAAAACCAAAAATATATACAGTAGTTGTTCCCAAGAAACAAAAGGTAGAAATAGAACGATCCCACCAGGGCCTTTTCCTTTCAGATGTAAGCTGCGGAAACAAAAAGCGGGACACAAAATTTTTGCTGTAGTTAAATTGTCTGAATAAATTCATTTTCGATGCTATCCCAAGCTTCTTGTACTGCATTAACCTGTTCGTCTTTGTTCATTGACACATGATAGAAAGTTTTTCATAACAAATCAGGAAGGCAACATTACAACGTTCAAATAGTAAAAAATTACCCTACAGAACTTGTCCCGCTTTTTATTTCCGCAGCTGTACGTAGAAAAGTGGAAAACGTACAATTAATTACATGCTCTAAAAAAGAAGTTAATTGCAAAATTAATATTAGCATTTGTTGCTAATTAACATTGAGGTCACGTAAATTAAAGAACTGGCTTAAATGTTAATTAAAAAGAAATTCTAACACTAATCTTATTATTTTACCTCTGGATGAATATAAAACAGTAATTAAATTCATGCTTTCCTCGTTTTTACATACACGTGGTTGCGGGATCCTGATATTCTGTTTACTGGAAATCAAAAATAATATTTTTTCTATAATTACTATTCTAAATAAAAACGAATAAAAGCTTTTAATATTTCTAAATTATATGATTCCTGTTTTAACTGAAGTAAGAATATGGGACGGTATTTCTTTAGCTGCGTAACTTCCAACTCATTTTTTTCTTGTCACTATTACTGGCACCTTGCGTGACAATAAAATGTTTTTGAATAGCTAGTTGACCATGGCTGTAATTAATTTTAACCTTGATCTTTATTTATAAACTACTTTAAGGAATTTGAAGAGTGATAACAACGAAAATCACTTTAAAAAAAGTAAAGAACTACTAACATATTCTGTTTGTGCTTCTACTTTTAGTGGTAAAAGTGAATTCACAGTGTTGGTAAGCTACACAAAATAATAATTAATTGTAAAAAATTCACTATTAAGAAAACGAAAGTAATCAATGTGCTTCATATTACTATCTGTATTTAAAATTAAATTCAGATGTAATTTTTAAAATTCTATTGTGAAATTGAAATTGGTTTTATGTTTATTGGGTGTTCGAATAAAGTATTTTTTTTTATAAGAAGCGAATTTAGCCTAAATAAATAATTTTTGAGTCTGCTTGAGTCTTTTGAGAAATGTTGGAAGTCATCTTAAAGACACATATATTTAATGTTGTTTTAAGCTTTTCCATAAGAAAATTTTTTAAAAATATGTACAACTTGGAATCAATAACACATAATGTAAGAGAAGTGAAAGTTGACGTTTTTTGATACCCATAACGGCTCATATAGTTTGCATTTGTTTATGAATCACTAGAAGTTGGCAAAATGAAATGGTTACTCACCAATGTGAACAGTTTTCTTTTTAATTAAAATATTCGTAATTAATGTATAAAATACTATTATAGATTTTTTTTAATGAAATGTTAAACTGAACATAAAAATTGCAAGGAAAACATTAGTGACAGCATCAACAATTTTTCACGGAAGAAGGTAATCATATTGGCACACTCATTCGGGGTGGATATGAATATAGCAAAACCACCATGAACACGAAAAATAGAAACATTATTATTTAATAAATATGAGAACACTCTCGGATAAAGCTAGGAAAGAGAAGTTCAAGAAATATTGGGTTCAGCTGTCAATACAATAGCCTATATGACTAGTACGGCTTTGAATACCATATTAGCCTATGTATAAGGTTTTAGATTTTAAAAATTCTTTAATCCAGTACTTACTATTTTAACAATAAAATTGACAATACATTCATATTACAATAATACAACTCTTTTCAAACATGCGAATTATTTAATAGTTATTTACCTAACAAGTTCGGGAAGTTAATTTTCCCGAATGAGCACTTTGTTTGCAGCACGACCGAAGGGAGTGCTGCATGTAGTGCGAATTCGGGAAAATTCTTCCCGAAAGAGGTAGGTACAATGTTTTTTGTAACGAATAACTCAAAATATTTGAAAAAGTTAAAAAAATATTATTTAGTGTTTTACAACTTTACTGAGTTGGCAGCACAAATTACTAAATTTTTATACGTATCCTAGCACCTGTTAGCTTTTGTTGACGTTTACAGCGCCCCTGGAACACACAATTGCCATAGTTTTTGTGGGAAAGTAAAAAACACCCCGGTGCGGGAAAAGTCATTTTCGGCGCATCGGGAATGACCGGGAAATATGAATTTTGAAATCATGAGTGCAAAAAATATTTTTCACTAGATGTGGGTAATGTTGATACTGAAAATTTCATTAAATGTAGATGTTTATTTTATGTAATAATGTAGCTATGGTGAAACAAGAAACATTATAATGTAGAATTGGAATAGGATTGATTTATACGTATATGATCCAATAATTACCATAATTAGGACATTTTATAGCCCACAATTCGAACCGTTTTAGGCAAGTTTCAAAACAATTTCAATGAGCGATCTAACTACGACTTTGTTTATAAGAGATAATATGTAAAACCAAATCTTTACTTTTCACTCTCTACGGAAATACACCTGTACTTACATCAGTATAGTTATATTTCGCTTCAAATTTTGAGAAAATTTCAATTGAGCAGCTGGTGAGGGGGGGGGGGGAGGGCACGTACTGTTAAGCTACAACTTTTCGTCCTACAGTTATGAAACGGACGCACATCAAATAATAACATTTAAACCCGCCAAGGCCTTGTTTCTTTGTCATCATGTGTTTGATTCTCATTCATGTGGTGTATTGTCGAAGCAGACTGGCTGGTGGGCAGTTTTGAATGATAATAATGCTGCAGCTTGAGAAAGTTGGAAAAATACGACGTGACAAAAGAAATAAAATTAAAAATGCCTGAAATGTTTATCTTTAAAAGAGAAATATTCTCGTAGATTACTGTGCCACAGTCGATATGAATGAAATTTACAAATTTATTGTTTATTATTATTTGTTTTTCCTCTACAAGATTCAAAAATTGGAGAGGCAGATCAATTGGGCTTTCCCATACTATTAAGGCACATTAAAAGCCAAATTTAATTAAATGTATTTGAAGATAGCGAAGATTTTATTGTACAGTATTACTGCGAGACGCGAAGTTGACACTATTTTTATAGCTTTTTTCCAAGTGTCAATCTATTAACAAAATTAGCGGTTTGGTTTTGTAGACTTGGATGTAGTTTACCGTTGATTTAATACTCCCCCTGTAGTGTACATTAGAGTATAATAGGTATTTATGTATCAAGGGAGTTAAACAGGCGTTTTTGATTCGAAGTGAAAGTTAAAGCACGAGGTGCTGGGCACCACGGGCTATAACACGGCAAGGACCAAAGACGCTGGTTAGTGAATGCAAAATTTTATGTAGTACCTGCGATGGAAATTTTATTTAAGGATTGAGATTCAGATTATATGTATAAATCGTTACCAATAAAAATTCGGACAGTTATTTTAGTAGACTATTATTCTGACTCGCTTCACTTCTTATCTTTGTACTTATGGTTTTCAGTAATACGTATTAATAAATAATAACTGAAACTATGTCAGCTAAAAAAAAATAGTTATATATACAACTAGTGCAAAAAGTGGGTGATTGTACTCGACCTGAAAATTGTCCAACGATGTCGAAAGGCCGAGTTGGACATCACGTCCGCTGACATAACACTTTTGCACGTGTTGTATACTACATTTTTTCTACAATAGTGCAACAATGAAAAAAATACAAATGTTAAATAAATTTCTGACGGAGTACAATAAAGTGGTACTTTTTGCATCAAAATGATAAAATATACAGAAATGTTTAATAAAGTGCTGGTGGAGTGCAATAAAATATTTTATGCGTTGACAGAATTGACAGGTTTTTCACGATAAACATTTACAAAAATGTGTTATAAATATTTATTACTATAATAATTACTCGCGTATTCTTCATATTTAAACACTATTTGTGCAAATGTATTCGAATATGTTATGTTATGTGTACATTTATTGTAACATTTACCTGACAGTGACAGTTTAATCGAATTTACTCATTATCGTACTAGTACAATTACAATAAAGTGCCACTGAACAGTTTTATAAACAAGGCCTTTATGATATAGTCGAACATAATAGTTATTTATGTACCAAGAACGAAAAGTAAAGCTTTAAGGTATGAAAAAGTTGTTTATAGCGAAGGCGCTAGCCTAAGCTGTAGTTACTTGCGAGATAATTACAAAATTTTATTTCATACTAATTGTTTAAGGTGTTTAATTATGAAAATATTTTTTAGTTTTTAATGTATTTACACAATTGTTTATGGTCCTAACTTTAAAACATCATTTTTGGAACTATAAGCGATGCAAAACATGCAACTTTAGAAAATGATAAAAATTATTAGATCCTTCGGAAAGTTCATACGTTAGAGAAGTATTTATAAGAAACACATTCATTGATTTGGTTGTCTAACTATTTCTGTGTGCTGAGCATATAAGTAGGTAGTTAATGTGTAAAAAATCAATACGGTTTAGAAGGAGCATGTACATATAAGTATTACCCACCCCCCGCAGTCAGTTTTGACACAGACTGCCGCAAAACCTAACCTGCTAACCTCGAATTTGACATAGACTTACAGTGTCGCCAACAATACATTTCAGTATTGCCAACTGATTCAGACTATCCAGGTCCTGCTGTAACTGAATTTTAAAAAAATCACACTGTACTTCATGACTAGGTACTGTAAATATCAGTTAAAACCCGAATTTAATCAAAACCGAATTCTAACATAGCATTTTCGTCAATACTAGCTTTAACTAGTCAAAATTAGAACTACCTACCTCCATATTGCCAATGAAAACTAATACTAACTGGCAAACGCTGGTTAGGTCAGATTATGTTAGGTTAGGTTAAGTTAGGTTAGTTTACATTTCATTGGGATAGATTAGGTTAGGTTTTAATTAACAAAATACAGAAAAGTTTAGCTTCGACTAGTTAAAACCAGGGTTGGCATGTTTAAAACATATTTAAACATTCGTTTAAAACAGAGCCCTATATTTTAAACAATTGTGTTTTAAAAAAATTTAAAGCATGTTTTAAAGTGTTACAGTTACACAGTAGTAAAATTATGCATATAAAAAAACACTAGAAAAAAGGACTGCTCTTCTCCATCCCCAAATAAAGGGATTCCAGTCGATTTCTTAGTTTCAAGTAAACTATCCCAAAAGAAGAAAATAATCGTTTGATTCCAGCTGACGAAGCGACTGCAGTATGTAACTGTATCATTAGACTGAAAGCTACTTCATTCAGTTTGCTCTTAATCCAACATGAAACAAGATTTACATTATGTAACGAACTACTTCCGAGATTGGAACGCGTCCTTATTGAGAGTGAAAAACTCAACGTTTCGCCCAGTTTCATAAGAGGCTTCATCAGGCGGTAAGCAAAAGACCACGGTGACTCAATGTATGAACCACGCCAGAGGCGAAACTCTCTAACGATCTGAAAGGCAACATTTATAGGCAAGTGTCGTCGCGGTTGAGTGAAGAGGGCGGTGGGCGGGGTTTATAAATTAGCGCTTTCCATATGGAGGGAAGAGGATAGTAAATTTCAATGGCTTGGCGAATCTTTTTGCTAAAGATGAATGGGGATTTGCATATAATAGAAGTTTTATCGAAATGGATATTATGGCCAGTATCGCGTTGGTGTTCGACGATGGCTGATGATGAAACCATATCCGCCCTGAAGCAACGCTGATGTTCAGAGATACGAGGTTTTACTGAACGTCCTGTTTCACCAATGTATACACCATTACAGAAGCAAGAGACTCTATAAAAACTTTAAATGACATGGTGTTTAATTTATGTTTGCGTTTTAAAGCGCTTTACAAATCTCGCTGTTTTTTTCTACATTTGTAATAACTAAAAGTTGAATTGAAACTAATATGTTTACCTACAGCATTTATTCATAATAGTGATTCAGTTTCATAAGATATTTCCTTAATTACATGAGCTATCGAGTAAATATAAGTAGGTTATCACAATTACCAGAATTAAAAACAAATGTTTTAAACAAACAAACGTGTTTTTTGTTTGACCAAATTACGTGTCTTAAATAAAAAAAACAGTTTTAAACAAATAAAACATGTTTTTTTGTTTAATTCGTGCTTTGTTGGAACTAGTTTTGATTAGTAAATTCGGGTTTTGCCTAATTTGGATATTAACTGTAACATAAACACCTCATCCCCAATATTGTGAGATAAGCATTTGTACTTATCGTTTGTTAACTCTTGTTTAAGGTCGGTACCGCCAATCTAACATTGAATATACGAAGCTTGTTCAATAGAAACCCAGCTTGTTTCGACTACAAATTAATTTCTACTACAATAATTTTAAACACGAATGCCATTTAAGCGTCTACAACGTATCAGTGCGTTGGTTACAAATATTACTAACATTTTAAAAATCCAGAATGATTATTGCATTTGTTTCCAAGGTTAATTTGATCAGGGATGGATTTTTGTTGCCTCGTAATTATTAAATTACTAGTTGTACCAAGATATCCTTTCTAGAAATTATTACTGTCATCAGCATATGCTAGAATTTGGGGTCTTCTGTTTAGGATAGTTTCCCCTATATTTATCGGTATTTTCGTACTATCCATTCTAGCACCATATTAAACAACACCGTTGATAAATGAAACCTCCTGCTGCAGCCCTTCTTGGATTTGGAATTCTTCCAACATGGTTTCCTGCACATTCACCTTTACTCGTGTATCTCTTAGGCACATCTTTATCAGATTTATTAATTCCTGCGGTACATTTAGATTTTCTAGTATTAATATACCTATAATAGTCTTCGAAAAATTATGTCATATTCCTGACTAAAGTCTATGAATAAATCAACATTAAACTCGTAGATTTTTTCTAATATCTGCCGTATGGTAAATACTCGTATGTTCTTTGAATGTCATTTTTTGGCAGTGTTCTATTATCGAACTTTTTTCACTGTTTAGGGTGTATATCACACGACGTTTCGGGAATTTTGATCTACTCCCGTCTTCAGGTGTTCCTAGTTAATCCTGAGAAGGACTGATATTGTACGTCTTTATACGTAGACTCATGCCTACCCCGGGATTTGAACCAACTACAGCTAATTGCTGTGTCTACTAGCCTGTCACCTTTACCACTAACTAGTAACGCCTGAAGACGAGAGTAGATCAAAACTCCCGAAACGTCATGTGATATACACCCTAGACAGTGGAAAAAGTTCGATAAAAAAGATATTAAATACTCGTGTGTAATCCAGCATTGACCTATTTCTTCTGGACCGATTCTGGTAATTTCCCACCTCCTTTTCCATGATTAGCGTTAATCATTTAGCCGTAATTGTACTTAGGATCTTATATCACACATTTAGCAAAGTTATTCCCCTAAAGTTCCAGCGTATATTAGTTTTTTCACTTTTTTATGTATGGGGTTTTCTGGCGTTTTCTCCTTATTCAAATGTTCTCTACCTAATTTTATTCAAAAAAAAATATGGTTGGGGGAATCCCATGCGACTTCTATATCCCTGTGTGAAATGATGTGTAACGTTTGGAAGTTTACTTGTGGACAAATGGTTTACTCACTGACACGGCTAAATTTTAGGTCATAATGTTCGTGCAGCCAAGCTTAACCACTAATTGCCATGCATTTCTACTTTCTTCCACGCGGTTAAGATCGCATCTAAAATTACTACATGAGTTCTCCAAAAGTGAATGCCAAACAAAACTCTCATCTTTTTTCGAGTTAATCACGTACCATAATAACGCCAATTTGGGATATCAGACTGCCAAAATCTTAATTCCGGCACTATTTACGGCGGTAACGAAGCATTTCCCTGTCCGTGCCTGCGCCGGTTAACAATCGCGCCAAGCATCCAAAACCGCGAGAGGTTACTCGGTTAATCTGACCAGTAGAATCTTAACGATTGCGTTTTGCATCGTTAAGCCACTTAGCGCCGAAAGACGCGTTAGCAACGGTTATTTTTCACTTTCGCTGTCCCATTTCGCCTTTGTGGCCGAGGTGCCGGAAGCGCCTTCGACTGGACGCGCAAAGGGCAATGTTAGTAGAGTAGGTTATTTTGGCACGCAACGCCGACCAAGTGTTGCGAAAATACACAAAACGACCGCGAGGATGCATTTTCTTGCGTTACGTGCTCCGAGTGGAATGAATATTAACGCAATTAGCGCTCAATTCGCTGATTGCGTCGCTGCTCCACTTCCTCGAGGCGGACGCCCTAATTTGCGAAAGTCGGATTCTTGGAAGCGTTTCGGAAAATGTTCCGAATCTAGGACGTTGTATCGGAGGCTGACACCTCTGGTGTAGGAGGCGAGTCGAATAACGGGGCACGGGAGCCGTGGGCTCGGTCAAGGTAAGACTATGACCTTGTCTCTTTAGACTCTGCTGGCCCACTTCAAGGAACGTTAGGAATTTATGAATCCCAGAATTTGGACAACACATGTCCAGCTAGGAAACTCGTAATTAGACTTAAATAATACACCGATCCCACAAATCACAGAAGCGAAGTGACGACCTACGTGGTCGCTTATAATGTTCCAATTAGGATGCGTTGGTTTGGCATGCACCAATAATATGACACAATAATAGAACATTACAAATTAGTACCAAGAAGCTGCTCTTACGTACAAAGTGTCTCATTCTCGATAATACTAGAGTTGCCAGAATAGTATATTGTACAAAAAGCTTGGAATGTATTCATTTCTCACACTATGAAAGGGTACTACCTATTTCATGGGACCAAAAAAATACAATTATGTTGGGACAGTTATTTTGGTTTGGAGCTAATTTATTTTTTCCTGGATTGAAATCGGTTCTCAAATTACAGGCTGGCGACTCACTAAAATTTAGCACTGCCCCTTCGGTCTAGGGGTTCTGGGTCACATATACGACCTCGGGAAGGCAACTCGGTGAGAGGCCCGTTTCATGTGACATGTGTTCACCAAATCGTAAAGCCAGGCATGTAAAAAAAAGCAATGAAACATTACTACCTTTAGCAGTACCTGTCATGCGGATGCTTACAGCATTGGGCGCCTATTCGCCTAAATGCTAATCATACCAGCGAGCACCAACTCACGTCAGTGCGAGTTGCAACTAACGTGACCGCCCCCGCACAGTGGGAAATGAGCATCCCAGGCTATTCAGGTGCGCTTCCTGGATCGCTGATAATTGCTTGTCAGGTCAAAGGCTAGTGATTATCTCGCCAGATGTCTACTAGTCCCAGGCACATAAAACGTAACCAATTGAGCACCAACCCAACAATAACAATGGACAACGACCCAACAACAAAGCTCTCTACAAATTAATGCAGCAATATCAACAGTAAAACAGTCATTTTCGCTGCATAATAGAACTACATGCCCGCTTTTTAGTGTCCACTAATGTTCTTCTGACAATTTTTAACCGAACGTTAAATGTTGAGGTTTTCGTGAAAGCAATAGTTCTAATCACGGAATAATTCACAAAGGATTAAAAATAAACACCGATTCTGCTTGTGCAATAACTGCCTTCTATTAATTATTTGTTAGAATTTTCATTTAAGAAAGTTACTTACCAATAGTAACACTGAAGAATAACCATTTCATTTCCAAATTTTTTTAGTTTGTTGTAGGGAAATACAACACAGCCATTATAGAATCACAAAATGTCAATGGTTGCATTTTTTGCATTGTTATAGAACTATAAGTTGTACGCGTATATAAATACTATAAATGAATACTTAGCTCTAGTTTCTAAATCGTATTTATATTCCCCAAACTGGACTATGTAATCTTGAACTTTATAAATTTTGAACTCATTTTAAGTATCGTACAGTTTTTGAAAATATTTTCCAACTTCGTATGTATTTCACTCCAACTCCAGCACCATCTCTTGTCACAGTCCAGCAATTAGTGCAAGTCAATTTCCCTTGATTAACGGTTGTTTGCCAATTCTTTATGGTTAGAAGTTCTGTTGTTTATACTACAAGCTTGAAAACACCCCACGCCCTTTTTCGTCCTCCCATAGGATTTGATTAAAGTTTTCATCCTTTATAATATCTCGTTCTCCTTTTTGTATTGTAATCACGAAAAAATCACCTTCCGAGATTTCTTCAGACCTTTACGTTTCAGGGTTCTTAGATGACGAAAAACCGGTGTTCTCAAATCCGTCTGTCTGTCTGTCTGTCTGTCTGTCTGTCTATCTGTCTGTCTGTCTGTCTGTCTGTTTGTCTGTCTGTCTGTCTCTCTGTCTGTCTGTTGGCGGTATAACTCAAAAACTATTTGTCGGAGGAAGATGATATTTTGCATACACGTTATATATATTGCTATGATATTAAAATGGTAAAAAGGAAATATATTCTCTCTATAAAAGGTTGAATCATTTAAAACTGCCCAAGATTGGTATAACACATGCAAAAATAAAAGAAAGTCAATTAATATAATATAAATCGGTACCGATAATGAATAACGTATAAATGTTTATTCAATGCACTATTTTGAAGATCAATTGACAATAGAATGGCCCAAAGCATGTGGTTTGAACTGTTTAAAATTGTTTATTGTTTATAATATAACTTACTTTTGTTAGTGTAGCGGTTTGTTTATAATCTAGAAAAGTTTCAAATATGTTTATAAAATGATAGATAAATATTGATAACCTAAAAAAATGACTTTTGTCAAAATTTTAATTATATTGATTTAAGTTGGTAATTAATAAAGGCTCCTTCTGAAAAAGAGTGCCAAGAAAGGAAGAACAAATTGTGTATGTTTTGATAAAAGAAGGAGGCGGGTAGAAAAATTTATAAATTGTGACAGATATAAAATTATTCTTCCAGAATTAATGTAAAAACTAACAAACTCTAGGTAGAATTTACTTAGAACAATTAAAAGTGATTATTAGTGCACGTTATCTAAGTTGAAGAACTATCGTTATAATTGGAAGACATCAACACAGAAGCTGTAGATGAAGCGAGTTCCAGGGGCAACTGCTAGCAGAGAAGATTGCAGACACGTGGCTACAAGTGAAAAACGCAAATTGAGTCAATTTAAAATCAATTCTCAGTACTGAGCTACGAATAATATAAATGATTAAAAAAGGGCCTACAGAAATTTAAGTTAGATGTATAAAGTAAGAGTGGTTTTATAAACCCAAAGCTTAAACATTTACTTAATTATTGGAAGTGTCAACAACAAAATTTGTTTACATTGTTAAAGTACCAGAAACTTCTAAACAAACATTAACAATTACTTTTATATTAACGGATTAACTAACAAAACTGATAACTGTCATTTAAAGGTTATAATTGATTGCATTAATAAAATCTAAATATTATCTTTTGAAATATTTTATTTAATTTTTAAAAGTACATTGTAATAGACTGCAGTGTCTTGTCAAATATAATGCAGCAGTTACCCTGCAGAGTAAGAGAAACATTGAGCTAGCCGGGTGAACAATTATATACAACCTACAACAAGGTAGGTTTTATGGTGATGAGACTTTTAAAGAATAAAAGGAACAGTTAGGCTACAAAACAACTTTGTTCGCAGCAATATATATATATATCTGGCATGAAACCCGTACAATCGCATACAAATATATACAGGGTGTGCATCTTAAAAAAATGAAATATTGTTTATTTTTGCTTGAACTGAGAAATACATAAAAATACTAATTTGTACATAGTGCTGGCTTTATCCTTGCCATAAATGGGAATCAACAAATACAGGATAACTGTTGCACGAGACAAAAACGAACGACGAATAAGTGCGTTACGTTAAATAGACCTGGATCGCAAGAATTGCCAGCGCGGGCGTGGAGCAGTCAGCACAGCCGTAGTTCACCGGGGAACAAACGAATCCAATGTTCGGGCTCGTTCGCAGGCACTAGTTCGAATCTCATTAAGGATAATATTTTTTTATTTAAAAATTGAATTTAGTATTATTAGAAACGTGAAGATATTTTACCCACAGTTTCCTTCAATTTTTAAAATTATTTAGTGTTACAGCGCCCACTTGTCTTTATGAAAGTATCCCCATAAAATTATAAAATAGCCCAGAACAATGCTGCCTTGCCAATTGCTTTTGCTTGCCGTGTCCATCTGGAAATTTTCTGGTTTCTCGGTTGTCCCATCCGCCCCTAATTCTGAGTAACTCAAGATAGAATATTATGTCAAAAATATTAAAAAATTGCGCTTAACCGTCATTTTGCTAAAGGAATATATATTTATCGAAAATACAGCTTTGCTCAATTTTGTGTCACAACGCCCACTGTAAGTTTTGAGTAAAGCCCTTTACAGATTTTTTACATTTGCATCATCACTAAGACTTGCAAACTTTATCTTTGCTATAATCAAAAGCATCCAAATCCAAGGCTTACATGAGTGTTCGTGAGATCTGCCGTGATGTGCAACGGTGTCACCAAGATTTGGTTAGCAAACTCCATACTCTTTTTTCGTCATCCTATAGAACTTCATCTTTTATATGTCTTCTTTTTTCTTACATTTGCATCACTAACTTGAAGACTGTTTCCTTGCAATAATAAAAAGCAAGCATTTTCAAATACATGGCTTGTTTGTTTGTTTGTTTGTTAATGGACAAGGTCCAGGTATGCGGAGTACCAAGTACCTTAGACGCCGACTGCTTTGGTCATATGGTCAAAGTCCTACTTAGAATTTTGCTGAGACTAAAGAGTTCTAACCCTACCAAGGTGTCTTTTACATGCTACACATCGTAGTAAAATGGGACCCACGGCTCTTCATCACTTCCGAATGATGGCATTCAGTAGGGGCTTTCATCCGCATTTTTTATTTTTAAAAACCTCACCGGGATCGGGGATCGAACTCGCTCCCTTAGATCAATAGTCAAAATGCTTAACCACTGAGCTACCGAACCCACCTAAATCCATTGCTTACAAAATACTTCATACCGTTTTTTCCGTCATCGTGTCAGATTTGATCGAAGTGTTCATACTTCGTAATGTCTCCTTCTTTTTCTTTTACATTTACTTCACTAAGTCTTGTAAACTTTTCCTTCCGATAAAAAAACCCTTTTTGAGAACTATGGTTTGCAATTGTTCATGAGACCCACCTTGATGTACAACGGTGACAACAAGGTTTTGGTTGATAAATCCTGTAGCCTCTTTTCGTCATCGCGTAAAATGTTATCAAAGTTTTCATTGTTCATAATGTCTCCTTCTTCTTCTTTTACATTTACATCGCCGAGTCTTGTATACTTTTTCTCGCAGCCAGGAAAAGCAGGCGTTTCTGGATTACAAAGTTCTTCAGAAGATCCACCTTGATGTGCAACGGTGGCAACAAGATTTTGGTTAGTAAATCCCGCACTTTTTTCGTCATCGAGTAGGATTTGATCGAAGTTTTAAGCCTTCTTCTTTTTTACATTTGCACCATAGAATCTTCTAAACGTTTTCTTGCGACAAGAATAATCAGGCCTTTCTGGATTTATGGCTTATAATTATTGATGAGACACGCTTTGATGTGCAACGGTGGCAACAAAATTTTGGTTGGAAAATCTCGTACCTTTTTTTCGTCATCCCGCAGGATTTTATTGAAGTTTAATGTCTTCTTCTTTTTCTTTTACATTTGCATTACCAAGTCTTGTAAACTTGTTCTCGCGGCAAGAAAAAGCTGGCCTTTCTGGATCCATGGCTTACAACATTCTTCAGGAGATCCACCTTCATGTGCAACGGTGACAACAAGATTTTGGTTGGCAAATCCCTTACCTTTTTCGTTATCCTGTAGGATTTTATCGAAGTTTTAAGCCTTCATAATGTCTCCTTCTTCTTCTTTTACATTTGCATCGCCGAGTCTTACAAACTTTTTCTTGCGACAAGAAAAATCAGGTCTTTCTGGATTCATGGCTTACAATTGTTTATGAGACACGCCTTGATGTGCAACGGTGGCAACAAGATTTTAGTTGAGAAATTCCATACCCTTTTTTCGTCATCTCGCAGGATTTTATCAAAGTTTAATGTTTCCTTCTTTTTCTTTTACATTTTCATCACCAGGTCTTGTAAACTTTTTCTTGCGACAAGAAAAATCTGGCCTTTCTGGCTCCATGGCTTACAAAATTCTTCAGGAGACCCACCTTGATATGCAACGGTGGCAACAAGATTTTGGTTCATAAATCCAATTTTTCGTTATCCCGCAAGGTTTTATCAAAGTTTAATGTTTCCTTCTTTTTCTTTTACATTTGCATCACCAAGTCTTGTAAATTTGTTCTTGCGACAAGAAAAATCTTGCCTTTCTGAATATATGCCTTACAAAATTCTTCATAAGACCTACCTTGATGGGGAGAGGCAATTCTATCAATCAAAGTATGCTTAACAATTATAAGTTTCCTCTCAATTCAAACGGACAAACACCATCTCATGCATCTGAGTATAACCAGTTTACAAGTTATTATTCTTTTTACCGGGTTCTATCGCTTTCATGATAATAGGACAGCTTAGTGTTGCCTGCTCAGCTGTCCAACCTGCTAAACATTGTTAAAAAACGTGTACACTGATAATACTCAGATTCAAGCATCGATTTGATCATATGAGCTATATTATATAGGTACTAGGGTACTACTAGGGTACTAGGCTTATATTAGAAACCAGAGCTAAGAATCGAATTTCAATATCATCTTCTATGTCAGCACATTAAAATTGGCAGTAATCTGTTATCGGTTACGTTAAATTAAAACTTTAAGTTGCTCGACTAGCTAGTGGGAAGGGGGGTCGTAAACCGATAGAAGAAAGGCTCGGTCGCGATAGTCAAAATAATAGTAGATGCGGAGACAAATTTTTGTTATTGCTATGGGCGACGCCACTTGGTGATGTAATGAAGGACTAACCAGGAAGACATCTCCCAGCGTCAGGAGATGTGTGATCTCATAGCTCAGATTCAATTTACCTTGCCTCGGATATGTTCCCTATCTTACTTCACTGAAAACGCGTACTGCATTTTGCTCCACGAGAAATCAAACAGCATGAAGACGGTACACAAACTACAGTTTTCATGGCCTAGTGACAAGTAAGCCACGGATTTCAAATCGCGATCTACACCTCGGTGGGCTGGACACGTTGCTGGAATGAAGTATGGCCGGTGGACGAAAAAGATCTTCGAATGGAGACCAATAGTCGACATACACAGTAGAGGAAGACTTCCTACCCGATAGAGTGATGACCTGAAAAGAATTTCGACGATCTGGATTGCAAATGCTCAGAAAAGGGAGAACAATAAACGTCTCGAGGACGCCTATGTATAACATCTAAGTAAGAATTCGCCCAATATTTGATCCGTTAAGCGCATTAATTCTGTCATAGTAAAAATTGGCGGCAATTCACCACAACAAAACCACAAAACAATTAAAGTAGGTGCACGTAACACAATGCAGTATTTCAACGACGGTAGGCGGCTGAGGCGAAGTTGGCTAAATTTTGAGCAGATGAAAGAAATGGGTTGGTGAGAATCGAGCCAGCATTGTCGGCATTGTCGAGCATCGGGTAGGATGATTTTGGACCTGACAAGCCCGTGGTCAAAGAATAGGGAAGATAGCTGTACCTAGCTCAAGACGGCGGACGGCGTCGATGAGAAGATGGTGTTCATATTGTAACGATATAGACTTGTGGTGTCATAAATGCGCTCGCAGGTGTCTTCTGATGGCCTCTAGTAATCTATAACCATCTACGTTTGTTTTAATTAAATAGATTTTATGAATTAGTTAAACAGGTTCTCGTAACTTGTGGACCCTTAGGGTTCTTATAATCCTCGTAACTACAAGTTCTTTATTTAAGTAGGCTCACACACAGACTTTGATTAAATAAAACACCGAGAACGCTTAATAGATTTATTAAATCAATAAACGCTATACTTTCGTATTTAAAACTAAATTTGAAAAATGAAATTGTTCCCTCTACCTTCCTCTATTGGTCACAGTCAAATGGGAAATTTGATGCTCTTCAAATGTTGTTGTACTAATAGCAATACTGCGACTTAGTTAGTGCAAGGAAGAACTTGATGATTGTAGAGGAAATTATCGGCGAAGGAAATTGCTCATTCCAGCCCTTAATCTGCTGTAGCGATGAAATCGCCCGCTGATCGAGTATAGCGACAAGTAACGCAATTAAAGGTAATAGTAATTACAGGTGTCAGCCTTTAATTTGCTGTAGCGATGAGATCGTCCGCTGATCGAAAGCAGCGAAAAACACGTAATTAGGAATAAAGTGAGGTGTCCAAACTGTTGTGTCTGACTCTGTCGAGTTAATGATTACCTACCAACGTCCCTATATTTGTGCTTAAATATCAGCCAGTAGTGGATATTCCCTTTCGAGAATACCCATGGTGTTTCCACCATTCAACCAATTACAGCGTTTCCACTGGGTAATTATCCAAACACAATGTTTCCATTTATTATGATCGCAATATCCCTACTGCAGTTTAAATCGTATTATAATATTTTCGGTGTTCCCGATTTGGATGGCTAGCACCAAGAGTGGTAAATTGCCACTTTAATCCCTATTTGGCTTTCGCCTGCGTAACGAATTTTCAAATTAGACTATGCCCAAATATCCCCATTTCCCTATAAGAAAAGTGTGAATTATGTGGCCACATAATCCAATATTAAGCTGAAAGCAAAAAACTAAACGGTCCAAGCCCCTGTGTGTAACATAATATGTCCACAGTCGCAGCTGGAAGTCGATACTTAATCTAGCCTTTGATATGCATGCACGTGCAACATTTCTGACATTGGGTACATATAGAAATCACCAAATTCAAAAGAAAGACTTAAACATCTAATATTAATTGTTCACGTTTGTGTCCATTGTCATAACCTATAATATAAGTCGCGCCCTCTCACATTGTAGAGCAATGTTGGGGGAACCAGTACTCTGGTTGCAATATTCGGATCTCTTCGTGTTTTCAGTCTTTCAGCTGGTTTGTCACAGTTCTTTACAAACGTCTAACATTTTTTTTATTTCGTTGTAAGTTTTTGCTTTTACATCGTTTATAACTTGTTTAATGTTCTGTGAACATGGTCGTCCCTTCTGGTTCTTTTCTTCTACTTACCCTTTTATAATGGTGCTTAACATACTCTTACTTCTCAAAATATCTCCTACTAGTTGCTTCTTCTTTTGTGTATTACCTTAATAATCTTTCTTTCTTCTGTTATTCGCTTAAGGACCTCATCATTCTTTACCCTGTCAGTCCAGATACGCTTCAGCATCATTCTATACCACCATAGATCTAGCACTTCCAGATGTTTTCTTTCTGGCATTCCAAAGATCCAACATTCTCCTCTGAAAAGGGAAACACTCTATACAAAAGTTGTTTCGTCTGGAGAGGATATTATTCGACGTCATTAAATTATTTTTGTTAAACTACACCTACTTTTCTTGATGAATACGGGTCCTTATTTCTCTTCTACGTCTTCCGTATTTGCTAAGCATGCTACCTACCTCAATATGAAAGTTCGTCTACTTTTTCTAGTCTTTGGCCGTCCATTTTAATGCGTTTTAATTGTATGTGTTGCTTTTGTACAGACCGTAACTTTCGTCATTTCTTTGTTTAGTTTTAGCTTATATTCTGGGTTGAGGAGGGCCTTTAGTTTAGCTTTTCTTGCAGGCTGGTTTCTATGTTTAAAAAGAAGGCAATGCCATCTTCAAACCTAATGGTTTTTATACTCCGCCCATGAATCTTGATTTCTCCTTCGCTTTCCAAATTTAGTGTATCTATAGCTTTTTGCGAATATATATTGAATAATAGAGATGATAGTGCGCACCCTTATCCCACTCCCTTACCTATATTAATTTCTCTCTTCTTCCTTCATTTTTATCATTCATTTTTATTTGATGTTCAGATGGCTCGTTTCAAAACCGAACATAGCAAGTTTTTAATTTTTAGTAAACAAATGATATGTTTAAAGTAATTGATCTCTTAAGGACTTTTAGCCTCCCCTCCTCCCATAGTTTTGATCTACGCAACCTTGTTTTGTAAATTAAATTAAATGATTCTAGTAACCGTGTGATATATCATGCTTTTGCTATGTTCGGTTTTGAAACCGGTTACCCGGTATATAAACCTATACCTATAAACCAAACCAATATCTAGTACCGATATTAAATTCGCCGATACACTAACAAGGCGAAAACAGAAGTTCAAAGAAAAGTTTATGCCTGGGAGGCTTCTAGATCCGGCTAAAATGCGGAAATTGCCACAAAGGCCTAAAAATGCTTCTAAATGGCACCCCTCGCGCTAGCATTCGCTTGAAGAAGTTTAACGCAATTCCCCTTTCCACTGATATAGAATCAGTGGCAGCGTCAATTTTTCAAATCGACTTGACAAATTTCATATAAATCTTCTGCTCTTTAGCTAACTGGAGAATTGCTACTATCTACTAAAATGTCAATCTTAAATTGTACAGGGTAAATCAACACAACAACAATAACACCTGCATCACATACGGAAACCTTGAGATCATAAAAATCGCCTTTTACTATTTATTCCTCTTGACTTTAAAGATGAGCATAACAGTGAAAGCAGGTATTCCACAGATTTTGTAATAAATTTAAAAGAGCATATTTCGATGGTCAATTCAGAGAGGTTTGAATAGATTACAAAATTACAAATTTATTATTTGAAGTGTGCTTGGGTAAGAGTTTCTTGTAGCATTATTTTATCAAAACAGCCCATACAGTTAAATACATATTACAATTGATTTTAAATTAAAATATAAATATTTAATAAAATCGTCTATCTTCGAATTTCTGAAGTCTTTCAATGATTGAGAACATTTCGAAATAATACACTTCAGACTCCCGCAAATATTGTACATATTGGTAACAGTATTACAATTGAATATAATTGTAATCAATGTAAAAGTCTATGAATATGATCTAAAATTTTCTGTTCAAGCATCTTTAAATAAGCATATGTTTTTTACAAAATACAGAACATAAAGTCTGATTTACAGCAGCAACATCTGCTCAGTTATTTGGTTTTAAACGAATTATTGTAAAGAACAGTTCTGAACAGCACCACCTGTGTGTCAGTTTCATAACAAATAATTTTCATTAGATATACAAACCGTTAAAATCCTTTCAACTATTTATTAGTCGGCCATTCTAAACTATTGCTCGAGAATACTCATACTCGTATGTGTCACGCTATATCCACAAAAACACAACTGATGCATCACATGCACTAGAAACATATCAGTAAAACAGTACTAGGTTAAGGCAAATTAGAAACAGGAAACTTCTTTTTTGATGAATAAGAACACTTCCATTCCGAATACACAAAGAACTCAAAGAAATGGCGGGCATTAGCCTAGTTATTCAAAATGTGCAATCAGTTGAGAGAAAACCACCAAGGACATGCTACTGCCATTGGAGCTAACCTCAAGAAATGATTGTTATTTAACTACAGTAAGACAATCACAGCTGTTGATATACTCATAGCCACGTAGTAAATACTATAAATTATTAACAGCATTAAACCGAAACTGTTTTCTTAGAAAACCGCACAGGAAATACTCTTGGGAACAAATCAAATTTTCTGAAATGATTTGTATATTTTCTCACAGTATCTATCTGACACTTTGATTTATTTTCCATCAAAATTATATTTCGAGTATGATGGGTAAATATAACGGAGTGACGCTCACATTTCAATATGAAACCCCTGAAGTGTTATTTGCGGTGTCAAAACTTTCTCGCCTTCTCGTGGTAGTAATATAAAAGTCATAAAATTAACAAATATTGTGTAACTAGCGCTTCTTTCTCCATCTTTGTGGTAAAATTAATACTACCAATAAACCAATGCTTGAATTTATTGGTTTACGATAACACAATTATATCTATTAGGTGTTGTGATCTTTACAATTTCGCATCACTTTCCCAAACTATAAAGACGTCTCCATCTTCGTCATCTGCACGTATTTATTCCTTTTCGATACCCAATCTCTCTAGATGAATATTAACTCCATTAGTTCTTACAAAATTATTTCATTAGGTATCATGTTAACCTTTGCAACATAGCAAAGTCTTAGGTAATCGCTGCGATTACCTTTCTCAACTTGGAGACTATATTGCATACAATTTAAAACAATATAACTTTTCCTTAGAACCATTATAACAAACATTAAATCCTTGTTTATTTTCAGCTTAAAATGGAACTACAATACATAGTGGCCGTCATAATCAAGATTCTGATATCGGTACCCACCATAGTCCTCATTACCAGCTCCAGGGCACACGGAGCAGCCCTAATGGGTGGCCACCTAAACAACAACAGCAACTACACGACGCCGAATTATACCAATAACTCATACGAGTTGGATTTAGATAGCAGCCAAGGCTTTCCCACAAACGCATCGGTGGGTATTTGCCTTAAGTAACTTTAAAATCTCAACTTCCAACATTTTCAGCACTGGGAACTACCTGAAAACAATACATCTGCACATCAGGACAGACATGACACGTCCGCTGAATACCAAGATTACGAGGTGGAGGTCAGCACTGAGGAAGAGGAAATCCCCGACCCCTCTGCACTGGTCCTCCCTGGCTACAACCTTCCGGAAAATATATTCAATAAGGGCAAGCCTTTCTACCTCGAGAAGGATCCTCTGACCGGACAAGTGGACTTTAACAGCAGAACCTCGCTGTCGGATGTTGACGACGAGTTCGAATATTTGGAGGACGACCCTAATTCAAACCTATATGATAAGGGTAACATCGACCGCAAGGATGGAAGTCTGGCCAGCCACAAAGCTAGTGATGTCAATCAACTAACGCCTAATTTCCACGACTTTTTAAATTTGCCCGTTAAATACAACCCGGATAAATATGTGTATCCTCTGATCTCAAGTTCCTATGCAAATACTAAAGTGCAGGGAAACATTAATAAATACCACAACCACAAAAATTTTGCTATTACCACTTATAAACCAACTGTCAGTCCTACATACTATACCATAAAAACCCCATATTTTAACCCCGACAATGATAAAGGATTCCACAAAGCTACCTCTCCGACGACGACCACAACCACGACAACTACAACTACGACTCGTCCTAACACAACGATAAAGCCAATACCAGACGTTGTGTACGTATCAACAAAACCACCAAACTTAATGAATAGCGCGATGAACTACCCTAGCATTCCCAACTATGCCAATTTTGAAGATTTTACTACCCAACGCCCAAAAGCAACTGAAATTTACTTCACAACTGCAAACCCTAACGACGTTTATCTAACAACAAAACGGTTTTCGATTCCTACTACAACTAAAAGAACATTGAGCCTCTTTGAGCAACTATTTGGAGAGTATGATGAAGTTCCCACCACGGAAACTGTAGCGAAACCTCCGTCGCTTTTCCAAAACCTGCCAAATAATAGAAATAAGGACAAATATGAACCCGACCAAGAGACTCCTCCAAATCATAAACCGGAACAGAGCGAAATTCCTGGTGACAACATTCTTACTGGAAGTGCCATGGGGAACGAAAATGCTTATGAATATGAAGACGATTATGGAAACGTTGCAAGCGAGTCCGAAACCAATACGGTCTATCAGACCAAACCTATTAAATTTGAAATCAAATCAACTATCCCATCTACTTCCTTTTCAACAACGACCAAGGCCAGAACTACCACTATCACTACTACTCCCGCTCCCACTACCACCACGACTCGCACAACGACCACGAAAACGACTACCACCAATGCTCCACAACCTGATGTTGATCCTTCTATTCCAAACAATGCCGAATATGATTTAGAAACTGAAGAAGAAGATAGTTACGAACCTGAATACAATATAAGGAATCCATCTACGACTGAAATAGTTACGTCGACAAAAGTGACATCTTTACCGTTGGGAGAAAACCACTTTGGAACACCTAACCTGCATCCACCAATTATCGCAGTAACTCACAACCTCAAAGAACAATTAAATAACGAAAAAGTAATATTAAAACCCTTCTCACAGCAACCCATCGCGAGCAGCAGTAATATTCGTATTCCTTCAAATCAAGATACTGTATCATTTGTTGTGGGTAATCAGCAAAATGTTGGTGGAGGATTTATTGGAACATCTTTTAAGGAAGGTCCATATGATAACAGCCCGTTCAGGCCTTTGATTATTGAGGCGAATGGTGATAAAGACACTGTGAGTTACACAGTACAAGCAAAACCAGAGTTTATGAAACCTGATTTTATGAAACCCGACTTCATGAAACCGGTATTCAGTCAAAACTTCCCAGAGTCTCATCAAGTTCCACAAAAAAAGACAGAAGTGGGAGGTAGTTCCATAAGCATTCAACCAATAAAAACCTCGGAGGCTTCGCTTTCAATTGGCGTTCCGATTATCGGTGTAAAAAAGGTTCCTGGACAAGTAGTCGACGAAAACTTGGATAGTGAAAAAATTGAATTTCCAAAAAAAGGAACTGGGGCTAAAATAGTATTCCCAGAGGAGAAAGAAGACAAGTCTTCCACATTCTCTCCTGATCTAGTACCGCCTCCCATGCAACCTATGCCTCCAAATAGGGAAGTTTTGCAACTAAACTCGAAACCTATGTACCATCAACTTCCAAGCGATTTAACACCACCTAGCGAGCAAGATATTCCCATACATTTGGAACGACCAAGACCCCCTTGGGATCCAAGACCAGGCCATTTCTACAATGGAAGACCTGAATATTCGCGTCCGCCCCGGCCGCAACCAAAACCGGGACCTCCTGAAATCTACAAGAGGATTGACAACTTACCGAATATTTTGCCCCAGTTTAGGCCAAATGCTAAAGTTTCAAGTGGACCTCATTATTTTGACCATATGGGTTTCATGAAACATGGCTACATGCGTCAACCGCTTCTCGAAAGACCATCGAACAGACCTGTGGGTTTTTTTGAAAAACTACTTCCGCCTCCACCACCAAAGAATTTGCACAATTTGCGTAAAGTACCCATTCTAGAACACGATTTAAAGCTTAGAAACATACCTGAAGATATGAAAAAACAGGAACAATATGAGTTCTATCAACATCAGACACCGCCGCAACCAATGCTACCAAACAGAAACATACCTGAAGATATGAAAAAACAGGAACAATATGAGTACTATCAACATCAGACGCCGGCGCAGCCAATGCTTTCGAACAGAAACATACCTGAAGATATAAAAAAACAAGAACAATATGAGTTCTATCAACATGAGACACCGCCGCAACTAATTTTGTCAAATAGAAGGCAGAGTGATGAGCCTACTATTGAAACTCTGCAAATGATTCAAGCAAAACAGGGTGAAAAAGTGGAAGTGATAAAAAGCGGACCAACATCCACCTTTAACACAAATTTAAAAGGCAAAGATACCACGGAAAAACCTTTGTATGTCGTTTACCCAGTTAACAGCGCACCTATCAAACTTGACGCTTTAGATTCAAACAAAAAAGAAGCTGTAGTCGTTGGTACTAGAGCGGAATTACCGTTACCACCATCAAAAATCAACCAGGAGTTTACTTATGAAAGCCCAAAAGACAGAAATGATTCTCCTATTCTGAAGCCTCATTCAAAACCAGCGACTTTTGCAATAAAGTCTGACTTCCCATATCCCTTGGAACGCCCTGATATTTCAGCATTATCAGATACACACATTGGAAACAACTTGGAATTGAAAGAAGACAGTAAATATGCTGCCAATAACCAGTGGGGTGCCGTCCAGGACACAGAACCGCGAATTGTAACTGGATCCAAAATTAACTACAAAAATCCTAACCAAATCTCTGTCACCCTTAAAACCTACACCGAAAAACCTATAGCAATTGCCTACACCCCTACAGAACCCTACAAAAAGCTGGAAAACACAGAAAAATATTCTATGCCGAATTATGCAAGCCCCGTTATTTCAGAGATTCGACCAGGGATGTTGGAAAAGGGTGGCTCTGA
This sequence comes from Agriotes lineatus, assembly GCA_940337035.1. Classification (NCBI taxonomy): domain Eukaryota; kingdom Metazoa; phylum Arthropoda; class Insecta; order Coleoptera; family Elateridae; genus Agriotes; species Agriotes lineatus. The sequence goes on along the minus strand of OW679201.1, from coordinate 51,954,354 downwards.
AATCACTGTCAGTGCTATCATGCACACCCACTCTCCAGCCGATTCTAGACCACAAATCATAAACACAAATTTTCCGAGTAAACCCAGTATCGAAACCTTGAACAAGTACTTGGAGAATCACAAAACCGACACGGGCGAGATACCAACGAAATTAGACTTCCAAGCGCCGTTTCAAGCTAGTCTCCATGTAGATGGGATGTCTCAAGGGTGGACGGTTGTCAGGAACAGTGAAAAGTCCAAGATTGATCGATCCGACCAGGATGTGGAAACCACGACTCTGCCAGTAGCTACAACTAAAGAATTCGACATAGAGAACTTCAAACCTCAGCTCTTCGGTGGCTTTAAGCCCATATATAGCTACCCCGAAGATGGGTCCAAAAAGGAAGAAAGAGATGTCGCTGAAAGGGAGGAACGCACAACTTAACCGTAGTGAGTGGTTTCATAAATAATGCAGGAGGGACTGTTAAGAATAACCATTTCAGTATAGTAATAATCGTACGAGATTGAAAATTTACTTAATGCATTCACGAGAAAAGACTGACGAGTAAGTATCCATAAGAGGATTCCTTGGAATCACAGCCAAATCATAAATGACTACGTACTCCAAGACTACAAACGTAAACCAAATCTAAGTTTCTAACTAAAAGTGAGAGGACACTTAATCTTAAGGTGTACCGGTGGGGATAAAATGTGTAACTGAACCAATACTGAAGTAATTCTTTAAAGACTTCCGAATAGGTTAAACATTGCTTCAGTGTTATGTTTCTGTGTGTTGCTCTAGCATTAAGACATAACGTTAGTACTTTATTTTTTAATAATAGTTATTTATTATTAATTAATTTATTATTTAAGTAAACTGTTTTGTTTCAATGTACTGAAAATTTTATTTTCCTATCAATGTAATCAAAAATTCATAAATTTATTAATATAAAATGAGTTTACATTGCTTAAAGTTACCTCTGTGTAAATAAAAAATTGATACAGGCGTTCCCGGCTTTTCGACGATCCGTTCGTTTTCCACTTCAGTGCAAACGCTAAACCAATCAACAAGCCCTGTTTTATTGGAGAGATCAAACATATAAGTCAGGGGAAAAAAGGAACACATTTGAAGAGATGCATATGAAAAATACATTGAAACGAGAAACCAAGTTCGTGAAAGGAAGCAGTAGCGATATGAAACACCACATCTTGAAACAAGCCGTTTGTTTCCTTTCTCAATCGGGACGTTAAATTCAAATGGGACACCTCATACGCCAAGTATTTTAATAACTTATTTGCTCTGTTTGTTTACCATGCTAGCTCAGTTTGCATGAAATTGTTTTAAATACCCAGTCGTGATCGATCACAATCCCTATTTTCCAAAAACAGGAAACTGGTCTGCACCTGTAGTGTTCTTGGGCTAAAACTACATACACAAAAAAAGACAATTTTAAAACATAAGATCATGAAGAAAATAGGGAAAAAATTACAAATATAAAATAAGAATGAATACTCTAGCATGGAGCTACTCGCATTTACATTTAAACATACATAAAACACTCTTAAAATTGCGCCGAAATAGCTGCTCTTAAAAACACAAACGTCAAACTGCCCGAAGCCGACCCTGTACCAACGTTTTATATTTAGTACACTACCTACGAATATACTAAAATTCAAAATTATGGTTTTTGCTTTGAAACTTTGTTTTCCATTACAAAAAGAACGAATGGGGTACGACTAATGGCTTAATTTAGGACTGGTCACCCCGTTTCCATAGGAAGCCCATATTTATAACTCCGCGATGTAACAGAGAGCAAAGGTACGTACAAACCTACCTGTGCTGATGTCACGCCAGAGCTCTGAGGCCTCGCTTATTAGTAGGTAATGCGTGTACGCGATTACTTTCATAAAAACCCGGGCAATTCACATACAATAGCATCACTTATCGCTGGAGCTACTGTCACTTCCTGTAGATATTAAGTTACCTGGCAACTGGGCTCTGAGAACTGCTGTGTATTGTCGAATTGCGCTCGCGTTGGTGCGGGAAAACTACCCTGACTGCCATTTGGTGCTACAATGCCGGCTGACGTTACGGTTTCACAATAGACGTCCCAGATATACGTGTGTAATCACCCAGTACAAAATAAAAATGGCGTTTGCTGAAATACTGCAACGCATATTAAAACACATTTATTTTGCAATGCACTAGGAGCTGTGCTAGCTAATAATGCTTACGTTGAAAATTCTCACAAACACCGCTAAATGATCCCGATGGGTCGCTGAACACACACAGATTTAAGAGATGCATACATAGGCCCGTACTAAATTACACTGATTAAATCTAATTAACCATAATAAAGCATGTAAATACAAACTGGCTATATGTGTAAACATTAAAATAAACAATCCAGGCAATGGTGCGAGATTCTCGTTTCAATCTGCGAAGCCCAGAATAGAGTTGCTTTACACGTAGGGTAACAATATTCTTGTACCAACGTTAAATAAAGTGGAACATTAACTAAAATGATCGATAGCAACGTCATAACTGTTATTAATGCAAACAACTAGCTCAAACCAAATGTCGGCGAGGAGTCGTGAGCAACAAAAGTTATGTAATTATTTCACTAATTAGTACAAGCAATGATGAGTTAAGCAATAAGTGCACTTAGATCAATAACTTACCGAATCGGACTTCATATAATCACGCGGAACCAGTGAGCTACGATGAAACAGGCTAGTAACTAATTTTAATTCATTTATTTACAATGAGGTTAGAGAAAGCATAACTCAATCATGAAGCAATTCACAAACCTATTGATAGACGAGAACAATTACAGTCACTTCCAAAAGATGCATAAAAACTGCAAAAATAAAAACCCTTAGAACTATCACCAGGTAGGTACTGTAACGGTGCACACCCTTGTTGCTTTTAGCTCGTGTATGTGCTTACATTGTGTATGTTTCCTGGTTACGACGGTGTGACTGGACGGGGTTACAGGTGATTAACCTAAACGGCGGTACTTAGGCTAACTTTACTCAGTTCGTATAGAGGCTGAGGACCTTCAGTTCTTACACAAAAAAAAAACGTCATGGAAATCGATTATTCTTTATTAGGGAAAAGGTAAAAGCACTACATTACTCTTACAATTATTGAGCTGTTTGGAGCCTAAACTGACGTCGGAGGTTCGTTGTTAGCGGCAAGAAGAGCTGTCTGCCAACCTGAGTCTGGTTACCGTGGTGCCTGGCAGTGTTAAGTGAAGTAAGAGAAAGGCAAAGAATTGGTACTAACGGGGAAGACCCCACAACGTCGGGCTGCGCTGGAACTAGTAAAATAAGAAGGGCAAAGAGTTGGTATTCACCCCGTCTTACTAACGGGGGAAATCCCGCAATGTCGGGCTGCGCTGTAACCTAGTGAAATAAGAAAGGCAAAGAGTTGGTACTCACGCCGCCTTACTAACGGAGAAAACCCCGCGATGTCGGGCCGGGCTCTACTTAGTGAAATAAGAGTTAAATAAGTTATCAGCTGTTGTAGTACTTTTTCGTATTACGAGTAGAACTGCCACATACACCAGACCTCGTTTTTCTTTCCTCTGCCGTCCTATTCCGATCATTTTATCCAACTTAAGCAAGTCCCTTCATTCTGGGTCGCGGAGTGTCCAGCCAATAACAACAAAATCTAAATTTCGTTGCCATAGTGACGCGATGTTAATTGGTAGCTGCCCTTCCAAAACCCACGACGGTTTTTAATCCTTTTCCATCAAGTTTTAAATTGCGGTTTTCCACGACCTACTCGAACACGTGTTTCTTTTGCTGAAATCGTAACCTAATAAATCCCAAACTAAATTAGTCGGCGATTTGGGCTATTTGTTTCACAAATCCGCCTAAGCTCCTGGTCATAAATCTAATATAGTATTTTTCGCCTCTCGCGCCGGAATATTTATTACATCCCGCGGCACCCTTAACAGTTGCAAGAGGAGTCGGATTACAACCTATTCAAATCAAACGAAAGATTTTGTTTTAAGATATGTAATTGCTTACTTCTACCATACATAAAATACATCTACTTATAAAATAGGAGTTATTATTGTCCTTCCTAGAAATAAAAAAACTAAAATAAAAATGTTTCTAATTACGCGACTCTCACAGTATTTCGATTAATAGCTATTAACATATCTAGGAATGTTATGAGTATCATAACTGCCGTATAGGTTCTTTTAAATTCGATTTCCAATTGAAATTGAAAATGTTGACGCAGCGACACTTTAAAGATCTCAACTGCACTAGAGCATTGCACCAGAAAGAATCGACGTTCTGTTAATCGTTTCTTGCACATCAAGTGGCTAAACCCATTGATATTAATCGTAGAATGAAGCTACAATATGAAAATTCATGTTTGTCACCTCCAACAAGTGTATGAATGGAGCAACAAGTCAAAAACGGGGTGATTTCCGTAGCCAATTCTTCCCGACCTGGACAAGCAAACCATGATGTGACTCCTGAATCGATTGCGGCAGTTAAAGCCTTCGTGAAAGAAAATCGTCGGGTTATCCTTAATGAAATCGCTGAAGTTTTGAATATGGGCCATGGTTCTGTACATCACATTATGCATGCACCCCCCAGTGCCACAAAGGTCAGCAAGGTGGGTACCAAAGCAATTAACTCCGGAATTGAAACAACGACGTGTTGATGCTTGTGAAGAACTTTTGCCATGATATGAAGCAGAAAAAATGCCTCGTTAGCGAAATTTGTAGCGGTGGATGAGTCCTGGGTGCACTACTATCAACCCGAAACCAAGATAGCAAGCACACACCTCTTCGCCAAAACCCAAAACATTTCGCACACAGCCTCCTGACAGGAAAGGTCAGCATACTAACCCTTTTTTGGGATGCAAGAGGGTAGTTTTGGAACAATACATGCCCAGTGGGGTTAGTGTTACTAGTGCCGTCTCAAACCTGGAATTAGAACCAAAAGGCGCAGATTACTGAGTTCTGGCATTCTTTTGCAGCATGGCAACGCGAGGCCTGATACTTCTTCTTTTTCTTCCTCAGCTCTGTGACGTAAGCCTGGACATAAGCATTTCCTAACTGTTTCCAATGACATCTCTCGTTTGCCTCCTGAAATCAGTTCTTTCCGGCAAATTGCCTTATGTCGTCTACCCATCTACGTTGGGGTCTTCCAAGGCTTCTATTTGTTTTCCGTCGTCTCCATTGCAATAATCTTATTATCCACCTATCCGACAGTTGCCAGGCTATGTGCCCCGCGGACTGCCACTTTAGCCTTGATATGCCCTCAATAACATCCATCACTTTAGTTCTTTTTCTGATCGTCTCGTTCCGAATTTTGTCCCGTAGAGAAATTCCCAGCATTATTCTCTCCATAGCTCGTTGAGTGACTCTGAGTCTATTTGCACTCTGCTTGGTAAGTGCTATCGTTTCAAGGCCTTAACAAGCAACAGGTAAGACACCCGTGTTGTAAACTTTTCGTTTAAGGTTGATTGGTATTCCTTTGTCCTTTAGTAGATGTTTTAATTTCCCAAGGCGACCCATGTCAGCCCTATTCTCCTTGTTATTTCTGCCGTTTGGTTTTCTTTCCCTGGTTTAATGATCTGGCCGAAGTAAGAATATTGTTGAATTCGTTCTGCATCATTGTTTTCTACACTGATCTGGATGTTCTCGTCTGATACTAATACTGCACGGTAGCAACCATAAAAGATTTGACACATCCTCCTTATTCCTCTGACCTCGCCTTCAAGCGTTTATGATGTCTTTGGTCCACTTGGAGAGGCACTAGGTGGGAAGAAATGCAGAAGTCACTGGGCTTGGCAACGGGGAACCTAAAATATCTACTTCTAAAACAAAAGTCTAAATTACCCACGATTCCTGAGCGAATTTCTCCTGAACATCAAATATTTAATCCTCCCAAAACTAACACCGCTATCCATTCCCTAGCACCAACAATCATATTTTTCAAACAAAATGATTGTAGATCCCACTTACAACAAAACTGGACCAATCGACATAATTCTCCAAGCCGAAATCTACAGAGACATCATCACAAAGGATGTCCTAAAAACTGAAGATGGTTACTGGACCAGAACACCGAGCTAATTTACTAAGACCAAAGTAAACACCAGAGAAATAATGAGCATGGTCACATGTAAAGAAGGTCAACCAATTCTGGGAAATAGAAGAAATATCTGCCCAGCCACCACTTAAAACAGAACATGCAGAATAATGAAAAAATTAGAAAAATACCAGAAAACGAAATCCAGATGGATCATAATATACTGTACGAATTCCATTCAAAGAAAATTTCACGAATCTTGGAAAATCAAAACACGCCGAACAGCTGCCAGGTTGATTCAAATGGAGGAGAAATTCACCACTAATAAGGAGCTTGCAGATTAATGGAAGCAGTTTATAGAAGAATACGAAAATCTTGGGCATATGATCAAGTGTACACGCTGAATCAGGTTTAAAGCAGAAGTGGATCAACAACAAATGGGACAACTTCCAGCCCCCAAAGTATCGCTATCATTCCCATTCACCCACACAGGAATAGATTATGCCGGTCCAATCGAAAACAGATCTTTCAAAGGTCGAGACTGCAAGTCATATAAATGCTATATAGCTATCTTTGTGTGTCTAGAAACTAAAGTTATACATTTGGAAGTTGTTAGTGACTTATCCACTAATAGTTTCCTAGCTGCCTTTAGAAGATTTACGTCGAGAAGAGGTAGTGTTACACACCTATGTAGCAATAATGGCACCAATTTTGTGGGCGCCAAAAACATAATTGAAAAGAAATTTCGAAATATCACCAATAATGTTCAAATGCATGAAATATTGTCATTCCATGGAACACAATAGCACTTGATTCCTTCTTCAACCACACACTTTGGGGGACTATGGGAGGCTGGCGTAAAGTTTATGAAATATCATCTAAAAAGAGTAATCGGAGACTTGACACTGACATATGATGAACTATCAACACTCATTTAGCAAATAGAAGCTTTTCTAAATTCAAGACAGTTGTGTCTCAAAAATATGTTACGTGTAGAATGCGCTGCTTGTCGTAATTTCGAATTCGAATATTATTTTTCCCGCACACTGAGCATCGGCATTTTGGCCGTGACTATTGTGATATGGGGAAAACCGATGGCAAGCCTTGACAAGCTCTTTCTTCACTAGCAAGTGGAAGAGAGTAGTTTATAAAAGGTGTAATTCACAAGTTCGGGGATGCTTGTATAGGGTTTTTGGTTGGCTTGAAGTAGTGAAGTTATGTAAACCCTCACGTCTTCGTGGATTTGGGATCTCGAACTTATTTAAGGACGATGTTTCCTTCGCTTCGGCGGATTTGTCAGTGATTGCACGCTCGCGCTGTTCTTTTTGTGCCCAAAAATTACCTGGGGTGAGCAGCTATTTCGCGTTAGGAAGCCTGTCCTTACATGTTCTACTAGAACCTTCTTTTTTCCTCTTACAGCAAACCGTACCAGGCAAAAACTTATTGCCCGTCTTGAATTCGTTCTGAGTTTATGGCAACGTGCTGCAGGTCTCTTGTCGCCAGCGCTTAGTTAAGGCACAAGAAGTAACCGTCTTGTGGGGTGTATTTAGACCCGAGGTTTGGCATCTTGATCCCGTTGGAGCAGCGCTGTGTTACGTTCAGAACTACCACCGACGGCTGTAGGAACTTCTCGACCGAAGCTCGAGATACGCGTTCAGCGTCTTCCAGAACTGAGCCCCAGGATCTTTTGCGGCTAGTAGCTTGCGAAGCTGCCTGTTTTTAATATGTTATAAACTGCTGTTATGTTAGAAACTGTGAGTATACTTAGTGCATGTAGTTATTAATCTAGGGCGTTCCTAACATTCCATTGTATGCTAGTTGTAAGTTAATCATTGTAAAATTGTACTGTGATTTAGCATGAAATTAAATGATCTCAAATTATCAGTATACAGGGTGAGTCAGCTACGGTTTGATTGCATTTGTTGACGCTATCTTTCAGGGAGTGTGTTTTAGCTGGGTATAGAGTTTACAATTTCTCATTAGTTTACCGGGGGTGCATTTGCCGTTATCTTCAAAAATTGTTGGCGCTCTGGGCTTTTAATAATTAATGCTTTACCGATTCATTTTCGTTCTTAAGAACTACACGGCCTCCAATCGCTGAGCTGGCGGCCGGCATTTACATCCAAGTGTACCTAATTTTTATGCTGCTTTGAAAGATCGCCCAGAATCTAAATTAAAAAGGCCTAACAAATAATGACACCACATCTACACAATGGCTAACTCCTGGACATTTTCTCATAATAAGAGAATTGGTACCACCACCAGATCCCCTCAGGACTACCATCAACAACAGTTTATCTACAAGATAGATAAAAATCATTTAAAAAATCAAGGACTTCTAGAAGATATGGGCAAACGACTATCTTTGTTAACAAAGATAGAAATGGGTAACCAGAAGTGATCACTTGAAGATTGGAGACATAGGGTTTAAAACACACATCAGTCCCATTCACAAAGTTATTCCACTTCGAATCAACGAGACCACACAACAAGACACTAACAAATCATCAAAGCAGGAATATGGTTGCAAACCAAAAACCTTCTGGAGAGAACGACCAATCCACCCAAGCACACCTGAAGACAGTCAAAATGCAGCCCCTGAAACCTTGCCAAGATGATTACGCAGAACCCCTTGTGGTGAAACTGCAGCACCGCAGCTCACTTCTGCTACAACACAACCAATGACTTCAAAGAAATCATCACCCTTCACCCCGAGAGGTGACAAGATATTTAACCCTGTTAAAACGTGTTTTGTAACAATACTCGTAAATTATTTGTTAAAACCAGCTTCAAAAATCTGAGGCAATTTGTTTCAGCTATAATCTATTTAAAGTACTAAAATCAATGATTCAGCAGGTTAAGCAGCACACGAGGCTGATAATCTCGTATTTCGCAACACATTTTGACTGTACAGAACAAATTACACAACAAATAATAAACGCAACTTACTTCCTAGGCAAGTGACAGAAGCTGGAGCGGTGTGCTGGAATAGCCAATTATGGACATGTATGTATATGTATTATCTGTAACCTCATTTACCTTGCAGTGTAGAGACTGGTGCTTAATTTAAAAACTAAAAGCTCATCGCCATTTCTAGGTTACAAAAAGTTCATCGTTCAATATTTTTAGCATATTGTGTCTAACTCAAAGTGGTGATAATAAATAAATAATTACGGATAATCACCATAAATAAAAATGATTTTTATTTTAGTTTTAATAAAGAATTCAATATTTTGTCAATCGCAGGGCTTATTAAAAATTTTACGCTTTGTATTTTACTACAAAATAAATGCTCAATTGAATGCAATTTTCCCAACAAGTAACCAATTTAGCGTCAGGTAAATATGCAATGTAATTATGACTTAAGCTGTTCGGCTAACCTATTTGTTTCCGTAGACGTTACAGCAAAAGGACGCGTAATCTGACAATTGTTTCACTTCCTGGTTTGGCATCCAAATCTGACGCTAACCGCAAAAGCAAGGGACGCTATCGCAATAAAAATCCTCTGGAAGGATCCTGAGGCTGGAAAATACTCTCTGGACATCTTAAAATGTCGATTCTTGATGCTGCCCAAAGCTGATGGCTGATTCACCTTGAACGAGGAGCTTCGTTGCTGGTTCACAAAATCAAAGGACGCCACGACTCCAATTAATCTTCTGAATGCTTTCTGCTACTGCTTTCTGCACATAGGACTCAAGGAAGATCTCCTCCACACGTTGCACACAAAATTCAGGCGGCTGCTAACCCGAAACTCGTTGAAAACTGGCCTCAATGTGGCACTCACTTATACAAAACTTTGCAGAGCAATTTCCTCTTCACTGGGAGATTCTGACACGATGACACTTTTCACAAAGACACTCTGCGGACTCGTGAACAATAAAAACAGCTTTTGTAGTCACACAAATACTTTTATATTAAAAAAAAATACAAACTTTTGCGAGCCAAACTTGCACACCGCTATTTTTTTTATGGCTTGGCTTAACAACAACAATAATCGAACATTACGTATCTTATCAACTAATTACAACTGTTCTCGAAAATCGTTAATTCGTAGCACTTCATAACCTTAAATCTCTTATTTTTAAGCTTTAGTTTTAAATAGCACTGTTTTTCACGAGTTTTATTAGCACTGCACTGTTATTTTTCTTTTAACTTAGGTTGCTTTTTCATGCTCTTTGCATTCTATGCTTCCTTGCACTGTTTTCTTACCTTTCACCTGCGTCAGCGATTGTTGGCCGAGTAATTTTAACACTAGCGCTGCATATAACTTTCGTAACGTCCCAAACATCTCTGTATCAAAGCAAATTTAGTATATTGTCTTGACTTTACAATATTATCTCTGTCAATCAACATAAATTAAGAGAATTTGCCATAATGAACACAATTATTGAAATTTAAGTTAAACATAACCCTTTCGATACTGCTTTATTTAATGCTAACCTCTGTCCATCAAATTATAGCTACTGCTAATCGTATCTTGTGCATTTATTAGTGCATTATAATTACTTTAATGTTGCATTAAACAAAATATCAATTATGGGCTTATTTGAATTTTTATTTCATTTTCATGTCTTTGTTATGCGACCAGAATTGCTGTGAGCGTTAAACCATTACAATATAAACAACAGATTTTGTAAAAGAGATCAGTATGCGTAGAGGTGCCAAGAAAAAAGGTCGAGAACGTCAAAAAACAAATCTTTCCTTCAGACCCTGACAGTAATCAAACCGACATGAGCCTCAAGCTGGACGACAGTGACTCTTAGTGGGCAGAGACATTCTCTTCAGGCGAAGACGAAGGAGGTAGAAACAATAGCCAGACCATTACACCAGATGTGATAGATGAAGGAAGCTGGATTGCTGTTAAGTACGAAGAAAATTGTTTTTCTGGTTTGTCGTCAAGAAATCCAGCGATGAAGTAAAAGTGAAATGCATGGAAAGAACACAAACATATTTTCGATGGTCCCTAAAAGATGATATAATGTCATATTCATATGCTAATTTGTATATGACTGCCCAGGAACCCAAAGCAATGCGGAGGGGGTTTTTTCTTTCAAATGTTAACTATGTCACTTTGCCCGCCCTTCTCCTAAACTAGCTTTGTTGGATCAGTTTGTTTGAATGAAAACTTTAAATCCTACAGTTTTTGAAATAACTTGAATTTGTCACGGTCCCCTACATTATTGCAAGTTTAATTAGCATACAGAAATGTTAAATCCTTTTCTTCAGCTCGCAATCGTAACATGCATTTTCTGCACCTGCAGCACAGTTTTTGCCAATCCTCATGACATCAATAACCTCATTTAAAGCCTCCTAAAGCTTCTTTGGACCAAATCCTGGAATGTCAATATAGAGAGTATGTTTGCAGGAATACAAAGCACAAATACAGTTTACTGTTTGCTATAAAAACTTAAAAATGTATTGAAAGATTCATTATTGATCGATTGATTAAATGCAGAGATATAGATGGGTTAGTAGTAAGCCCAGTTTTTGCACTTTGACTTTATATAATTGCAAATTTAAACAATAATCAAAGTATTAAATGCATTGGTAATGAGATGCGAGAAGGAGTAATTAGTCGGATAAAGGCACGCAAAAGCAAAGCATATTTCAGAGGGTTTGAATTTGGCTTTTGAATAAAGTAATATAATTAAAATGATAGGTTGGTGCATATGTAAAGCCAGACCAAACAAAAATAATTGACACGAAAGGTTGTTATGTGCACATAAATGAGTGTAGTTATCAATAAAAGCAAAGGACAGTGAAAATTGTGAGTAATCTTAAGGGTAATTGAAGATAAAAATAATCTAGAAATTTGCAAAGACCAATTCTGAATGTAGGCAACAGAAGAGAAGCAAGCGAGGTGAAAAGCGGACTCAAATATCAGTGCGTTAATAATTAAAAACAAAGTGCAAAAGAGCAGAGCAGTGAAATTAAAAACTTTGTGAGTGCAACGCTAAAGAACAATACTAATTATAAGCAAAAGACGATATTTTAGATTTAAGAAAATGTTAGATTTTTAATTTGTGTAATCAAACTTTATTCTATTTGTCGTTAATATTATCAAAACTAATTTCCAATTAATAGTAGAAGAACACCGTATCTTAGCAACCTTCATATTTAACTAATGTTTTAATGATAATAAAAATGTATTAACAAGATAAAAAGTGGTCCATTTTATTGCCTAAGTGTCCGAGCAGTTGTACTATTGTTTGGGGGAAGTTTCGCAACGAAAAATTTACATTTTTCCAATCCGACTTCGAGTGGACATCGACAGCCGAGCACCTGGAGTTTACAATCTTTGACTACGACCAAAATTAGCATCGGAACCCAGAGGTCAGCGATCAAGGACGTCAGCGGGGTCTGCAAGAACGTCGCTTTCAACATCTGCACCCAGGGGTGTGGCTCCAGCAGAGCCAGAGGCAGAAAACCGGGAGCGTCATCTGCGAGCAGCATCGAAGCGAACTTCACGAGGTAGGGCCTATCTGTAATTTAAGAGTTGCCGTTCGGAAAGCTATGTTAATTCGAGATTGAACCTTACTAAAGAGGCATAACGTTTTTCCAAGAGTCCTGCTTTGCCGTAATTTTCAAAAATCAAACGGCGTCATCAAATTTTGCGAAATTGGACAGAATTTGAAAATATAGTGAATTTTAGAACTCAACCTGAGATAAGCAGTCTTTGTGTTCGCCGAGAGCTAGCGGTGTTCAACCATTAATTTGTGTAATTAATTATTACATTTCATGTTAACTAGCCTTAATTAACTGACAGGCATGTTTGAGCACAATATCAACATATAATCTGTAGGTGGATTTGTATAAAAATATAATCTGCGAATTGTGTGTGTATTGAATTTGTCAAATTTTAACTTATATTAATTTTTATACCAAAAGTAAATAATTACAAACAGTTCAGTCATAATTATATATCTAGATGTGTTAGTCCCAAGAGAGCTTCCATAGATGCTGTTGGAGTGCTGTTCATAACTCCACAGATGCACAAACAAGCCAGTCTCTGTATCCTGGATAGTTTTTTAATTTTTGGTTTTATTCTACGTTTGTCCACCATACTAAGGTGCCATAGGATATCACGGGTCTGACTATTGTTATGTAGTACCAATGAACCGTCATTGGTTTCAGTCCCCATGTTTTACCAAACATGCGTCTACCCATCATAACAGCCATTTTTGCTTTGTTTGCTGTTTTATCTAGGTGTGCATTCCAGTTCAGTTTCACATCTAGGGTAATACCCAGATATTTAACTTCCTGGCCGACCTGAATTCTTGCACCAAAGATTGTGAGGTTGTTGGAAAGCCTCTACACTTCTTTTCTTAGTGAAAAATATTATAGATGTTTTGCTAGGGTTTACCTTGAGGTTTTCCCTATTACATCACCTCTGAGTAATGTTTAGTGCCCTTTGCATGAGGACCGCAATGATGGTTGGATACTTGCCCCTTATGACAATGACTAAGTCATCTGCATAACTGTGAGTGCAGAACCCTTCATCACTGCGTATCTGCAAGGGCTCGTTTACTACCATGTTGCACAGTAATGACAGCACGTACCTTGAGGGATTCTTCTCCCAAATCGGCCTGTGTCTGGCGCTCCTCTAACATATGGTTTTTATCCATCTGTTTGTGATGTTATCAACGCCATGTCTTACGGTTGCAGTCATTATTGATTTGAAGGATGTATTATCAAATGCTCCCTCTATGTCCAAGAAAGCAGCTAGAGCTATTTCCTTGTTGGTTATCAACACTTCTACCCTACTAATTAGGTTGTGAAGTGCCGATTTGCATGATTTTCCTGGTTGATATGCAAATTGACTAAGTACGATGTATGGGATTGCCTTTCAAGACCCCATCTCATATGTGCCTGTCTACCAGTTTTTCCATTCTCTTTAAACAGAAAGACATTAGGCTGATTGGTCTGTATGCCTTTGGCAGAGTGTATGATGCTCACCCTGGTTTGGAAATGAAGACGACCTTGATCGGTCTCCACACCAGTGGCAAGTAGTTTTGGCTAGGCATATGCGAAAGATCTTAATTAGGATCGGTACCAGAAGGTCTATTCCCCGCTGCAGTAGAGCGGGGAAGATTCCATCTGGTCCGGGCGATTTATAAGGTAAGAAGGATTTTACATCCCACTGTACCTTACTATGACTGATCACTTCCCTAGCTACCTTCCACTCGTGCCTTGCGGGTCTCTTCAATAAGTTGCTAGGAACTGGCTGTGATGTCATGTCGGCCTAATTAACTATCAGTGCTCCTGGAAAGTGTGCTTGAATTAGCATTTCCAGGGTTTGCCTTTCACTGGTTGTGTATTCCTGTGTCGGTTTTAGCATGTTCTCGACTGGAGTTACAGGGTCTTTTGACAGCTCTTCCACGAGTCTGTTTTTGCTTTCCTCAGAATTTTGTTATATTCCGGTAGAGCTTGGGCATGTAGGCCCCACTCTCCGGTCCTTTTTGCTCTGTTAAAAAGTTTTCGTCCTCTTTTTCTCAGGTTGGCCAGGTGTTCATTCCACCATACGACCTTCCTGTTAGTCTGTCTCTTCCTTAGTGGACAGTTGTTTTCATATGAGGTTAGTAGCGGCATTCATTTGGTCCACAATTACCTCAATGTCTGCTGGTGTATGGATTTGAGTTTTAACATCGGATAACTAGCTAAGAAGTTCCTCCCTGCAAAATCTGCCAGGAAGTAGTCAATGTGCCTGTGATCAGAGAGTGATGGTTCGTTAGATACGCACGATTGTATTACTCTGTCTTGCAATCCAGCCGTGACCAGAGCTATGTCAATGACTTCTTGCCGACGCCAAGTTACAAAAGTGGGCTCACTACCTCGGTTAGGTATTTATAAGTTATTACTTACCAAATATTCCAGGAGATCGGTTCCTCTGTCGTTTGTGTCCTTGCTGCCCCATGCAGTGTTATGCACATTGGCATCACAGCATGCTAAGAACTGGAAGCGGTTGGCATCGCAGAACGTTATAGTTTCCATCAACAAGATTAATTATGCTTATCTTTGTATTATTCGAAATAACATACATATAAATACATACAGTAAAAAACCTACAATAAAAATTGCATACATTGAACGACATTATAAAATCTTACATTTGTAAAGACTAATAAAATATAACGACAATTATATGTGAACACAAGAAATATGGCTGTAATATAATTTTTGGTCTCTATTGCGATAGCATATGGCACAAATTTTTGTTCTTGCAAAAAGCAGATTTACAATGAAAATTTACACTTAAATATCAACCATTTGCTATTGAGTTTAAAAACGAGTCAGACGTCAATGTAAAAATTGCTTCAAATGAGTTAAAAATTCACATCTATCAAGAGTTTAAATGCTTTTGGTTGTTTATAGAATTCTCAGTGCTGTTATTAAGGGGCTTTTCAACTGTTGTATCATCGCAGGGCTGTTTTAGAGTTTTTAAATTAGAGGCATCTTCAGTTGTAACACTTTTTAGCTGTTCTTGTTCTTCCGACGAGCCCTCGCTTTTCCTAAAACAGTTTGATTAAATTATATTGTTTCTTGAAAGAGCCTGACTTACTTTCCAAACTGCTCTCCATCAGCGATAGTTTCAGGTAGCTGCTGATTGAGCGTCTCTGGCAATACTAAAGATAAGCAGCCTCCGATAAGAGCTAGAGTCCCAAAGATTATGAGTGGAAATGGCTTCCATGCTTCGCTCTGTGATAAATATTTTTAAACATGGTGTAATTTTAGTGCTAGGTTCATACTGTTAAGTTGATGAGTGGTGCAAATATGGAGCCAATCCTAGCAGATGTAGACCCAGCTCCCAATCCTGCATTTCGAATGACGGTAGGGAACTGTTCAGTGGAGAATATGTACACCGTACCATAACTTGATGTGATAGCCAATTTTCCTACCATTGCTAAGGTGACGACAAGCCATGGTTGACCTACGCAGTTTTTTGGAATTATAATTGTGAAGATTTTAATTTAACACAACTCACTATCCGGTACTAGCATAGTTAGCAATAGAGCAACACCGGCGGTGAGCATACAGCCGCATAAAATACTTTTACGACCCCATGTGTTCAATGTGAACAGAAGAAACGTGTAGGCTGGTATTTCCACAGCTCCTGACACAACGAAGTTGAGATAATCGTTTCCTCCTAAGTTGCTGGTATTCCATGACAGGCCGTAGTAGGTCATACTGTTTGCAAACCTACAGAAGACAGGCTTATTCCAATATTACAAAATATTCGCATATTTTACCAATCAAAAAATACAATCAACGATCTCCTCCTTAAATTCGGATGTCTGAAAATGTCCAGGATTGTTGCTTTTTTTTCATTGGGGTCTTTTGGTTTGATGTCGCCTACCAGCAGCGACTCCAACTGATCATCAGGTATTTTGACTTTGTTTTCCGCGGCTGCGATTTGAATGAGCTTCATTGCTTCTTGGAGGCGGTTCTTTGTAAGGAGCCATCGTGCTGATTCTGGAATAAACCTTAAATCCTTCATTAAGTTTTTTAGAGCTGCACAAGCAACTTACCACCAATAGCTGAAAAACACAAGTCCTGGCAGAGTCAAGGCGATTTGTAAATGACGCCAGTCTGTAATGAAATATGCAAATGCAGCTATTAACATGTAGCCTCCTGAAAAGAACATCTGGCACACCACGCCTGCGAATAGTCTATAACTCGGCCCCACCATTTCCATAGCTAAAAAAGGTTTCGAAGATTCTTTATTTGGTTAGTTTTGATTTTTTGTACAAACCTATGACATAGGCGACAAGGAAAACCCCCGAAGTGGTGGCCCCCACAACTGCTCTGGATATAGTGTAAGTCCAGTATTCTGGGGAAATCGCTGCTAGCACTCCAAAAACCACTTGTATCACTAAGGAGATGAAAAATATCAATTTTCGTCCATACCTGCAGAAAATACAAATATAAATAAAATACCATCATGAATTCGGTTATACTAGCCTGTCGGATAAGTCCCCAAAGATAATAGACCCCAGCATGACGCCTAACATAAACATCGCGTCTCCCAACGCACGTAAATAGGCGTGATCACATACCATGTTCCACTAAAAATCTCTTGTTAACGTAAAAGACACTTGTTAGAGTAGTAGCAGCAATGTTAATGTTTTCTTTTACCTCGATAACTGCGCTGCTTTCGTACTTGCTATCGTCGTAAATGTAGCCATCGCAAGGCACAACTTTGTTATCGATGAGCATGGAACAGGATGAGTATTTCTTTGTTTTGGCATTATATGGAAAAGAGGCGTTGAGTACATCCAGTGGAAGTGCATAGCTTGCATTTGGCATCTCCGTTATTAATTGACACCTTAAATTGGTTCGTTAGAGATGTGTATTTAGATTGCTAACTGCTACCCACCGATGATCTGGTTTGGCTTGTAGGAACACGTTTCCCAGTTTGTGGAAGGCACATAGTATGGCGGGTAGGCATAGTAACAAATATATCCTTCGCTGGTATCTGAAAAATAAACACCAAATAATTGTTTGTAGTTTGTAGTGGTAAACTATGGAAGAATTGAAGAGTCGCTCAGAAAATATTTTTCAATAAATGTCAAAATAGCTTATAGCTTTCTTCAGTACTGTAATAATAAAAGGAGCTGAACCACTATATGTTTTCCTACAGAAATAATAGCGCTTTAATGTGTTATTGGCCGCTTTAACGGTAGTTGTCTGCTCACCTGGCAAGCCTTGATACTTCTAATTTGGAGGTAAAAAGTTGCATCTTGGAAATAACCCAAAAAATTGCATCGACTCTTCTTCATATTTCTATGGTATAGATATTTATGCATTAAGAGAGATAAGTATTATATGAATATGACTTTCACTGAGATTGGCATCATTGTAGGTAAACCGAAGGTTAAAAAACATGAGTATCTCCAGTGGTGCATACAATATTTTATTTTATCCTATTATGTTACCATGATAATAACTCCTTAGCAACGAGTTACGTTAAGATGCATTTAACAGCACTAGTGTTGTTAAGAAAAATAACATACCAATACTTTATTAGCATTTAATCACATGTTGGCAGTACTGACGTGTATTGTTCGTGGCACTGTCAGTCTATGTCAAATTCGATGTTAGTAGGTTAGGTTTTGTTTGTTATTTGACACAGTCTGGCGCAAAACGTAACCTGCTAATCTCTTGAGTGGAATTTGCGAATGCAGCAGACGAATAACGCGGAGTTATAAATAGAACGAAGCCCGCGGATCGCAACGTTGCAGTTATGAAGAACTGAAACTGCGGGGTGTTTGACCGCGAAGTCAGTCGCATTTGAGTTAGTGACTGTGCTTGTCGTCCCCAGAACCCCAAGGGACATTATAAAGTGCCTGTGTAGATTTGAGTTAGCAAGCAGCCGACGCCCTTCACATCTCCTCCTGGGGTGTCGTTTTCGAAAGCAAATCATCACCTTGGGAGCCACTCTGCGGTCCAAAGCTGCAATTTTGGCCTCCAAGAAGCACGCAGCGCTTGCCCCGGCGCTCTGGCGGAGCCAGATTAGTAGCTAGTTAAAACTGCAATACGAAGTAAGGAAGCGATTGCAACATTTTTGGCAATTGTTTCAATGAATGATTGCGTATCGAAGATAACGGGGGTTTACCCGCAGTCAACACAACGTTACTGCGTCATTTGCTGACACAGCATGTAGCTTGATTTAAACGTGACAAAGCTGCGTTCATAGTATAGCACTTCCAGCAACCAACGCATATAAAGAATGGACAGCTCCGCCTTTGGTGTATTTGTGCGCAGATATACCTTTCGCGCTATCGGGGTTGGACTTTGCATTGATAGTTGAACATTAGCGCACTATTTGAGGTGCTTTCATGCATGTAGCGTACAGTCTTTTTATATGAATAGTGTGTATTTTTGTGTAATAACGCGAGTAGAAACAGCTTTCGCTCGTAGATAATTCAAGTATTGTTGACAGCTTCACTGTATGTTTGGACGTCGTTTAGTCTTGATGTTTTATGTACACGTATTTTCTTGTATTTGTGTTTTTCTTACAGATTATATATCTTTCTATGTAAACTGTTGGGTTTTTATTGCTGGCAGTGTTTGCATGCATAATTTAAGCATTCCAGGGGATAACGAGCAAATCCAGAACAATATTAGCTGCCCTTAGCCGCACTGACGATGTCAATAGAGTTTTATGTCTCTACGACTGTTTAAGCTAGTGAACCCAGGGCAATACAAATTAATAGTACAGTAGAGTATGGGCAATACAAATTAATAGTACAGTAGAGTATAGGACTAAATAGAAGTACTGTTACAATAACAAAGCGTGCCTGAGTTGATGGTTGCTAAGACGTTGTTTGTAGTTGCATGGTTACCATAAATTTAAGGAATAAATAATTTGAAAATCCCTAGGGTGTTATGAGTAGCTTTTCATATTTTGTATATATGACAAAAATAAACAACATCATGTTGTTAGTAAATAAACTTACATTTTTAGTGAATAGAGAAGAATGTGTAACGGCCCTTTTTAACTTCGACGTTTCTTCGATTAATTTTAATAGCTCTACGCAATTTTAGTGGGAGTAGAGCTAGCTTCACGCGGAGTTTTAAGCGACGCTGAGTTCGAGGTTGATGAAACTTTCACCTGGCACCTCGAGGCACGAGGTGCAGTCGCTCTGTGGTGGCCTTTTAGGATCTGTCGCCCACGATTAATTCTAAGAACATTCAGGCTGGAAACAGCTTCAGTTTTTTTAAGGAATGGAACCGTTATCTACGCCCTCCGGGATAATTTACTAGCTATAAAATCCAAACTTCACGTGTTCTTTGGGCCGTTATCTAACATGAGATGACACACGTCCTTGTTTGGGTTTTGGTGTTACTTGTTAAATTAGGCCCGCTGTACATGTATTGCTATAAACACTCGTACGCCGGTAGCTATGCCCTGTGCCCGTCCCCTGTTATGTTTGGAGGTAAATTTTCACCGCCGAACGTAAGCCAAAACTTTTGTTCTTGGATGGATTGTATTCCCGCAAGTTGCTGCAATTTATTTTAATAATCCCGTGACAGGAATCCGAAAATTCCCCGGCGTTGACATCAAGAGCGTCCCATTTACGCGAGCGTGCTGTGCTGGATTAGACCAGTTAATTACATAATCTGTAAGCACTAGTGTGCCACCCTTAAACGAAAGGCGACCACAGCCCTGGCTAACTCAAACTCTCGGCAGATTATTGGCGTAGATTAGGACTAGGCGGCAGTTCTCTAGGTTAAAAAAAAATTATTTGGAAAACAGGTGGACGCCAGTCGTTTACCACGACAAAGTAACAGATTTAGCTAACAGTCGAAAACGCACTTACTTTTTGTGGCTTCTCGCTAAAAACGAGTAGAGTTTTTGGGGTTGAACAAACAGATAAACCAGTAGTTGCAGTAACAACATGCTTTAACAAAATTTAAAAATATATCATACGGCAATATTACAAAGTCAACAATTAAGCCTGGCGTCTTAACGCACATGTAACAAAATGGCCTATATAGTTATACCAAAAAATATCACAACTGGGTCGCGATGCAAACGCCCAGCAAGATTAATTACAAGCCAAAAAACTACGTTGGATGCTAAGGTAAAAATGGTCATGCTAAATTTGGAAAAGTGAAAATTAATTAAAACTGACCGTTACAAGTTCTGATACAAGCGATAGCCAATTCGCAGTGAAATTATTGCACGAAAAACTTATCTTATAAGGTTACAGCGCGCGTGTATCGAAGGTCTTCCATGTAATGCTACGTAAATGCGGGCTAATGCGTCTAACTGTATAAATAATAATAAAATTCCGCTGGCGTATGAGCAAAAAACAGGCATGTGCTAGTACTTACTTCAATGCAAAACTTAAAAAAGGTTTAGCTCCAACACAGCTCGGCTAATAAAATGCCATTTTGGCTGCTTTGGGGGATTGAGAAATTCATCAACGCTCGATACTAGCTCCTGCATCAAATGGGTATGCCTTCGGCATTCAGGCGGAAATAATCTCGTGCTGTGAATAAATAACTTTCTTCGCCGAAGGCGAAATGGAAAAACTGGCTTTCAAATTCGACTCCGCGTCGCTTAAAATTCAACGTGAAGTTTGCTATACTCCCACCAAAACTACGTAAAGCTAAGAAATGTATTCCGAAACAGGGAGCAGGTTTATATGCCACACAATGAGAAATTAGACCGACATTAAAAAGAGCAGCCTACTTCTAACTTACATAACAGCGGAATTTTTGTATTTGTATTAGGCGTATTTTGCCTGCTCTATAATGCAACGTTTAAGTACAAAGGCTTTTGGGATTTATCGCGCTCGGTATACGATAAAAGTTTAGCCTTTTTGGGCAGCGATAACTGCCTTCAATAAGGGTTTCTGCTGGTAATTAGCTTGTCGCGTGTGCTAGGACCTGTAAGCAGATTATGCGTGCATCGTGGTTGATCACGGTGTTAATATATTAAAGTCAGTTATTTATTTATGTATTTTTTTCCAAATTTTACATTACATTACATATCCAACGTAGTTTTTGCTTAATTAATGCATCTCGCTGGTCGTTTGCATTGCGACCCAGTTGTTTTATTTTTGTTAACACAAAATAACCTTTTACTATGTCTGATTTGGCTTCGTAAATTCGAGCCCGTTTTATTTCCTGTGTTCATAATGCCAGGCTTAACTGTTGAATTGTTTATATTTGACAATGACTAAAACCTCTTTTATCCCTACTACTGGTATATTATGCTTTATTCATCCCAACAAACCTGCTCTTTTTTTTAGTATAGAATGGTTAAGAGAGAAGCCACAAAAGGTATGTGCGTCTTCGACTGTTAGCTAGATCTGTGTTTTTGTCATAGTGAACAACTGGCGCCAAAAACCGCCGCATAGTCCTTATCCAAGCCATTTACTGCCAAAAATTTGAGCTAGACAGAACGACGCGACCGACACCGTTCGTACGACACAAATGCATAAATAAATGAAGAGAAAAGAATGTAGGTCAATACAAATTTTACATAGGTTGGGGCTGCTAATTGGTTACAACTTTTATGAAATGATTATTTTATTTGTAACAAACTGTTCTGGACAAATTACAGAATCGTTTATTAGCTCTCCTATTAATTCTAGAGCCAAAGTGTAGAAGAAAAGTGTTAGAAGTCAATTTAGTCTATCCAATTCAATTATTATCTTACTATCAAAGTTTTGCTATAAAGCAGAAAAATTTAAAATATGCAAGCAAATTTTACTAAAAAAAAAATTAGCAAATGCCACGAAAATTGTCACTTAAAATTCAAGTTTTCTTGAATGATTTAAGTTATTTAATGAAGCAATAATTACTGGTACAATATAGTGTACATAAAATTGTTCTTATGAGGAAATATAATAAAAATATTATCGCTCTTTTACGAAGTATCAAATTAACACCATGCTGTAACGAAATCTAAATTTTAAGTGACGGTTTTGTTAGCTAAATCAACACCCCAAAGTTGCTCAATTTCCATATCAGCTCCTATTTTTTATTTTATTGTTGTTAAAGGTTCTATTGCATATTTTCCAATTTTCTGCTTTGTAGAAAAACCTTGAATGTAAGATAATGATTAAATTAGACTGACTCAATTGATCCCTAAAACTTTTATATTTACACTTTAGCTCTAGGATTAACATGGGAGTCAATATTTTACCATATATAGGGTAGACCAAGTAGAAGTTTCTTTTTAAAAATGCCGTAAAATGAAGAAAAATAATTTCTTTCCATATATTATGGCTTTATTGGAAAGAGAAAATATTCCCCTTATTTATGGAATACGATTTCATTCATGTGGCTGCCTCGAATGGCTGTGCAGTAGCGCATCCTGTCAGTCCAATTTTCCAAGACGTTATTGATGGTTTCGAGCTCTGTCTGACGAATTGCTCGGCCAATATTCAACTTAAGGGCCTGGATCGTTTGTGGATTGTCCGCATAACATCGATTTTTACGAAACCCCACAAAAAGAAGTCCAACGGCGTCAAATCGCAGCTCCGAGCCGGCCAATTGACATCGCCAAAACGGCTCATTACACGATTACCGAACTTGGTGCGCAAAAAATCGATTGTTTGATGGGCGGTATGGCATGTTGCGCCATCCTGTTAAAACCAAAGGTCGTCCAAGTCCATGTCCTTAATTTCTGGCCACAAAAAGTCGGTTATCATGCCTCTGTAACGCTCACCATTGACCGAAACCACGTTTCCAGCAGCATTTAAAAAAATGGACCAATGATTCGACTACTCCCCAATCCGCACCAAACTGTCACTCTCGTAGCATGCATTGGCTTCTCGACGATCACATGCGGGTTTTCAGAGCCCCAGATGGGGCAGTTTTGTTTGTTAACATAGCCGCCGAGATAAAAATGCGCCTCATCAGAAAAGATTATTTTTCGACCAAAATCGTCGTCCATTTCGAGCTGCTCTAAGGCCCAAACTGAGAGGCTATAACGAGGCAGCCACATGAATGAAATCGTATTCCACAAATAATGAGAATGATTGCTCTTTCCAATAAAGCCATAATATATGAAAACAAATTATTTTTATTCATTTTATTGCATTTTTAAAAAGAAACTTCTACTTGGCCCACCCGTTATTAACAATACAAGTTTGATTATGAGCATCTTAAAGAAACGAGTTTGATTGCAGAACGAGGTGGGACCCGAGTTCTGCTGCAATCTGTAATCAAACGAGTTTCGATAAGTGCCATAAGCAAATGTGTATTTTTCACAATAAACCTCTTAACGATACTCAAATTGATTTGGTAAGTAGTCTATAACAACAGTGATGAAGATAAAAAAAATAACATGGGATTTCCCGCATAAGTTGTTTAACAAAGTCAATTTAGTCGTTCCAAATTTTTATACCTTGCATCCAGTCATGGGTTGTTTACAAATTGTGCTTTCTGGACGATTTGTATCTAACAAACACATTTTTTGCTATATAACTTTAACTATTTCATAATTTCATACCACTCGGTTTTTTAATTGTTAAAATAGCAAACACCTCCATCGCGTCCAGCGAAAGCCTGTTTTTATGAAGCGATAAGGTTATTTAATTATAAATGCGCTTCGTTCTCGAGAGGCCTCTGTGATAAGCATTTCATAACGTGACATATGCTTGATGTCGCTAAGTCAATAGCTTTGTAAATGTCTAATGAGGCTGTAACTCAATTCCACTGGCGTTTTAATCAATTCCTTTTTTCCAGCATAATTACCCGCATGTTATTATTTCACGAAATGGTTGCAATAACTTGAATTGTCTTTTTTAATTTCACAAACGCGGAATAGCTTATAATTTTATTGGTTCGCTTTGAATTTAACGAACCCCGTGTAGTTATTAGAGTGTCCGTCATAAATTTGAACACGTGGTAAACAATTATTATCCATTTATCAGAAAATTCTATTCTTGATGAAAGTTCCTGCATCTTCTGAATCTAAAAATTTTTACTTGCCAAAACTTAAATTTCTCCTTTCATATACGGGAGAGATTCGAAAATATGAAAATGGCTCAAGAATAAAGTACCTTTATTTTTCAAATTGCACAAAAATGTTATTTGGAAAACTTACTTACAATTAAAAGGTGTCAAATATAAGTCACAGACACCTACTTCAAACAAAAATTTTTATTGGTTTTTCTTTTATTCGTACTATCCTGTGTATAAATGAAAATGAGATACTTCATTTTCTTCCCAATGTTTTTAGAGAACTTTGGGTCAAAATGAGACATTCTTAGTTTGGTGCAACTTTAACACGTGAAGTTCTTAGCTTGCAGTACATTGATGCATGAAACTTGCAAGTTGCATATTTCTTCTTGCTCTGTTTTTAGTATTTTTTCATATCAAAAAAATTATTGTTATTCACATTCCTACAAAATATACTTAGTATTATTAGTTTGCATTGAACTAGCAGGCGTAATAAGTGTAGTTTCTAATTTGCACTAAATTAATCCGTAAAATATGTTTCTTCTATCTTTGTATATATATTTTTTGTATAAATAAACTGCTATCCCAAATTTCTTCAAAATAAAAGCATGAGAAACTGCATGCAAGCTTAACATGTGAACGTTTTAGTTAAAAGTAGCTTTTCCATTTTTAGCTTTTTATTTCGTCTTGCTATGAGTCACCTTCCTGATATTTTTCAATTTCTTCTTCATTCGACTTTTTCCTTGTTACATAATTATCTAGGTACTCAACAATTGTTCGAAAAAAATCATTCCTGTTTCATTACCTTATATTCTTCTTTTGACAGTTTCCCTTCTTTGCCTTCCAATTTTTTACCAAATTGTTCTGTCTTTTTTTGATCCGCTGCATTTATATCTATTCTACCTTTCCGGTTTTTCAATTAGAAACGTTTTCCACATGATCTCTTTCTTTATTCCACCACGCTGTTTGTCTTTTATTATTATACTTTTTATATATACTCCACTTGTTTTAGCTGTTATTATTTCCTAAACCATCTAGTTTGAATTAGGTACTTTCGTGATAAGCTTAATAAGTCTTTTAAGTTGCAGTAAATTGTTTGCCTAGATGAATAAATTATTATCTATACTAATTGTCTAGATCTCATTATTAGGATGTAGCGGGTTTAACACGTGAGTTTTTAACCTGCACTAGTTTAATGCATGCAACCTGTAAATTTACATGTTTCATATTGCTTTATTTTTCTTATCTGTTCCTCCAAATAAATAAATAATTTAAAGTTTGAACAATATAAGTATCGGGAATTCCTGTATATTTATTATTAGTTTACATTAAACTTCCAGCACGATTAATAAGTAAGTTTTTAAGTTGCAGTAGACTAATGCATTAAAATATGCAAGATAATTATTTCTTTTCAATATTTATAGTTTGCAGAACGACTTCTGTAGATTTATGAGTGAATCCCGCAATTTAACATGTTTCTTCTTGCTACGTTTTTCTGATTTAGTTGTGTAAATAAATAAATTCCTATCAAAAGTTTGCGAAAAGTAATAGTAAGTGTAATTCCAGTCTAAGCCAGCTTAACGTGCAAAGTTTTTAACTTGCTGTAGAATAATTGATCTAATTCCTAAAATAACTCAAAATATATACCATATAAACTTTAACGGCAGCAATTAGCAATAGATCAATTCACTGAAGACCTTTAACATCCAAAGAAATTGTTGACATTTCAAAAAAACTAAAAAACAAGTACAGCAGTGGAGTTGATGAAATTTCTGTTAATATTGCTAAAATAAAATCAATAATTTGTTACACAATTATTAATTTATCTAAATTTGGTAAGGCTCCCATTTAATTAAAATTTTAGTTAATTAAACCGCATTTTAAATCAGAATCTTCCGATAACTTCGAAAATTATTGACCAATAATACTTAATAGTTTTTCTAAAATATTTGAATTAGCAGTATGTAAGCGGTTATAGATTTTTTAATGAATATAATCTTTCCAGTTCATCCCAACCTCGATATTTAAAAAGTAAGTCAACACAGCAGCCATTTTCAATTTACTCAAAATATTCTTAAACTTCTAGAAGAAAATAAATCTGCGGCACGATTATTATTAACTTTTCACAAGCACTTAGATTATTTAATTAAAATACTTAAAGTGTATGGTTTCTTCTTATCTATCAAAGCGTTTACAGTGTGTATCTGTCACAAAAAACAGTCATGCTGCAACATCAAATTCGTTACATAATTCCACAGGACTACCTCAAGGCGGTGTGATAGGCCAATTTTGTTTTTGATAATGATACTGGTAACTGATCTGTGCTCGGTCGCCAGTATGGAGAAAGATTTTGTAATTACGAACTTTATGGATGACACTAACATATTGGTTGCTGGCACAAATCAGAAAGATTTAATGACAAAATGTGGTAATTTATATTTACTAACTCAAGATTGGTTTAACAAAATCAATTAGTAATTAATGGAGTAAGACAAACGTTGTCATCACATATTGATAGCTTGCTAAGAAATTTAAATATTTTTAAAAAATGTATTAAGCAAACTTTGAATCTTTGATTAGATATGGTATCATTTTGTTAGCGTATTAATTCCTCAGTACAGTCAATATTTGTTGTTAAGAAGTTAGAACTATTGTCTAACATGAAATAGAGATATGCTTGCAAAGGTGAATTTAAAGAAACAAGGTTGTTAACAGTATCTATATGGATATCAACACAAATGCCTTTTATTTTTACTATATCAAAATTAAGAATGACTTATATACTATAATGCAAGAATGGTGGACATATTCTATCCCGTACATAAATTATATTTAAAGAAAAAAAAGCATTATATATTGTACCGTACGATCTATAAAAAAGGCCCTAGCCAATAGCCCTTATTTAAAGATTTTGACAATATTAGTTTCCAGTTTGCACTCAACTGTTTCTCGACTATAAATATTAAACTTTTTTATTTTAAATGGGACACCCTGTCTATTTTTGTAGGATTTTTAATTCTCTTTTTTTTTGGTATAACATAAGTTAGGGTTTTCATAGAAAATACTGCCAAAAAATTGTTAAAATGCATCAAATCTAGATTTCCATGGAATTTCGAATTTAAATCTAGGTCTTAAAAAACAGAAGTTAAAAAAGAACAATCTTTACTGATGATTCTTTTTATTAAGTCGATCATTAATGAATGATTTAGTTCACCGCTTTCGGCATTAAAAGCAATTATAATTTATTTAACACAAGCATACTGCGCGCTACGCGCACGTGAAATAGGATACGCGAAAGGTCAAGCTCCGACCGAGCGCTAAGATAAGAAAAACAAAACCTAAACAAATATACACATCTGTGAAGCCGGAACGTGAGATTTTATTTTGTGCCACAGACAAACACACATTAAGGAAAATTATATTATAGATAAATGCAAATCGCTATAAATTGACATTATGAAAGAATGTAACCTAGTAAACAAATAATTAATAATAATATTGTCTTTATTAATATAATAGCTATTTATGCAACAAGTGCTAAAAGTCGACGTTTATGCGCGAGACATAAAAATTATGAAACGAAGCCGAAGGCTGAGTTTCATAACATGTCTCGCGCATAAACGACTTTTAGCACGCGTTGCATACAATATTTTTTCTTCAAACGGCAGTAAAATATGGCATTATATTGCCAAGCGGCAGATAATATTATCTGCCGCTGACGACTTTATCTGCCGCTCGTCAGCGGCAGATAATGTTATCTGCCGCTGACGAGATCAAGTAATTTTCTTCGAATTTTGTTCACAAAGTTGTAAATAATTTGTTATAAAAACGTTTGAAGAAAATATACTATATGTTATTCGGAACAAAAGTATCTTTATGTGGCTCGGCTGTACTTATCTGCCTCGCAAGCTCGGCAGATAACCCGTCCAGCCTCGCCACATAAAATATAACTTTTGCTCCTAATAATATAATATACTATTATCTACGACCTTAATTTTACCGTTATTAATCCATAAATATCGATTTAAGAAAGGTTCGCATCTGCGACACTTTTAATTTATGTCATAATGAACAGTAGGCTACGCCGCGCGGGCGATTGTTTGGCCACGCCCGTGCTGTCAAGGTGAGTTACAAAATGTAATTATTGATACTCCACATGTGACTGTATTCATTACCTAACGCTTTAATTATTTCAAAAACGCTTTACCTGTAACGCAAGAAGCAACTAGTATAGCTTTACAACTTCACTTGCAGTTCGAAATTGTAGTTTTATAACCTCACTTCACTTTTAGCCCGTGTGCTAAAAGTAAACAGCTGATTTCTTTAAACACGGTAAACTATAAAACGTCACTTTTAGTAAAACAAGCTAGCGCTAAAAGGACTACTTTTAGTAGTGGTCGTAGATAAAATAAATTATATACATAATATGCAAAATTAGAGCCAGGCGAAATTGAACTCGATAGCAACAGTGCTACCAGCTGATCTTCTATTTAACCTGCAGACCCGGTGTTCACGCGACTTAAAAATAATTTAAAATTTTGTTCAAATCTTGGTTAATGTGTACCTTAAATATAAATAAATCTAGTTACGAAGAAAAGCATAGAATGTGACAGAAATTAAACACAAAATCATAATTTAAGTAGTTTAGTTAAGTATAGTTAAATTATTCAAAATGTAGTCCATTATTGTCAATACAGTGTTGACACATTTCTTTTACACTTTCTACTAAGTACAGTAGCATATCAGCTGGAGTATAGTTAGCCGCCTCCCTTATACTGTTTTTTAACTCTTCAGTATCTTCGGGCACCGTGAGAAAAATGTGATCTATAAAATAGCTCCAAAAGAAAAAATCTATAGAAGATAGACCCTACAAAGTCTTTAACCTGGAATATTTCTCACAGGAAATTGTAAGCGATACATTCGTAATGCTGCAGCACTGTTTTAACAGCATTCATAATAAATCTGTACCATATCAACTCTTTCGTTAATTTCTACCATTATTAACAAAATCTGACGTATTAGAGCGTTTAATGATCGACTTAATAAAAACAATCATCAGCAAAGATTGTTCTTTGTTTACTTCTGTTTTCTAAAACTTCTAGATTTAAATTCGAATTTCAATGGAAATCTAGATTTGATACATTTTTTGAATTTTTTGAAGTATTTTTCACGAAAACCCTAACTTACGTATACCAAAAGAAAGAAAATTAAAAAAATCCTCTCGAAATATCTAAAAATCTACAGGTTGTTCCATTTAAAATAAAAGAGTTGAATATTGATAGAAACAGTTGAATTTTCTTGTTGTATGTGGGATAGTTCTACTTCTTTAAAAGCGGACATGCAGACAGAAGATTAAGTGCCGGTTTCATGGTAAGTGATGGGATTAGATATGCTGTAATAAATTTTCTACCGATGTCAGATAGAACAGACTGATAATCCTCCTACACAAAAAATTAAAATAAAGTGCAGCAATTATACGGGACTTTACCTTTTGAATGTTATGTATAAAATACTGGCCAAAATGATAAACAAAATACTAGAAGTCTACGCAGAAGAAATACTGTGAGAGTAGATTTAAGAAAAATAAATCGACCACAGATCAGATCTTCATTATAAGATAAGTACTTGAGAAGGCTTGAAAATTGAATGTGGACATACACCAACTCTTTGTAGATTTCAGACAGGAGTATGATTCTATTAGCCAATCTTATAAAGATCACTAATCCAAGGTTAACTCTAATTCGTTGTTAAGTAAACAAAAGCGCATCACAATTTGAATAATGAATAAAATGTCATAAGCCCTATTAGTTGTAGTTTTAATTAATATTTTTTGTTTGTAGCGTGTATTATTTTAGTTTAGGATTCGCGGTTTAGTTTAGATTTATTTTTGTAGTGGACTGTATTCTTCTAGTTGTGTCACTCCTGTATTCTAACATGTGGTCCATTTTCCTAGAAATCCGAAACTCTTAGAGCCGTCAGGTTCAACCCCGAAAAACGTCCTTCGTTCCTAAAACTAGTCTCCACCCGTCGAAGGGTGAACAGCTCTTGCTTGTTGTCGCAAGCTAATTCAATTTTGTGCACATACATTGTTCTCATCGTGAAGTACGTATGTATCTTGTACCGGGTGTTCCGAGCCCCCCTTCAGCGTTACGAAACCACTCACCTCCAAGCCTTATGTACCTGTACCTGGGAAGGATTAAAGGTAAGTGACGCAATTTTGTTTGTTTATAGTCCACTTGTTTATTTGTATCATTGCGTCGTAATTATTCGCTCTAGCACTAAGGTTTTGATGCGCAACGAATTAAAGTTACCTCAGATTGGTGGTCTTTATAAGATCGGCCGTATAGATCATAAATTCTTATGGTACATAATGAAAGAATTTGGAATACCAGAAAAATTGCGGTGTATTGTGAAAATAACAATGGAAGGCTCGAGAAGCGAAGTACTAGTTCAAAATCACACATCAGAAACCTCTTTGATAAAAACTGGCCTACGGCAGGGAGACTACTTATCGACAACATTGTTCAACATCATACTGGAGAAAGTCTTAAGAAGCATAACCACAAACTGGAAAAGTACAATATTGAACACATGTAAACAAGTAGGCACTAGCATTTGCAGATGATGTAGACTTAATAAAAAAAAGGACAAAGGCAGTAACAGATATTTTTGTAGAAACGAAAGCAGAAAAAATAGGGCTTAGAATAAACGAAACGAATTCAAAATATTTAAAGAAGACAGAAAAGAGCGAAAGTCGGCCAGAATACAACAATAAATAAATATAACTTCAACGTAGTGTGATCTTTTAAGTATTTAGTATCAGTAATAAATATGAATAATGAAATAGAGGAAGATATCAAAATGAGGATACTGCAAGATACCACAAGCTCATATGCACTGAAACACTTAATAACATCCAACTTGTTATCGGGGAAACAGAAGAAAGTGAGACCTGGTTACTAACGTAAAAACAAGAAAACATGCTAAAAACATTCGAAAAAAATTATTAAGATCTATTACAGGTCCTATAAGAGAAAGAGATGTGTAAAAAATCAAAATAACAGGGTAATAGATGAAATGCTGGGACAAACCAATATAGTGACAATGCTCAAGGTAAGAAGAATTAGTTGTACTGGACAAGTGGCAAGGACGATGAATGAGAGGAATGCAAAAAAGTAATCGTAGGCAATATACAAGGAACAAGAACTAAAGGCAGACCCCACAAAAGGTGGAGAGATAGAGTGGAAGACGACCTTATGAGATTGAGAATTTGTAACTGGAGTGCAGTGGCACAGGACAAAAGAGTGACGAGTTGTTGTTAATTTGGCCAAAACCCAACTACGGTCATGAAGGCCGTAAGTAAGTAAGAAAAGTAAAGTGCAAGAAGATTTAAACTGCCTACACATCCAGAACTGGGGAGAGAAAGCTGCTATCCGAAAGAAATAGTTACTTGTGGTATGCCAAGTCATGGGCTTGCATGGCCTGTACCAGAGTGATTCATAAAAAATATGAAAACCTCCAAGTAGCTATATGATGCCACTGAAAACGAGCAACCTTACACAGTAATAACTCTACAAATAGAAGAACAGGTGCTCAACGAAATTGAAGAATGTCCTATAAGTACCAGAAAAATTGCTGCAATTCTAAATATTAATCAGCCAACAGTTTGGAGGATACCGAAAAATCAGATTTTGTACCCATATCACATCCAACAGGTAAAAGCACTTATACTGGTTGATTTCCTGCAAACAGTAGCTTTGGCCAATGAATGCAAGAAGGGATGGGACAAAATTCTTAGTTTATAACACAAGGCATCTGCACTAATGAAGCTAATTTCTCCAAAAATACTATAATGCACTTCCACTATAATCACATATGAGCTGATGGAAACCTACATGTAGTATTTAAAATCCCCCATCAACACTAATTTGGCCGAAACTTTTTACCGGCGAGGCTAACTTTATCGTCATTTTCTTGAAAAGTAGTTGCCGATACTATTGAAGTTGACACCTGATTGGTTGCATAGAACACGCCCACCGTGTCAGACAGTATAAATAGCGTTAGAATGAGCGGGAGTGTTGTCTTTCACTGGTGATTTGCTGAAGAGCATATCTTCGACCAACTTTGCCGTGTTAGTCTCTCTCCAAAGATACTGAAGATGGCAGCTTAGCTGTCGAAGTACGTAATTAGTGGTTGTTAAATATTTGTGTGGTTAGGGGTTTTTAACGAATTGTGTCATTTCATTTAAGAATGTAAATGTATTTTATGCATGATAGTGCTCCAGTACATTTCAGTTTAGTGGCTCGTTAATATTTGGACGCTGTGTATCCTAACAACTTTCTGAACAGTTCATCATTCATGCGAACGTAATTCGTATAATAATCATCTTCAGCAAAACTTTCTCCAATCTCCCGCAACAAGTTCAAATCAATGAATATTCCCCGTTTCAGCAGCCATTCCTTTAGCAAAGTTTTTGCTTCACTCATCTTGTGGAGATCATGACCAGCATTCCTCATTTCATTCCATTTTCACCATTGTACATTTCATGGCGACAACCTCATTAAATGACCGCTTGTAAACTGAATTAAAATACTGACATTCAGAATGTAAGCCTGGTTGATAAGTCTAGGTTTCCTCTAGACAGTCTACGCTATACTCAGAACTGTCATTCTGAGTGGTTTATTTGGAATAACATTTCAAATAAAGATGTAGGGGTTCCTTTAGATTTCTTCCTCTGGGGTCACCTTAAACATCTGGTTTATACGACTCCAACTGAAACAGTGGAAGAATTAGGGAATCACATGGTCGTAATTCTACACATCCCCTGCATTTTTGAACGTGTTTGCCTGTAAAGCTTCGCGTTTCCACAAATTGATTGAAAATGTGCTAATAACCGTTATCAATTTGTAAGGCGCTATCAACGCCACAAGAGCCATCCAGTCGGGACACGACATCTGGACCCACAAGAGGTTACGTCAAGCCAGATGGTCGCCGCAAGATGTAGTCGATTGCAGCAAGTGTTTTAGGTTGGCCTAGCAACACGCGAGTCCTTGCAAACCCCCTGTCTGCCCCACTTCGATTTCTGTAGATAAGCGATATACAGGGAATCCCAAAATGTACTGACGGTTTTCAAAATTAAATCACTTTTGAACAGATTAACCAATTCCAACTTTTCAAATGAAATCTTATCAAGGAAGCATGGGAGTTTTGATGACAGTTGTCAAAATAATTATTATGAACAAATATACCACCGACCAACGCATCTTTTGCGTAACACATTATTTGAGAACAAATTCGATTGTTGCGACTCAACGAGCATTTCTGAATGAATTCCAACATCAGAAGGCTCCTTCACGCAACACCATTTTGGCGTGGAATGAGAAATGGTAAGTTTTGAGCAACATCAATAACAAAATATCGACTGGAAGACCTCGAAGTGTTTTCAATCTTGAAAACGTAATGAGTAATGAGATATTTTGTACGGCGCCTACAAGAGTGCGTTGAGGAGGTAGGCAGCCACTTGATCACTTCAATTTTGAAAAAAAAAACTCCCATGTTTCAGCTTTTAGATGTAAGTTTTGTTTTTGAAATATATGAAACTAATAAAATGTTATTTGATTTTGAAAACCGTCAGTACATTTTGGGATTCCCTGTAGAATAAGATCGCAAACTGGTAAAAGAAAACGAAGCCCGGCCAGTCTTAACCTCAAATCTAATCCGTTCTTTCGAGACTTCAGTCCAGAACTTAGCCATACAAGGCCCAAGGGCTCCACCAGTCACCGCCGTCTTCACTTAGACCTAATAAATGAGCAACCGGCAATCCAGTATCCGAGAAGACCAGCATCCAGTAACTAGCACCTGAAGACGATCGTGTTATTGCTTCATTTCGTGACCCACGTTCATGTAGAAAAATTCTAATCCTCGTTTCTTCCTGAGAAGCTGAACTGCCTGAGAGTCTTAATCTGACATGAAACCTCCCTTCCTACCTGCGTATGTTAGTAAAACTACATTTAGCAACTCTTTTATCTAGAACTACCATTCCTTCCAAGCATATGGCCCACGGAACAAACGTGTTGACTTGCTGGAAATAACTCCAGAATCTCCGAGTCAATGGCGCACGGAAGAATCGTGTTAGCGGGGCCTAAAGATCTTGCCCTTACTACCTGCAGGTCCAGGGTTCAGGCGCACGGAAACATCGTGTTGACTACCTGGAGATTCTTCCCCTGGTAATTGAATATTCGCCCGTTAAAGCCGAGTTCCTGTAGAGCCCGCCGCCCGAATGTATAATTCGTCAGTCTAGCTACTAATTGCAAGATAAAAGAAGAAGCCCGTAGAAAATCCCGTTAAAATACTAGCGTGAGAGCTCGTCGAAAATTTCATTAATTCGAGCACGAAGCGCTAAACCGTAAGCGTATTACAATTATTAACATTTAGCCGGCCCGGTGAAATTGTCCTGCAGCCAGAATTTCTGGTACAGTCGCAGTTCCAGCGAGCCGCAAATCGCTTAAGATTCGCAGGAACCTTCGAGGTCACGCGCTTTGCAAATTTCATTTTACAGGCAAGCAGTGTAAGAGTGCGCCGTGCTGCGATGCCCGCTGCAAATAACAAGGCCTATATTCAATGTGCCCCAGGGGCTACCGGCGACGCAGAAGCCACGTAATAGTAATTTGTACAACTAATTTTGAAAGTCATACTTTCAAAACGTGTAGTATACGAAGCCGAAGGCTGAGTTTTATAACATGTCGAGTGCAATACTTTTAGCACTAGTTTGCACACAATATTTTTTCTACGGCCTTAAATTTTCTGTTATTAATCCATAAACGTCGATTTAACAAAGGTTTGCATTTATAACAGTTATAATTTATGTAATAATAAAGAGATGGCCTTGACGCGCAGGTGAATGTTTCTGGAGCCAGTAGCTGTCAAAGTCATTTATCAAAGGTAATTATAAATGTACACAGTTTACTTTATTCATTACATAACGCTTTAATTATTTAAAAAACACTTTACCTCTAACGCAAAAAGTAACTAGAATAACTTTACAACCTTACTTCCCAGTTCGAAATTGTAAATTCCACACCAGCTGTTTACTTTTAGCACATGGGCTAAAAGTAAACAGCTAATTTCACTTATAACACGATAAATTATAAAACGTCATTTTTAGTGAAAAAAGCTAGCGCTAAAAGGCCTACTTTTAGTAGTAGTCGTAGATAAAATATAGTATGATCAAAAATTATTTTCATCTAGTATGGTCATGGAATACTTCCTAATTTATGAATGCAACTATAACTCACTTACGAAGCAAATGTCAAATTTTGACATTAAATATAAACGTAGTTGCATTCATAAATTAGGAACTATTCCATGGCCATACTAGATGAAAATAATTTTTGATCATACTTTAGTTTAAAAAAGTGTACTTTTTTTCACGATTTTGCGTTAACAAAGTGGAACTTTCTTCACGATTTTTCGTTAAAAAAGACGACTTTCATGATCACTATGCAAAAAATTACTATTTTGTCTCTCTAAGGTTTATGTTATGTTTCAAAATATAGTACGATCAAAAATTATTTTGATCTAGTATAGCTATAGAATAGTTCCTAATTTATGAATTCAACTATAAATCACTTAAAAATCAAATGTCAAATTTACGTAATTGCATTCATAAATTAGCAGCTATTTCATAGCCATACTAGATGAAAATAATTTTGATCATACTTTATTTTCGCTTTAAAAACATACTTTAAACAGGTTAATGCTCCAATTATTAGAGCTATATAGTAATTATTCTTGTTAACATAAAGTAATTATAGTAATTTATTACTAGAGATAAGAGTATTTATAAAGGTATATTAGTATATAATAATATAATGCTATTCAGTTTTAATACTTGCACTTTTAGTTAAATAGTTTCTAGTCAGTTCATATAATTTAATTTATTGTTTAAATTGTTAATTACTAACAAACTTGCTATTAATATGAAAATAAGGCTGTGGTTTATAGTTGTATAAAATCAAGGCCAACACGTTGACTTATAAACTTTAGTGTGGCATAATAATGAAAATGCAAAAATGGCGTGTAAGTTCCTGCAAAAGATGTAAATTAATTGTGCCACGTTTCAAAATATTGGCACAACTTTTTTTAAATTGTAGATTTTTGATATTATATTTTACAGCATATATATGTTAAGCAGATGACTGTGCAGTCACTGCGCTAATTACATAAAGATTAAGTTTAAATACACTTCTAGGTAGCATTTAAAATATAATTAAGGTGAGCACAGTTAAAACAAGTTAAAAGTCTGCTACCAAAATAGATTGATTAAATCTTCTTCCAAATATTGGAACAACTCTACGGTTTGGGCTTGTTTACGCGCGGATAATGCCAGGATGCCGCTGCTTATTATTTAACGAAAATTATTTGCTCTATGTTAAGAATTACCTTCCAAAATCTCCAAGAAGAGGAATAACGTCGTCGTATCCCATGGCTTCGCTACCTTAAATCAAACGAAGGTTTAGTGGTTTAATAAAAATGCGGAAAATGTTTGAAGCGAGACGACATAATAAAACCGTGATAACAGTACTTATTCTAATTTAAAACTAGATTGACAGCGACAAAGATAACGAAAGGAAGTAGCATTTATTGAAGAAAAGGACTATTAACAAAGGAAAAATGCAGATACGTATCCGCTGCAGTTTGCACAAGTGAATCTAATTCATTGCGTAGCGATAGTGCTGTAAAAATTCCTGTCACGTGTAGGTTTTTATATTTGCATAATTTGTTTACACGTAATAGATTGTACGTTGAAAATATTTCAAAATAGTAAACAGATCTACGTCCAATAGGCGCATTTGCGCCCGTGAAAAACAAAACACGTCTACTCTGCTTCCTATAGGCGCATTTTGCGACAAACACAATACAATCAATTTATGGCTTGAGCAACTGCCACCATAAAATTACGCGTGGGCAATTTATTGTACAAAAAGCTATTAGTGTGAAATCAAGCTATTACGAATGAATTTAAACGTGGGACTCCCTGTCAGGGCAAGGAAAAATATGCATGTGCTGATTTCCCTGCCCAAAATGATGCGTTTTAAACATAGCCCATTTGTAAAATCAGATTTTTGCAGGATTTCATTCATGAAAGGAAGAAAAGGGGCAGAAAATCTGGATACTCACTGGAAAGGCGTTGATAATCACCGCCGGCGAACTAACTGCACGCACGTTCCGTGGTGTATTACACGCGTTTTTGGGTCTATATTCGTCAGCTGTCGCTCAGTTGAGTTTCGGAAGCAAAATTATGCGCGCGACTACACGATGAACTTGGGCGACTGTTGGTATACATCACACCATCGCGCAGCACATGCGTATCGTGCGAGATAAATTTAAAATTTGTCGAAGTGGACCGGGCCAGTGGTCAAAGATAAACTGCATTGACCCATTAGTTTTAGCAGAACGCAAGCCAGTCAATGAGAATTTCAAAAATAACGAAATGAATGCAGCCAGACAAAGTAACAATTTGAAGCGTTCTTAAAAATTTTAAATTGCAATCTATAAACTATTTACACATACTGCCAGCGATAAGGAGAGGTTGTTAGCACACTAGGGGCCGGTTGCAGAAAGCAATGTTAAGTCTGGTGTTAGCTAACATCGCGTCAAAGTGAACAAAATCGCATCAAATTTTGTTTACTAATGTATTAGTTACCATAAGCATTTGAGATTTGATTCGTTTTTGTTCACTTTGACGTCGCGTTAGCTAACACCAGACTTAACATTGCTTTCTGCAACCGGCCCTAGGTGCTTGACAAAAAATAAATCGATGCGAAGTTAATCAAAATGTTGCGTGTTATTCATTTATAATTTAAAATATTGCCACATTTTTGGAACCACCGCTTCTGCAGTTAGCCCACGTGACAGAAGCCTGTAATACCGACCACTCGCCGTTCTTGCAAATGTCATCCTTATGTCACGATGTGTTTGGGGTTATAGTTTCCTATGACATATGCAACTGCAAAACTGCAAAGGATTATCAGCCTTAAATGCTCTACACTTTAAGGCTACATTGAAATTATCCAGATATGACCCAGTATATTGATTAGTATGGCGGTCAATGACGTTTGTTGATGAATAAAGGGCTAGAAACTTGTAGCAACTACACAATAGAACCAAATGATTTAGAAATGTGCTTAATTAGATATTAACAAACCGCTGCGAGTGACTATAAAGGTTAGTGCGAGTCTCGTACTATTTCCCACTCCAAACCGTTTATTGATTTTCTTGTATTTAATTATAATTGGTATCAGATTAGTGCCGGAATCGATTGTTGCTTCTAAGAAATTCAAACTAATTAAGTTTCTCAGTTTTATTAATCAAAGTTGAGGTTAAAGTTGCGCTTAGCAGAAGTCACCGCCCCTAACCTAACGTTAGCAGTTAAACGTCAAAATTCATGTAGGTTCAAAAACACTTTCAGGTAATAGAATGTCGGCTGCGGGGACTCCATCAACAGACCCGTGGGTCATTGTGAGCCGCGAGCGGGTGCGCTACGAGGAACAGTTTAGAAGTTTGAAACCAGTGAACGGTATCATAACCGGAGACCAGGCCAAAGGGTTCTTATTGCAGTCACAGTTACCACCTTTGGTGCTCGGTCAAATATGGTATGCTTTCTTCCTTAGCTCATTTTCAAACTGTCAATGGTTTATATTTTAAAGGGGGTTGGCGGATACAAATTCCGATGGAAAAATGGACATTAACGAATTTTCCATAGCGTGCAAGCTTATAAACTTAAAACTGCGTGGCTTCGAGGTCCCAAAGGTGCTTCCCCCCAACCTGATAGCTTCCCTGCGAATGCATGCCCCACCTGCCATTCCTCCATTGCCAACCAGCATCCCGCCACCGGCAATTCCACCCGCACCCAGTCAGTCTATAATTACTCAGCAACCTATACTTAGTCAACAACCACAAATGATGGCACAGCCAGCACTCATTCCGAATCTAAGCAACACGATATCTCAACCTCCAATAGTACCAGGCGGCATTCCAACCGGAATTGTGCCTCCAATGCAGAGTGGTTTGCCTGCCACTCAAAGTTTTGTACCACCTCCTGCCGCATCCCAATCGATGGCTGGGTTTGGAGCTCCTATGGTTCCACCTGCAGCCCCAGTTCCCGCTATTCCTCCTCCAATGGTATCTGGGGCGCCTATGATACCTGGGGGTGCACCAATAATGCCTTTAGTTTCTGGTGCACCCATGGTCCCTACACTACCACTAGTTTCCAGTGCCCCTTTGGTGTCAGGAGCTGCAATGGGTGGTTCGGGCATAATAACTAGTGCACCATTGCTAACGAATGGTACTGGTGTGCCTGTATTACCGCCAGTTATGCAGCAAGCACCTGGTAGCATACCATCGCTACCATCGGCTCCTGGTTCCATACCAAGTGCAACCAGTACTCCTAGAGCTAGCATTTCTAGTGTAGACCGAGCTGCCTCTATCGACTCACCGTAAGTTAAATTGTTGCTGTCTTTAAAGTTGGAAGGACGAGAATACATTATCTGTAAGCAGGAAATTAAAGAATATGTTAAAAATCAATTCCTATCTGTATAAAACATAGAGTTTCCCGTTTTTGCTCACTTAGTCCAGTCTGGACGAAGATGTAGAAGCTGCAAATATTGAATTTGGAAGCCTTTACACAGAATGCATTCTCTCATTTTGATCGTTCCAGCTTTAAGCCCATACAATTTTGTAGTCTTCAAAAAATATTAACACTTGCGGTTCCAGACAAGCAGAATGGTCAGTTCCACATCAGACAAAATTGAAATACACCCAGATTTTCAACACCACCGACAGGGTTCGCACCGGTTATTTGTCGGGTGCACAAGCTCGAAACGTTATGGTACAGACCAAATTACCCCAGAATCTTCTCGCACAAATTTGGTAACTATTTTTATTGCGAAATTTGAAACTTGTTCACATCAAAACAATTTCCAGGGCTTTATCCGACATGGACTCTGACGGGCGGCTGGGCTGCGAGGAGTTCGTGTTGGCCATGCACCTGTGCGAACAAGCCGCCCAAGGCAATCCGCCCCCAACAACCCTTCCTCCAGATATGATTCCTCCTTCGTTTAGAAGAGGCGTCAGGACCAGTTCCATCTCCAGCCAGGGCAGCGTCCCGCTCGACCAAGATGCAGCCGCCTCTCTACTGACA
Organism: Agriotes lineatus; assembly: GCA_940337035.1. Taxonomy (NCBI): domain Eukaryota; kingdom Metazoa; phylum Arthropoda; class Insecta; order Coleoptera; family Elateridae; genus Agriotes; species Agriotes lineatus. Next base: position 51,913,688 of record OW679201.1, on the reverse strand, counting down.
AGTAAGTATTGAAGTTTCCGAAAAATTATTGGTAATCTTCCAACTTTGCAGATACGTTTGAAGATAAGCGCAAAGAAAACTTCGAGAAGGGCCAGGCGGAGCTGGAGAGGCGGCGGAAGACCTTGCTGGAGCAACAGCGCAAGGAGGCCGAGGAACGGGAGCGCAAGGAGAGGGAGGAGATTGAAAGGAGGGAGAAGGCCCGGCAGGAGGCTGAACGGCGGCGGATGGACGAACTGGAGAAGCAGATGCGGGAGCAGCAGGAGCAGGAGAGGCTCAAGGAGGAGGAGCGGAAGAGGCAGGCTGAGCAGAGGGAGGCTGCTAGGAGGTTAGTTTTGCAACCTTCATGTGATTTTGCATTGATTAGGGTAGACAAATGAAGTTGCATGTTAACTAATAAGAAATTGTCAGTATCTGAAAAAAAAGGTTAGCATTAGATAAGGCAGAATCAAAAAGGTTACGGTGTCTAAGGTACCTGGTACTCTGCATGCCTAGACCTTGTCCAATAACAAACAAACAAAAATTTAACGTTTTATTCATAATTGATATTCGGAATGGCAAGTACACCTTAATTTATGTAGCTTGTGAAGTTAGAATGACACAGAGATGGTTTGTGAAGTTACAAAAATTATATCAAAGAGCAATGATTAGGCAACCTATTGTAGGACACAGACGATTATGAGGTGCTAAGATAAACTTGCAAAACAGTTCATTTAAAACTAATTGTGAAAAATCAGAGATATAAAGTGTAAAGTGCTCCGATTGACAATTTCCAAGACAAAGACAGTTTAGTTCCTAAATAAAAGCATTATATCAAAACTTATTTCATAAAAAACAATTTTAAAACGTAGTTGCTAGGATATGAGACATTCAATTGTGGACAATTACAAAGAAAGCTTGTAAAATTTGTGCTTGGATGCTCCCAGTTTTGTATAAATTTTCATATTAAAAAGTTTTCTGTGTGCGCCAAAAAGTGGTTTTTCATATTCACCAGTCTGCAGAGCATCTGTGTGTGTAATTTTCGTCGTGGTGACACATCCCAGTGAAAAGGGATCAGCTCTGGGAAGATTCGCCCAAGAGCGGTTAACATTGTGGCCAATTTTTGAATAGGATAGACATCTGCCAGCTAAAATTTTATGTGCAACGTGTGGAGCAGACCCTCCTGAGCGCCTAAGTGCAGAAATTTGGAGCAGCAAGCTGTCACCAAGTTTGTAATTGCCATAGCGAGGTAAATTTTACAGGCAAAGTGTTGCAGAAGGCCCACTAGCTTTGGGTTTAATCAAGATTAAACATCGTGCAAGGCCGTGAATGTGGTCCCAGCTGCATAGATTTTATATTCAAGGCAGCATCCTTTGATTTTGCCAATTGGACCAGAAATTTGGAGAGTACAGGAAGTTAAACAAATGCCGGTTTCGGCGTTCGTACGTCACTGAAACAAAACGAGGTTAGCCGGAAATTACGACAGATTATTTGCATTGTATTTTACCTGATGTGAGTTTTGCCATTTTTGGTGTTTGAATTCAAATATGCTATTTTCTTGTACCAGCAGATCATCTTTGTGTACAGTCAATTTTAAGGTTAAAGCTGTCGGGTACAAATTTGAGCAATTGCCATACATGTTAACACGTTAATCGCCGCAATACAAATTCAGAAATGGGTCTCAAGGGCCACTACGTAGAAGAAACAATAAAACATATCTAATATTGAAACGCCTATAAATAGGCAGCCAAATACGCTATCCAAGGGGTAAATGTGTTGTTGGGTATAGGAGGCCACATGCACTAGGCAAAGCATGTAAAGTTACGCACAATGAGAAGCTACCGTGAATCACACGGCCACGAAAACTTTTCAACGTGAGATGCAAGTTAGCATCACACGGCGCTGTATATAAAAAGATAGAGATGCACGTTAGCTTCACGTGGCGATTAAAGTGTTAATAAGCCCTACTCGAAAGTAATTGTAATACTGAGTGTTGAACCTACCCGTTTGAAAATGGGTTTTTCTCATGCTAGACCGGAGCGTTATTTTATTGATTGCAAATGAATAAAATATAAAGAGCAATAAATTTATTTTCCAAATATTACATTATTTTAATAAGCCCTGAGATTGTCACAACATTGAATTCTTTTATTAAAACCAATTGTAAATTGTGGTAATTTGCCTTATTTGTTTATATTTTTATTAAACCCTTTATAGTTAAAGGCATCATTACTCTATATACAGTATGGTGCAAATGAAAGGAATAAATTCATTATTTCGTAAACCCCCCGTCAACTTTTATTTTTAAATGTGTGCTTCGTCAGATTTTCTTTTTATTTGTGACGTCTCGATGATTTTTTAAAATAGAAATGTGGTTCATGCGATACCTCCTTTGAAAAGTCTTTTATTCGCAACCATATATGTATTAAGATCATTACAGACTTTTAAAAAGTTGGAAAATGAGCTATTCCCAACTTGTAACTTCCAACCGGTCGGAAAAGTGATTGCCGGTTGGAAAAGAATCCATTCCCGACCGCTGTGTAGGTAGGGACAATGGAAATCTCGTTGATCCATTCATGCGCGATCCATTCCCGACCGCTGAGTAGGTAGGGACACTGGGAATCTCGTTGATCCATTCATGCGCGTCACAACCTGTCGTATCATAATATAATAATTTTTCCAATTATTGTTTAGAATAAAGTGGTTGCGAATAAAATAGTATACATACCACGGTGAAAAGTTTCATTCTTGTCTCGAGATAAAGTTAACCTCTCGACAGAAATGAAACACTTTTCACCTCGGTACGTAATATACTATTAATTATCTATCCAACCATATCAACAAGTTTAATGATTTAGTTTTGTATACTGTCAAAAAAATTATTTATAAAATTACAACTGAAAGAACGCATATGCATTGAGATGGCACAAATAACTCTGGAAGTTATAGAAAAAGTTTGAGAAGATTTCACTGCATCATAGCTGAGGGTCGTCAATTTGAGCATTTGCTTTAAATTTGGTTGTATTTAATAAATAAGAATATTGCAATAATAAAAATGTTTGACAGTATACAAAACTAAATTACTTGTTGATATAGTTGGATAGATAATTAAAAGATCTTTCAAAAGAGGTATCGCATGACCCAGATTTGTATTAAAAAATCATCGATGATGTCATCACTCTCGCACAGATGAAAGAAAAAGAAAAAGGAAATCTGAGGGAACTCTCGTTTAAAAAGCTTTTCACATTTCAACCCCTTCCAAAAGTCGTAGAAGCTTGAAACTTTTCTAGAAGTTAGTCCACACCATAGAAACTGCTCTTAGAACCAAAACTTATCAAAATACTACGTGGAGGTTGATCTATAGGGGATAAAATGAGTCGATTACAAAAAAAGGTGACAGACTTATTTTTGCACTTTCCGATCACCTACAAACCTGAAATTCGTAACATAGTTTCATAGGACGTAAGGTTGATAGGAAAAATTTCAAATCAGAAAAATTCAATATGGCGGCCTTAAGGAAAGTCAGCTTCTCACGTTCCGACCTTTTCCAAATGACGGAGAAACTTGAAATTTTTATAGAAGTTAGTCCATACTATAGGAACGGCCCTAGAGTAAAAATTATCAAAATATAACACTTGGAATAGGGGTCACTGCAAACATTGTATCACTCAGTGGGGAACTTTTTTTTCATCGGCGTAACGTATGGCTTTTACTTATTCAATGATCTTAAGGTTCAAAATAACTTTTAAAATCAAACTCGCAGTTTCGGAGATGTGGCTTGCACAAGTCAACGTTTAAAACCAATATACAGAGTGACTTTTTAAAAACTGAATTGCAACAAGCTCTGTATAGTCAGTCTATGTCAAATTCGAGATTTTTAGGTTAAGTTTTGCGTCAGTATGTGTCAAATAACAAACAAAACCTAATCTACTAACCTCGAATTTGACATAGACTGACAATACACCTCAGTAGGTACTGCCAACTGATTCAGGCTATCCAGGGCCTGCTGCAATTCAATTTTTAAAAAATCACTCTGTATGTAACAGTTAGATAAACAACATCTTTGCACGATAGAACGATTTTACTTAGTTACCGCGTTTGTTGCAAAAACAGTAAGTTATGTTTACCGTTCTAGAACAGTAAGTAAAAATTCGAGGTTAGCAGGTTAGGTTTTGCGTCACTTTGCTAACCTCAAATTGTAATTTTTAATAAGCTTAATACTTACATCATGTACAAGACTGATTAAATGTAAATAAATAATTGTATAAATGGGTTCATTGATTGTAGTGTTTTGCCCCCTATAGTAATTCGCACATCTGCAAGTAAAGTTATTTATGTCTAGCTTTCAGTAGGCATGAATAACTTTACTTGCAGATGTGCGAATTACTATAGGGGGCAAAACACTACAATCAATGAACCCATTTATACAATTATTTATTTACTTTTAATCAGTCTTGTACATGATGTAAGTATTAAGCTTATTAAAAATTACAACAGTCCTGTACATAATAATTTGGCGTCCAACGTGGGGCTACCAAAATTTCAAACGCCTGACCTCAATTGTGCTCAAAAGCTGATGATCGTAAACTTCTCGTCGCTGGCGAAGTGGTTCGGAAGGTGGTCACAGATGAAAATAATTTCCAGGTGATGGATTTTCACACCCACATTTCACATATGCACTGCAAACTCCTGATCACGATGGTATAATTATTTTTAATTTATTTCAATTGTAAATCTGGAGAGACAAATTAGACCGTCATGAAATAATTTTTATTCAATTGTTTCTTTTTTTGGGTAGTTAACAACAATTGCCTATCTAAATTCATAATTGTGGATGTTAACCAAGTACAAATCAGTTACTTATAAACTAAATTTTAACTTATATTATAAAAATATACAAAATCTTAATTCTAAAATTATTGTTTGTTCACGTTCGTATTTAAACTAGGTTATAGCGCCACTCACTATGTTTTATTTGGATTGTCTGTTCACTTATGTCACTTCACTGACTCATTTTTTTAAACACCAATCTCGTTTATTTCCTGTTGTGTGAATTTCTTGTATTTTATAATAATAATTGTCTACTTTTCACCATTCTTCAAATATTACCGTTCCATTTTTGATAGCCTTATTCGATCTAGTATTGTGCTGTTTTTGCACTGTATTGAGAACATTCTGTCCTTACCTTTATTTAAAAAGTTCATAGAACTGTACTTATTCAATTATACTGACATGTAAATTTATTTAACATGCATGTAATAAACCCTTTAGTGATAGATTTGTTGAATTTTGATTGGCTTTACTTTGCACCAACCTCTTAATTTATGCTAATTGATATTTCTGTGACTCGAATTTACGAAATGAGCTCTGCCTTGTTACCATTTATTCTGAAGTAATTCCATTTAATATCGGCAATGCTTTACCAATGTAGTTATAAATTAAAATTTCTGATGTAACTTCTTGCAGTTGCCTGATTTACCCCAGCTCTGTGCTTTATTCACTTGTTTTATTTATCTATGCTGCAAGCAGAGTTGAGTAACGGGCTAAATACCATCTCAGTATAATCTCACATTTTATTTAAATTTTAAGAAAAATGCATTTCTATCGTGCAAAAAAAAACATAAGCATCACTAACGTTAAGGAATTACCGATCTCAGACAATAATTGAAGTCGTCGCTTCGCTCCTCCAAACAATTGTCTTCGATTGGTAAAATTTTGTTACCGTTCTTAATACTTAATACTATTGTGGCCAAGCTATCGGGCGCAATTTATGCACATACGGCAGGTACGCCTGGCGAAGGAAGGCGTATATATTAGTTGTAAATATAGCAAGCTTTCTATTAAAAACAAAAGCAGTCGTGCAGTCGTGAAATAATGGTTTTTGAAGATATAATGGAAGTGACTGTCATTTGTTTTCTGTAATGTTTTTTATTGTTACACGTTTGAGAAATTCTATTTTCATTTAACCAATTTTATTTTGAAATTGCATGAACTCAGTTACGCCCAGTATAGATTAGATTAGATTAGATTTAGATTCCACGACTGCCTTTTGCTGGCATGCGCACGTCAGCCCTTTGGGCTTTTTGTACTGTCGGGAGTTTTCAAGTTAGCAGGCCGACATCCGTATCTTTTACTAGACTTGCAATGTCCCCTACTAGCTTGCGGTTGTCAATAGAGTTAAGGCTCCAATCGAATTGGTGTCTTTTACGCTCTAATGCTGGGCATTCAAAGAGGATGTGATAGGCTGTTTCATCATCCTCTTGGCATAGTCTGCAAACAGGTTCATCTCTATAGATATTGATCCTGTGCATAAATTCTCTGAATGCTCCAGTGCCTGTTAGTAGACTAACTACTTGCTTGATTCGAGTTCTGTTCAGTCTCAACAGGGTTTTGGTGGTTTGTGGATTCGGAGTTTTTAACAATCTTTTGCAGTGTGTTGCTTGATTGTAGTTTCTCCACCTTAGTTGGTGTGCGGTATTGACCCATTCATTAATGGCTGAGCGGGCTTGGTTTTTCTGAATGCTTAGACCAGGTTCTGGACCGGTCATTGCATTACGGGCTGCTTTGTTTTGCGAACTTGTCCGCCTTTTCGTTTCCTTCAATAACGCCCAGTATAGTGTTGGAGTAAATGTAATAAAACCTTAAAAATCAGGGGGAAGAAATTCTTGGACACGTTTATTTTGTTTTTAAAGTGCAGAGTTATTTGTATAATTAATGTGTTGATTTCCAAAAGTGTCTGTTAAATTTTTAGTAATATACAGTAGGTAATCTCTGGTAATTTGTTGAAATATTTCTTAATCTTAAATTTTTATTGTGGACATCGCTTGGTAACCTTTAGTAATTTTTTGAAATCTATGGTATTTTATGCTAATATTTTTCTGTCAAAAGCGCTAGTAATCTTTCAAGTCTGTGGTAATCTGTGAAAATATCGGGTATACTTTTTTTTGTGTAACATGCAAGTGTGGTGAAAGCAAATTTTGGGAAATGTTTAGGTAATCCATGAATATAGCTCGTAATCCTTTTTGCCAGTTTTCATGTTTGAAATCTCTGAAAATCTTTGATAATCTTGCATTCTTTAAAAAAATTTAGTAGACTGTGGATACGGCTGGTTATTTTTATAATAATTAAAAATCTTTCCTGATTTCCAAAAGTATTTGCTAAATCTTCGGTAATCTCTGTGATAATTTGCAGTATTCTCTATTAATTTGTTGAAATATTTCTTAATTTCGAAAATTCTTTGTAATTCCTTAATTTTTATTGTGGAAGCCGCTTGGTAACCTTTAGCAATTTTTTGAAATTTGTGGTAATTTCTGCTAATCTTTTTTTATCAAAATCTTAGATAATCTTTAATAATCGTTCAAGTCTGTGGAAATTTCTGATATCTCTGGTATTAGTGTGCTTGTCGTACAATGCGGACGCATCCTTGATTTGCTCAGTTTGTTTTGCAGTGTTGTGCATTCTTTTGTGCTGATACTCGCGTGTGTGTTGTTTTTTTTTTGTTGACTAAACTTGACCTTACATATTACTACATATATACTGAATTCATCATAACACAACCCAGTGACACAATAGGAAACAAATTTTGCAAGTTAGTGCAATTTGACTTCCTATTACATTTAAATTATTTACTACTTGTAGTGAACTTGAACTCCATTTCGTTGAAATGGGTAATTTCAAATGCGATGCTTGCCAACGGGTCTTCCTGGATATTAAAGACAAATATAAACTTGTAGTGGTGATTGTATAGGCATATATTTTGCATGGCATGCAGGGAATTTGACCAAATAACATTTAAAAACGATTTCACAACAAAAAAATCACCAAGATATTTTTGCTTTGTATGTGATTCTTCCAATCTAAGATATCTATGAAAGAGTTTCGCAATTAACAAGGGACCAAAAGATAATATCGAGGCTAAAGGGTTATTAATTAAGAAAGTGGCTGATGCAATTCCAATTATTACCAACGTTCTAAGCTTGATTTTCTTCATAAAAGAGTTGGTCGACCTTGAAACTTACAAATCATTAGTTCCTTCCCCAACATCTAATCGGTGTAGGACATTTGGGCACGGCCGTTTGGGCGCGGGGACACTTGGGCGCAAGAAAGGGTCTACGTTGGGATTTAGGAAAACATTAAGTGTGAATAATCTAAATTTATCATAAATGAACAAACATGTATTAAATCATTATTTATCCTGAGAAGGTAATGCAATTAATCAAACAATATTAAAAGAATAACCCGATTATTTATTGAAACCGTTATGAGATTAATTTTAAATAAGGTGGTAGTACTTTAGTAGAAATAAAGAAGGTAGTATATTAGAAAAGTTTTGAAATAATTCTGAATACATAGAAAAGGCAGTACGTTAGATATGAAATAATAATTCTGAATTGAAATAAAGATGGAAATCGATTATATATAAGTGTTGAAAATATTTTTAAATTGAAATACATTTATTGTACTGGTAAATGAATAATAGAGCATTTCCACGTTACGTCATCACCCCCACCACATCAGCTGTCTGGGGTCAACTTTTGTTAACCGGCTTAGGGAAATTAGCCGTTTTTCGTGTGTTTATAGAGCTGTTATTACAAAAAAAACGTGGTCGTTTTTATATGTACTATATTAGTTGATTAAGATTAGTTTAATGTAGTAAAGTTTTAGTTTTAGCCACGAATTAGTTAGTCCTTGCTAATTCTCACCAAAAATTATGAACAAATGTTCAGAAAACGACTAAAAACGCCAATAAAATGGCATTTATAAACTTAACCTAACTTAACCACAATTTATAATGCCCCCGATCGCTAAATCTAAATGTGTACTACACTAAACTAAACTTAATCAACTATATTACATATAAAAATAGGTCAAAACGTTTTTTTTTTTTTTTCGTAATAGCTCTATAAACACACGAAAAACGGATAATTGCCATAAGCCCGTTAACAAAAGTTGACCCCGAACAGCTGATTTGACGTAATCGCGCAACGTCACTGTGACGTATGTGGAAATGCTCTATACTGTGCTATATTTAATCGATTGATGCTTCAAATGTGTTTCTAATAGGTGTTAATTTGGACCGAAAGTAGTCAACTTTGAGTTTTGTTTATAATGATAATACTTAACAATAAACTGTTAAATTTTATAGTAATCAATTATCTTCGTTATGTTATGAACCGACTAACTGAAGATAAGAGCAGAAATAAGAATACTAATAAATAATAATATAAAAATATTAATTTTAATAATAAAAATTTATTCGTGCCATTTTTACCATTATAATACATATTATTCTTAAAGTAAAATATATACAATTTTTTAAAATATAAACAAGAAGCATCTACGCATTCATTTCATAGTTGTACGAATAAACAAGAAGCATCTACGCATTCATTTCATAGTTGTACGAAATGCCTCTTAAAAATTCTACAACGTTCCTATTGGTTGCCCCGTCTACATGATTATATTGATTATTATAATCTTCCTGGATAAATTTTTGTTTTTTTCTTTTATGGAGTGGGCTCATTTCCTGCAAGTAAGTGTTCATAAGCAACATCTCTTCCTGGTTGAACAGTTTTCAGGCTGTCGATGAATCTCCAAATGATTGGATGGTTCATCGATATCTATTTATTTATTCTTTGTTACTTATTATTTTAATGTAATAAATCTCCGCAAAAGATTTTTTAGTATTTACCGGAAAGTTAAAATTTGTAACTTGTTTTCGTCGAACTTACTTGTATGTATTAATAAAATTCTAATTTTCCACAATTAATATTTCTATACTAAATTTTTGCCGCCCGGCACCTCCTTGGCCGTGCTTTAGGTAATTTTCGTTATTTAAAATAAATTTTCAGACCTATTAATAGTAAAGCTAGCTAATACTAATATACTTTAATTAATTTCCCCGCGCCCAAATGTCTCGCGTCCAAGTGCCTTCGCGCCCAAATGTCCGGCTCCGACATCTAATACACCTACAACAATCTAAGAAAAACCATGGCAAATTCTACTCAAAACTAAATGTTTAATACTACCGACGTGTCAAAAAGAGCCAAGTATCTTCTATCCTTGACAAACATTCTGTGCCTTCTCTTTGTAATAAAAAAAAATACAGTAACATTACTATCTTGCGTATATATAATAAACAAAATGATCTTGAATCTATCTTAACTGAGAAAAATGTTTACGTGGTGATTAGTGAACATTGGTTTAAGGTGAAGAAAAACATTTATATACACGAAATAATTACAATCTAGCTACTTGTTTTTGCCGATTGGAGAGTGAATGTGGAGGATTATATATTTTTACTAGATCTGATCAAGTTTTTGCAACAATAAATTTTATTAATGAATTTAATAACAAAAATCAATGTAAATTGTTATATAACTCCTTTTTCGAACGGTTATTACAATTAGTAAATTGGATATCTACCCTATTGCTTAGTTAACAGGAATAGTATCGAGAATAATGTATTAAACACTTATCTTGTTGCTTTTGAATTACTTTCAAAATTGACATATCTCACTTATGAAAATATATGATTGAAATTATGTCACATGACTATTGAACAAAGAAGAATCTATCTTCCTCAGCTGAATGAGTAAAGGTTATAATAATGAATCTCTTTATACTAATTGAATACTGAATTACAAAGTTATTATTATATTGACTTCTTTGTCAATCACACTCCTTAGTACTTTTAATAGAACCCTCTTTTAAGTTAAATTATATTATTATGCTTGGTTTGACATTACAATCAATCAAAACTAAATGTTGTCAAATTATTTAATCAAATTACTTTTTCCAAATTGAGGTTAAAATTAATTACAGATACCTAGACCAAAATGATATAATTTCTACTTATAATGGCCGTAAATGTCGAGTACCCGAATCAAAGCAAATTTAGAAAACTTAATATTCTAAATTGCGCTCTAAACCTAAATTACAATGCTTTCCACTAATTTTGTCGTACCAAACTTGTTAATAAGAATACACTAACCTTCACGAAGACTCACTTGTACCTTGAGTATATTTTCTATCATCTCCTAACTGATTGGCAGTTGTCAAACACCTCCCTTGAGTTGTTGAAGACCCAAAATAGCTCGTTGTAGCTCTCGTACCTCTTAATACCTTGATAAACGGTAGTACAGCATGCCACAATCACTCTCACTTTCACTTCCTGATGGTTTAAGTACCAATTACCACTTCAAATGGTTTCAAACAATCTTGAAATTATAATTTGAATAATAATTGTGACCTTTGGTCAAATTTGATCGTGAAGAAGGCTATCTTGCTATCACGTACCAAATATACAATATTACTCTCACAATTAAAGGAAAGTTAGCCCTTTAACATAAATTATTCAAAATTAAAGAAGTTTTTTCACTTGCAGTAAACAACCCCTTGGTTGCCTATTGCTACTACTACCAGTAATCTACCACCAACTCTTATCACATGATACCCTTTAGATATCTGGATATTAATATTGAATTAATTAAGCATCCACACAGCATGCTACATTACAGAATGCACTGGCATTAAACTTCCTGATTTGAATTGCGTTGCAGTGGCTTTATATCGTTCTCCAAGTGGCGATATCGATATCTTTAAAAATAATCTTTCTCGGGCTCTTGACTTAATATCTAAAAATTTTAAAAATAGTAAAGTAGTATTTGGTGGCGATATTAATATAAATCTTGCAGTTAAAACTAAGGAAAGCATCGAAATTACTAACATATTCATTCATTTGGATTACAAAAAATATCACCGACTTTACTATATATCGACATCTTCACTAATTTAGAAATACAACTTGCAACCGTAGCTGAATTTCATAAATCTCAAATAATAAAATTTATTACTATTCAAAAACCGTACTAAATAAAAATTGTAGAAATAGAATAAAATTTTCAAATTACCTCTTATCTGAAGATTGAGTAGCATTATATGGAGTCCGACCCAAACTGTAGAGTCAGTAGTTTTTATATTTTTACAATCACGATTAATTTTTTTCTCCTATTAAAATAAATACAAATAACAAATGTAAAAATGCACCTATACTTACCTATCCCAAAATAGTTTCGTTTCGCTCAGGGAAGAACTAAATCGCCTTGGAAATATTTTGAAATTGAACTTGCAAAATAATGAACTTACAATGACTACTTTGTGCAGATAGCCGACGATTTATTACCAAAGATTCCCTTATCAAAGTACACTGACAACGCTTATCTAAGGAAATTACCAATTACCTTATATGCTGTTGAGAAATCCGAGATACAAGATATATTTACAAGACATATTGCAAACATCATATTAAACACGGCCATATTTCCTAATAAATTTGACATAGACTGACAATACACTTCAGTACTGCCAAACGTATAACACATATCACAGCCTACCCTAATTGGTTTTTTATTGATCTCTTGTTATATATGCATTGTATTTTTTTAATTTTAATCAAAATTGTTATATATCTAAGCACAACGGTGTATATTATGATGAATAAATACCACTACTACTACCCTTTTTTTTAATTTGTAACATGCAGTGAGCAAATTTTTGGAAATTCTTAGGTAATCCATGAATATATCCGGGAACCCCTGAAAATTCATAGTAATCTGTGGAAGTATCTGGTAATTCTTTTTGCCAGTTTTCATGTTTGAACTGATATTTTGAAATCTGAAAATCTTTGATAATCGCACATTCTTTGAAAATTTTTTAGTAGACGTAGATAGAGCTGGTTATTTTTATAATTGGAAATATTTTTTAATTTCCAAAAGTATTTGCTAAATCTTTGATAATCTCTTGTTCAAACTAGTGTTTGTCCATGAGATAAAACAATTAAGTGAAATAATGTGAACACAAAATTAGAATATAAAACAAGTTTGCAACATGTGCCAATTAAACTGTTTGTAGTACTATAAGGAATTGTTTTGCAGACAGCAGCATAATAATACTATCATTAGGCCGGATTTCATACACATCGTTTACCAGCAGGGTATTTTTATGCAAACGTCGTGGTTTGTGCCCATACCAATAGTAGGTTATGAGATTAAAACAGAAAAACACGACACACATGCAATTATATATTAGAACTGGTATTTGTGTAATATTTTAATATACTTTCAAACTCTGAGGTGTATTCAGTTGTGACCATACACAGGCTACAATTGCTTAAGGGGTAGTTAGGCCTGGCTACTCCAGTCACATCTTATATCAAACAAAAACATTCATCTCCTTCAGTAAAACAACCTGGTTATATAATTATACAATTTATTTCCGAAGTGCGTCCTGAACGAGTGCAAGAAATAATCAACTACGCAAATCAAAGGCTTGCATAAATTCAAGGAGCATCACAGACATTTCTAGTAATTTGTTTGAATATTTCTTGATTTTGAAAGTCCCTGCCAATCTTTTCATTTTTATTGCAGAAACAGTTTGGTAACCTTTAGCAATTTTTGAAATCCGTGGTATTTTCTGGTAATCATCTGTCAAAATGTTGGACAATCTGTAGTAGTCGTTCAAGTCTGTGGTATTCTGTGGAAATCTCTGGTAGACCTTTTTTTTAAATTTGTATTAGCTACTGATGGTCCGATATCACGAATTAATGAGACTGCAGTAATTGTAATAACAGCATCCACTTAACAACGATACAAAAAGCACGTCAGGCTCATTCGAGCAAGGTTTAAGATATGCCATCGCTTTCGACCGCTCTTAAAACATGCAGAGCCAACCAATTATAGAAATAATAAAATATATAATTTATTAGCCCTTCGTTATGGGGCTAATACTCTAAAATACATAAATTAGAGGGCAGCGATTAGGTCGACATCTGAACCGCTTCGACGGATCGGCTGTCAGGACCGCTAACACGGCCATCCTGACGATGGGATGCTCTCATCCCATATTCACTCGGTCGATCCTGACAACTGCTCTGATAACACCTGACCTGTAGTGGTGTCAGAATGTTCCAAGCACTAAAGAAAGAAGAACGTTAAGACCATCAAAACGCTACGAGCATTTCCATAAAAGCATAATAAACTGACTTAAAGTCCCTGACTGCTTTAACCATGTGTAGAGTATTAGATTAATCCAAAACTACTTTAACAAGGTTTAGAGTCTTCACAAAGTTCTCACCGACTGCTTTAACCATGTGTAGAGTATTAGAGTAAATCTAAAACTGCTTTAACAAGGTTTAGAGTCATTACAAAGTTATCACCGACTGCTTTAACCATGTGTAGAGTCTTAGAGTAAATCTAAAACGGCTTTAACAAGGTTTAGAGTCATTACAAAGTTATCACCGACTGCTTTAACCATGTGTAGATTCCTAGAGTAAATCTAAAACTGCTTTAACAAGGTTTAGAGTCATTACAAAGTTATCACCGACTGCTTTAACCATGTGTAGAGTCTTAGAGTAAATCTAAAACTGCTTTAACAAGGTTTAGAGTCATTACAAAGTTATCACCGACTGCTTTAACCATGTGTAGAGTCTTAGAGTAAATCTAAAACTGCTTTAACAAGGTTTAGAGTCATTACAAAGTTATCACCGACTGCTTTAACCATGTGTAGAGTCTTAGAGTAAATCTAAAACTGCTTTAACAAGGTTTAGAGTCATTACAAAGTTATCACCGACTGCTTTAACCATGTGTAGAGTCTTAGAGTAAATCTAAAACTGCTTTAACAAGGTTTAGAGTCATTACAAAGTTATCACCGACTGCTTTAACCATGTGTAGAGTCTTAGAGTAAATCTAAAACTGCTTTAACAAGGTTTAGAGTCATTACAAAGTTCTCACCGACTGCTTTAACCATGTGTAGAGTCTTAGAGTAAATCTAAAACTGCTTTAACAAGGTTTAGAGTCATTACAAAGTTATCACCGAATAACTGAGTCGCTATACCGCGAGACCGTTATTCTGATGATCTGCCATGATTGTAACTGAACTGCTCTATTACCACAGTACACCGTCACAAATCACTCTCATACATTCATATATCACCGAATAACTGAATTGCTATACCGCGAGACCGTTATTCTGATGATCTGCCGTGACTGTAACTGAACTGCTCTATTACCACAGTACACCGCTACAAATCACACCTGAATTCTTTACCGAATTCATACATTCATATATCACCGAATAACTGAAACGCTATACCGCGAGACCGTTATTCTGATGATCTGCCGTGATTGTAACTGAACTTCTCTATTACCACAGTACACCGTTACAAATCACTAGTTAACTATGATACTTGCTAAAATACCACAGAAAAAAAAACTTTGACTCACCTGGAAGACATTCCTCTTCCATTTCGTCAGCATCAGGAGTCTCCAAGAGCTCCTCCAACTCCGGCAAAGACCATTCACCGGTCCATATTCTTACTTGTTCTTTGAAGCTGATACACAGGGAAAACCTGCATCCCTAATAATAAACGTAAGCCAGTTGTTTTTGTGGTACTGACTTTAGTATCAACTGGATTTTCCATAACCGCTTCGTCAATTCTGACTACCCATTAACTTTCAAACCTATTGGTTTGAAAGGGTTTGCTTTACTGTTCTGCTTGGCCATTCTCCTAAGGTGTTCAGGCGTAATGAAAGTGAACCTGAATGGCCTATTGCGAATACAGCACTACCTGTATATTTTGCTTTCTTTAAATTGCTCCGCTATCAGTTATACATTTACTAGGAGCACCAAAAACAGCGATAAAATTTTGGAATTGTTTCTGTCTCTGAAGCAACACAAACTGCATACCGGCTGCAGTACCTGGAAAGGATTCTAAACAATCCATTTGGACTGTAACGTACATCCCTACATAAATAACAATACTCGTTATGAAGGAGATGGAGAAAGCCCAAACGATTACCTTTGGGTAAGTAGCACTTTAGGCATCAGTTACTACCCTTTTCTACAAAATATAACTTGTTCTTTAATAGCTACTGCTTGTAGCTAAGGTTCCAACCCTTAGTGCATTACTAAGATGACGGTTTATGTCAATTTTGTTCTGCTCTGCTTTCATTAAATTCGATAAAAACAAAGCTTTACTTAATTAATTCTCGGGTTCCGAAAAATATAAAACAAGTTCAGCAGTTAATGGGCTTAGTTAGCTATTTTCGTCGTTATTTTAAAAAATTGCGACATTAACAGCCCCGTCCCCTTAACAGCTTTAACAAAAAATAATTCCACAAGGCAGAACTGCCAGAATTCAAATCTTAACAAATATGTTAACGAACCGACCTGTTCTGGATTTGTTTGATCCTAATCCAGAAATTGTATTATAATGCTAGCAGCATCGGTTATGGGGCAGTTCTTAACAAGTAAGTATATTTAAATACTTTTCAACACGGTTCTTCATCCAACAAGAGCTAGTGAAATGGCCTGTTTTACGACACAAGTGGTCCGAAAGGACACTGAAATTACAAATTTCCAGATTTTGCCAGCAAAGACATTTGCTTTTTTTTTCATTACTATAATTTCAAACACTGGGCTTTTCAAAGCGCCGTTTTGTAAGCGAGTCAGTACGAGGCTCATCAAGCCAACGTTTATTAAGTAAAAATGATAAAATCGCAGTTACTAACTCGGGTATAATTTGACAATTTGAGTTTATAGATAAGACTCTAATAACGATCAGAACTACCAAAAATAATCATTTCCACTAAAACCGACTCGGACCAATTCTCTTTTAATTACATTAATTTTTCATATTTGTCTATAATATATTCCTCATATAAGGACATAAATCACAAATTACTAACCTCAGATAACTTAAGACCAGCATTACGTTTTCGAGGAAACGCAATTTGTAGATCAATTTTTAAATGTTTCCATTTAAGATCGGAAGGGTTCCGTTCCTCATACCAACATTTAACAGAACTTATAAAACATGCCACTCTTACCAGAGCATCTCGATCAGATTAACCAAATTCCCCTTTTAACCTCGCAATATTAGCAATCCAATTTTCAAAATCCTCCTGGGTGAAGCTTCAGGAACGCCAAATCGAAGCCGGTGCTGGTAGCTGACAGGTGATCTCTCATCGCGGTCATAAATTCTTCCATTTTCGCAAACACAACACAAGAATTTACCGAAATCTGGGTATCAAAATTTAAAGACAAAAATTTTGGAATCCCACTTCTGATATTAGCTACCGATGGTCCGATATCACGAATTAATGAGACTGCAGTAATTGTAATAACAGCATCTACTTAACAATGATACAAAAAGCACGTCAGGCTCATTCGAGCAAGGTTTAAGATATGCTATCGCTTTCGACCGCTCTTAAAACATGCAGAGCCAACCAATTATAGAAATAATAAAATATATAATTTATTAGCCCTTCGTTATGGGGCTAATACTCTAAAATACATAAATTAGAGGGCAGCGATTAGGTCGACATCTGGACCGCTTCGAGGGATCGGCTGTCAGAACCGCTAACACTTCCTGAAGAGGAAAAAATAGTTCAAAAAGTCTTTGTATTATATTTTTTGAAGATATGGGAGTCCAAAGGTTGATTATTAATTTCTTTAATATCCAGTATTGAAATAGAAAAACATTACAACCTTAAAACTAATAATATGAATGTAGGTAAATACTTAAAAATAATGTCAATTAATGTACAGAAACGAGAATCCAAGCAGCGCAGTTGCGAAAGCGTTAAGCTTGCATTAAGCAGGTCCTCGGTTCGAATCCCGCCAGGGCCGGAATATTTCCGCATAGTTGGCGATTGGAATCGGGCCCGGTGAGACCATTCGGCATTACACTAAATCACCTAAGATTTCCCGACGATATCGTCTTGATTGCTGACACATTTGAGAAAATTCAAACCGTAACTAACCAACCAAAAATAGCATCTAAAGCATTTGGACTAAAAATGAATATGCAAAAAACTAAAGTAATGACAAACACAGAAGAATATCATAGAGATCTCTATTATTGCCCGACAGAAACATCAACACGAGAAGAAACAATAATAGAAAACAGTATAGATCATATAACTATACAAGATCTAAATGCAGCTCTAAGAAAGACCAAAAATAGAAGAGCAAGAGGGGTCGATGGAATCAATATGGAATTACTGAAGCACGGTGGAATACTACTAAAACTCAGACTACTCCACTTAATTAACATGTGCTGGAAAACTCATCAAATACCGGAAGAATGGAAAACTGCTAAGGTGATAACTATATTTAAAAAAAGGAGATAGAAGTGACTGCAGTAACTATAGATGTATCAGTTTACTCACCTCAGCATACAACCTATATGCGAGCATTCTAACAGCTCGAATACAGCCTATAGCTGAAACAATCTTGCAAGAAGGACAATGTGGTTTCCGTATAGACTGATCGTGCATAGATGGTATATTTACATTGAAATTAATAATCCAAAAGAAGAGAATTAGTGCTGAAACACATATTGCATTCATAGATTTCGTAAAAGCGTTCGATAGGGTTAAACGAAACAAATTGTGGCAAATATTAAGAAACAAAGGACTCCCATTACACTTGATCAAAGCTGTTAATTCTGACACAAAAATAAAAATATCAAATGATGACGAAGTCATTGACGAATACATTCCAATTAACAAAGGCTGTTTATCACCCGTGCTATTTTTTAACCTTTACTTAGACCACATGATCAAAAAATGGAAAAAACAAGCGCCAACAGGTATTCCCCTCACAAGAAACAACTCGATCAACACAATTCTCTTTGCCGACGATCAAGCCATCTTAACAACTTTAGAAAATGACTTACAATAGTAATAAACGCACACATTCTTGAACAAGTAAGTGATTTTAGATACTTGGGCTGTGAAATATCTTATAACTAACGCAAAAAATAAATAAATTGCAATCTATTTGCGGGACGATAAATCAAACCCTTAGAGGAGAGGCCAGGAAAGAAACTCAACTAAAATGTTATAAAACTTTAGCTATACCCGCCCTTCTATATGGGAGTGAAACCTGGACTAGCAACAAACGACCAAAGCAGCATACAATCAACGGAAATGAAATTCCTAAAAAGCGTAAAAGGTTGTACTAGAATTGATAGAATATAAAACTAAAATATTAGAAATGAATTAGGAATATTCACTGTCCAAGAAAAAATAGACCAGTACAAAGAAAGATGGCTACAACATTTAGACCGAATGGAAGACAAGGGAATGCCAAAATTGGCAAAGGAATATAAACCCTGAGGAAAACGAGATGTTGGCAGGCCTCGCAAACGTTGGAGTTGAACCGGAACAGGCCCGAGGGTGTATGTCCGTGAAGGATGGTGATGATGATGATGGGACAAGTCGATCAAACTAAACAGTGAAAACGAGAAGAATAAGCTGGCACGAGCAGGTTTCGGAAAATTGTCATGGATCCTCAAGAACCACAACATACCACAATATCTAAGAAGTGGGATTTTCAACCAGTGTATCATACCAATCCTGACAAAAACTGGCAAAAAAAGAAAGAGCCATGGCAAGGGTGATGATGAGAATCAAATTATCAGACAAAAAGAGAAACACCTGGATAAGAGATCGAAAGATCCACCAAAAGTGGAAGATGTAACTGCAAAAGTGGCCAAACTTAAATGGGGCTTAGCAGGTCACACAATTAGACAAAAAGACAACATGAGATGGAGTGACGATCTAAAGAAAATGGCAGGATTGTGTTGGAAACGACTGGCTGGAGATAGAGATCGATGGCAAGAATTAGAAGAAGCCTATGTCTAAAGATGAATGAATAATAGCTAAGAAGAAGAAGAAGAAGAGACCATTCGAAGTTGGGCACTGAATTAACTGTGCTCTACTCAGAACCACACACCTAAGAGATAGAGTAACAAGGTCAACATATCACCAAGACACACAACTCACACAATGATTCTTGCGCAAACACAAAAGGCACGCTCCAACTCTGTAACCCGAATCCGGGGCACCTGAACACTGCACCGCCAAATGCAAGCGTATAAAGCACCAGCTTCTAAAATGAGGTTACCGACAATATATATACATACCTATACAGAAACTTAACTGTTAAGATTCAAAATTTAAAAAAATGTGTTAAAAATATCAACACTTCGTTTGACAATAGTGCTGCCAATAAGTTGCATAAAAGTTATTTATTAGGTGTATCCATGCAGGGGCGTCTTAAGCGAGGGTGGAAGGAGTGCACGACACCCGGGCGGCAGGATTTAGAAGGCGACAGCTGGGATTTTTTTGGTATCTCCCAATTATTACATATACAGGGTGTTTCACAATTGCATGGAAGAAATATAAGGGCGTTATTACGTATTAAAAAATAAGAGAAAAGCTGTAATAAACATATGTCTTAATATCATTAATTTCGAAGATATCCTTGACTAAAGAATTAAAGTTGGCAATTAGTTTTTAAAACGTTTAGATTTAGTCTGATGTTGTTTTGTTTTCATTATCTGTATGTTTTATTTACAACTGTCAAAATCATTATGAGTGACTCAGAGGAAAGATATTACTTTGAACAGTTACTATATATTTTACTAAACTTGAAATCATTTATTTTGGAACGCATGCTTATTATTTTTCTACTTTTTACTATAGAACAACGCCCACATATTGTATGTAAACAGAAAACATGTGTTGGAACAAAACACCAGCCTACGTTTGAAAAACGGATTTCCATCTTTAATTCTTTGATCAAGGATATCTTTGAAATGAATAATTTTAGGACATATGTTTATTAGAGTTTTTCTCTTATTTTTGATGCAGAATAACGCTCTTATATTTGTTCCGTGTAATTTTTAAACACCCTGTATATAAATTGAATAACTACAAACTATATCATTATAAAACTGCAAGCCAGTAACGAACGACTGGTTGATAAACAATAATTGGGATTCGTTCTTCAGGGCAGCAATTCAAAAGAAAATTCGTTTATCCAAGCCAATACTTCGGAAAGCTTTATACCTTCTCAAGGCAAACTACAATAAAGTTTATAGTTGTACAGAATTACAGCAAAAATAATGTACTTTACCTACGTACGAAAATTGAGGTTAATAGTTCACAATTGGCAACAAAGAATATAACAGGCATATCTTACTTGGTACATTAGGTGAAAGGTTAAAAAATCTGTAAAGGGGTTTACACCGAACTTCCCTCGCGCGAATTAGATCAATTTCAAAATTAAAAAAATGTAGTCCTCTGGGGTTTGAACTCCGCCGGCGCACAGGCTAATATTTGAGGGAGTTTGTGTGGTTTGCGGGTAGAACATCTAAACCACGGCCGCTTTCAAATTGAACGAATTTCTCCTGCATTATAAAGATACTAGATGATTCTATCCCATTTCTGGTTTTTAATCTGCATCTGTTAGGTCTCATTTTCGTCAATGATAAAACCTGAGCTATACCTATGCAAATTAGTATTTTTGTCATTTTGTAAATAAAAGAAGTGGAACTTGCGACACTCGAAGAATCGTCATGGAAGGGACGTTTCTTGACTAAACACTTTTTAAAATAAAAGAAAAATAGGAATAAAAATATCGTAACGAGCCCAATAATATTGATACAATAAAACGAAACACTTGGTTATGCAAATTACATCAATTACCATCAATTTGCAAATTTAAAAAAAAAATGTATTCCGCTGGGGTTTGAACACCGCCGCATCTCATTGAAATAAGTGCGGCGCGCGTCTCTATTTAACGGAACGGTCTTATTGTTGAAACGTTTCGACTCTTTTGTGACATTATCCTGTATCTGTTGAGTCCCATTTTCGGCAAGTGTAAATCCTGACTTATGTTAATATTATTACTTCCATCTATTTCAAAGTTAACGCAAAAATAAACAGAACTTAATTTTTGTAAGGTGCTTACCCTGTATATATTTGTCTGAAATTTTCTCGGTTTCATGCCAGGTAAACATATAATCCGCATGCAAAATATCGTCATCTCTAACGAGTAGTTTTTAAGTTATACCGCCAACAGACAGACAGACAGACGGAATTGAGAAAACCTGTTTTTCGTCATCTAGGGACTGAAACGTAAAGATCTGAAGAAATCTCGGAAGGTGATTTTTTCGCGATTACAATACTTCCTTCGTCTTTTAGACGAGGGAAGTAAAACAAAATACTTAAAGTGGTCGGATTATATCACAGTTAATTGACTCATTCTTAGGAGAGTCGGTAGAGATAAAGAACTAATAAGAGAAATCAAAAAGCGAAAAATCTCCTACCTTGGGCACATATACAGAAACAATAAGTACCACTTGCTTCAAATTCTTATGGAAGGGAAAATAGAAGGAAGAAGAGATGTAGGACGAAGGAAATGCTCCTGGCTCAAGAATATCCGGGACTGGACCGAATAGAAAACACATTCGCTAATTAGAACAGCGAAAATCAAAGATGAATTCGCCAGAGTTGTTGCCATACTTCAATAATGAAGATGGTAACTTAAGAAGAAGAAGAAGAAATTGACTCATCAATTACAAACAGATTAAAAGTTAGCATATTCATGTATAATGACTAAAGCTGATAATTATATGCACTCAAATGTACGAAAATATGCGCATATATGCATACATTTTGTTGAGTATATGCACCCAAAGTTATAATATATGCACATAATATGCTCTAATTTTTTTTGAAAATAACTAGGAGTTTTCTAAATAATGTAAAAATTGTAATTATTTTGTATAAGAATATTTATTTTTCTAATTTTTAGTCAAAGACGTCATTTATTTTAATGTTTGACTATATAAACATGGACTACCAACGCCAACTTTACGTTGTAAGCAACATAAAAATGAAATTTCCGCTAACGCCGCCAGACTATTATTCACCCAACACTCGTGAAATGAATTCTATGTTGGTTGATTCCTTATACATTGTTTCTACAGGAAAAGTGGGGTTGCTGGCAGTCTATGTTTATATAGTCAAAGATTTTAACAGAGACTTCCCCTTTCCTCTGCTTATTTCAATACGCGCACTGCATTCCAGCTGCAGGAAGTAAAAGTATATATCTCAGTTGCACATAAAAAATTTATTAAGAATTTATGAAATACTAGTAAATTTTACAAAAAAATCTCATTCATACATTACAAATTATTGCTAAATATAACCAAATATGCAAAAAGTATGCTCAAAATCGTATAAATATGCAAAATATGCAAAATGAAATTTTGCTTAAACGATTTGTTTTCACATAATTAGTATACATATGCAAAAAGTTTCGCCGGCATATCAATTATACTAAATATGCATTTGCATATAATATCAGCTTTAATAATGACTACATTGTTTTTATCATTATACCTACAGATAGGAGGACGAAAGTAGTCAGCATGTTTATAGCCATGACTCTTGCAAATGCATTTTTATATTTGTATATTTTCGAGTTTTCCAATATACTAACTTTGAAACATTTTTAGAATGTGGAGAAAACGTTATGCAATAAAATTTTGGCGATTTTTCTTTTTCTCAATAATTTAAATACCTACATATAATCGGTTGGATAAAATTTCCATATATATAGCTAACGATAGAAGCATTGTTTAACATTTACAGGTCAGATAAACATGGGGAGTTCTTTGTTATGCATGGTGCAAAAAGCGAATATCACTCCGATCAACTACTATACTTTTCTAAAATACTTCATATTTTTTTTCTTTAATTAATTTGCTAATAAATAAAACGCATTTTCAGATCTATGTTATTTTTGGCTGTAGAAATGAGATTTAAGCTTTTTTTTGTACGATTTAGAATATCTTTTATGTATATGGGGTACTAGTAAACACTTCCAGTTAAACAGGAACATTATGTTTATTTGATTATAAACACTAGTGGCTTAACAGAAAATGACATTGCATTTTATAGAAATTGCTAACGCCACATGGTTTATTTGATACTTTTTTCAAACGTTTACAGGCTTCCAGTTCTCACCCATAATCTTGATAACATTGATAAAACAAGGTATAATTAAATTTTTCATGTGGAAGGATGTTCAGAATTTTGTAGGCGTACTGATTATCTGTACACAATCTAAAACCATAACCTTGTGTCCTCTATTAAAATATGTTAATGTAACATGGTCATCGCAGTGCTGCATATCCATTATTGACGACAGTTTACTTCCAGCCCTCCGCCTTCAATTTAAAACCCAAATGCATCACTGCTTACGAGAAAGGTTAACGCTCTGCACTTTCTGGATTTACGCCGTCCCTATTAATATCCCATTAAAGTTCTCATAAAGATGTTATCAAAGTTTTGTCTTGGATGGAGCTTTATTTTTAACGGGCTTTATTACCTGTCAGGTGGAAACCAATCGGCGATTACTAATAAACCAGTAGGGAGCAACTAGCACGAAGCATGGGTAAAAACCCGTTTAATAAAGCTATTTTTGTCCTTTCAGAGCCTTGTCAAAAAGGCTGTGCTGATGTTCGGAATGTCTTGGCATAGTTGTTGTTTAAAATTGAGCAGCACGTCCGAAATACCCATAATAAGGATAAAGTGCATCTAAAAATGGAAGCTGGGGGTATAATTATGCAAATTGAAGCTAATCTTGTCACAAAGACGTCTTCCAGTCGGCTGCTCGTGCACAGATACCGATCTCCTACCAGATGCTGAGCTCTTGATCCTGCAGATCTCGTAGGAATAATAGACTGCTCAGTGCCTGTGCAGTGTGCAGTCACGATTATGCACTTTCATGGTGTTGCCTTTCGATGGTTCTAAAGATGAGATATTTTGCTGCTCTATCTCTCTTTGATATTCCATCATGCCATATTGGTGAACACCTTTTTCAACACGGTATAATTGTTACATCTTAAGTCCCTTATGATTTGGAATACTGCATGCTGGTTTAATATATAGTTATTTCTACTAATGTCAAGTTTTAATGAAATTTAGCTGTTACTCTGTGAGTATACATACTCCGTTGATATTTGCCCCGTCTCCCTGTTTTGTGCACTTTTACACCAGTGTTTTCACCTATGGCTTTTGGTAGAATTTATAAAGTTTTCTTTTTTACTTCTCTTGCTTGATAAGGGGTATCGTTGTTAATTGATTAATTAGCCTACTGGGCCCTGCAATTTTCTAAATAACTGCAGACTTTTATATTTCACAGTTCTTTCTACACTATTTCTGTTCAAAATTCTGTTTGCCCATGAAATAGGCAATTCGGTGAAATTGTGCGGAAACACATAACAATTACGGTAGACGTGTGCCTCTCTCAGCATTAATATGGTATCATTAGGCCAGGTTTTAGTACATATTGTTTACAAGCAAGGAGTTTTACGCAAGCGTTGTGTTTTGAACTTATGCAAATAGTAGGTTATTATATCGTTTAGAAAAACACGACACAATTTAATTGTATATAAAGCTCTGTACTTTATTTGATTTTTTAATATACATTTGAACTCTGAAGTGTATTCATTTGTGAACAGACAAAGGCTAAAAATGTATGCAGGGGTAGTTAGGCTTGGCTACTCCATTCACATCTTATCCTACAACCCTTCATATCTTCACCAAGTGTAAACCTGTTCAGTAAACTAACCTGGCCCTATAACTATACAATTTATGCTCCGAAGTGCGCCCTGAACGAGTGCAAAAAATAATCCACGGAAGGAGCATCGCGGACACTTTCTTACCAGATGTGACAATCGTCTTCTAAATGTGGTTTCGCTTCACCAATGGCATTTATATTCCATACCAATCTAATACATTGTGATCGTTACTTTTCTTCACACTATTCTTCAACCTCAGATGGAGGTTTTATCTGGATCTTATCCGGCGATTTGAGCATATATTTTGTTTTAGTATGGAAATTTTAATTGGGGTTGTGCGTAGTATAAACATTTATTATTATTATCACAACCAAACATTTTCCTTTTCCATATTTTATTAACTATTTGGTCTGTTCTGACAATCGCTGACTTTTACACTTCAAAAATTATTTTTTCAGAAACAAATTTAATGTAGAGTATAGATTTCAACCCAAAAAGGTCTTCTATTTTATTTGCTATTGTTGATTTTTGTATCATTGTATAACTGTACCAAAGTTTATGTAGGATGCAAAGTTGTCAAATGTTATTACCATATTTCCTTTCCATGGAATTTCAAACACTTTTAGCTAAATCGTTGGTAGTATCATACCGTATGTTTTATTATTCTATTTTTGAAGCCTATTCCCATTGGAAAGCAAACGCACGGAGAAGAGAGGTGTGGAGGCAAAAAATAAAGGAGGCCCAAATCCAGATGGGACTGTAGCGTCAAGAAGAAGAAGTCCCATTTCCATCACAACTACCAACAATATTTTCATAACATTCTGTAGTATGTTGATTTTCTTTTGTAGCTGCAACTTCTATTTTTTCGGGTATGGTTTAGGGAATTTAGCAGGTACTTTTTTTCCTTTGTTAGATTCATCATCATCAACCAGCCTCTGAAGTCCACTGCTGGACATAGGCCTCCTTTGATTGTTTCCATAGCTTCCTATCCTGAGCAATTTGCATCCAGTTGGGGTGGATACGTTCCAAGTCGTTGCCTCTATTCCACCATCTTCTTGGTCCATCGGTCATCGGTGATCTTCGCAATATGTCCCGCCCAGTTTCATTTCATAGTAGCCATTCTTTCTACGGAATCGTCTTCTTCAGTTAACATTATAAAAAAGATGTGAGTTCTTTAAAGTTATTTGATTCCTGTTCAATTATTTAGTTAATGTTGATCTCCTCTTTGTTTATCTCCTGTTTGTTTTAATTTACTGGAGTACGTTTTGGTTCCTCTCCATTTCATTTTTATATAAAGTCTGATTTTACATTATTTAAATGATTTTAGTTTTAATTGTTATTTAATAAGACTTTTAAGTTTAAAATTATTAAATTAGAACTGGGGAAATGGGGAAGTCTCTTATAAAGATTTGAAAAGAATTGGACCCAGTATGCTGCCTTGGGGGTCCCCTTCGTGCATGTTTCAGGTGGAGGATTGGGATGTGTGTATTTTAACTGTAAATGTGTGATTTTCTAAGAATTAGAATAGTATGTACTTGATGTAGTCGGGTATTTGTAGGAGTGACATTTTATATTTGTGGCCGTGTTTCCACGCGCGATTTAAAGCTTGATCTATGTCTATAAACAGGACAGATGTGATTTTCTTGCTTTGAAATCCTCTTTCAATGGGATCAGTCACGCGTTGTAACTGATGGCAAGTCGAGTGGCCTTCCCTAAAACTGTAAAAGATTTGAAGAATGTTCTGACTTTCAACTTCTTCACTAAACCAAGAGTGGATAACTATTTTAAATAGTTTAGATGTCTATAGATGGTAATGTCTTTCTTAGTTTTCCCAGATTTGGGCTACATCAATATATGTATTGGGGAAATAACCTATTCCAAGGCATGAAGACGGTTGCTAAGTATTCATAAGTTTTTTTGTGATCTTCTTCAGTATGATATTAGGTATTTAGGTATTTTGCTTCTGGGTTTGGCTGATGTGTTTCAACGAAGTTTATGTGAATACCGGATTGTCATGGTTACGGGAAGTAAACGTTTTCCCAAGGTAATTTACTGACTTTAAATTTTTCTTCCTCGGAGTTAATAATCTGTGTTCCCGAGGAGATTGAAGGTATCACGTGTGGTTGATGTAGCATCCGTTTGGTTATCTTGCATAAACCCGCATCGCCTGGCTGAAGATTGCTGATGTGGTTTTGATATGAGTTGATTCGGTAGGCGCCGAGTTCCTCTTTAATGCGATGAGATAATTATTAACCATATTCTTTATTGTAGGACTAGTTCTTTGCCATTCTTTTTCGGCGCTTTTTCCCTGTTTATTAAATTAAGTATATTTTTGGGTGATGAGTTATCGTTAGCACGTTTGCTGTTAACTTTTTTTCTTTTTGGTGGCGTGAAGGATGCTGTCAAAAATTCTCTTCCTTATGTCTGAGGTTGTTTCATCAATATGGCTTGGGTACTGAAGATGTTTGGTTACTCGAGGTGCTGGTCGAACGTTTATTGAAAAGGTCCCAGTTGACTAATCCACTACTTAATATAAGCTCAGGGATGTATTTTACTGGTGTTATAAATAAAATGACTATTGATAAGTGGTCCGAGTCTAGTTCGGCGAGTACTTGAAGAAATGCTTGTGTATTGATGTTCTTGTAAGCAAGGATGTCCAGTTTGCCAGGTAAATTGTCACCTCTGCAGGGGAAGTAAGTGGGACAGTCAGGGGCTACTCTTTGAAAAAACATACGTCGATGTTAGATCGTAGAGTTTTCTTCCAGCCGAGTTTGTTACTCTACATTCCCATATAGTGTTTTTAGAATTTAGTAGGGTTGGTTCGCTTGTGTTAAAGATTGTTGAGATATCTTGTTCTAGTAGTCGTTTGTTAGATTGCCTGTAGGCATACATAATGTTAACGGCTGTGCCATCATCTGCCTCGAGGTTTATGGTGTTGTTATGTTGATATTCGTGATGTATGATTTTGCGGCTAACGATGATGGCTACACCTCCTGGTGCAATTTGGATTTCTCTACGTGTGTGGTAGATCTGGTATTCAGTTATCTGGAGTTTTCGGGTGCTTTATGTGCGTTTTAGAGACGGAATGGAATGCCTTACGAGGAAAGATTTGAATAAGGTTAATTGTGAATATAATTTTTAAGATATTTTCATAGATATTTGTGGCACAAGAAATGTATATTGAAATTAAATCAGTGACTCATTTACCTTGTCTAAAAAGGCTGCACCATTTACTTTCGTATTTTCGTAACCTATTACCGAAGCAGGTTGCTAAAATTCTGATAGATTCGTACATCCTTTTTCCACCTTCTTACTCAGTGAACAGAACTCCTTGCAACATGTTATTGTCATTTGTGTATTGGTGCTTCTAATTTTTGTGTCTTCACCAACTTCGTTATTTTGATCATTTCTCCTAAATATATGTTTGCAATTTGGTTTTAAATATTGCAGAAGTCAACATTAAATGATTTCCACCCCTAATCTAGCAACATTATCATTATCTAAATGTTTCTACTGTGTTCTTTTCTTCTGAACTAGTATTTGTCTACTACTCTTTTTCCTGTATATCTGTACAATCTCTTCTAGATTCTGCCTATATTTCTCTCTGTGGTAAGTAGACGTCTAGCCAATGCATCAATTTTATTGTTCATTTTCTTACATTGCCTGACTACTTGACTCTTCCAACACTATTAGAGTTTGCTGCACTTTTAATAATATTGGTTATCATGTAGTGCATCAAAGATAAGGCCCATTATTTCTCTAAATAACTTTTCCTTGGTAAACAATATCGCTGAACTTATCGTATGGTACTTGTTCAATGAACACCAAAATAAGGTGTAGATTCTCAATTTTCATATTTCATATTATATAATAAAACTGAATTTTTTAAAATAGGAATATGTCGTTGTACAAGTAAATATTGATTAAAGTTACTACCCAAACCAGATCTATCCAGCACTTTTTGATTCACCAGAAATATCCCTTCTCCTTCAAGAAGCTTCAGGGGTTCAGCAGCCTACACGAAAAGTTTCTCACGGGGTTACGCTATTTCTGCGAAGTCAGATGAGTTTAAATGTCGAGAGGTTCAACCCAAGCCATTGTCTGCCGAAACACATACAGACGCACATATAAATGAATTTAGAAGTGGCGCCCAGACTGCATGGTATTTCCGGCGACTGACCGGAGTCGGTCTTTGGCAAAGTGTACTCGCAATGCTAAATATTAATATGTCGCGCGCCATGCACGCGTATTGCATTCCTAATGGCCGTATTTTATTGCTTTATTGTTATGGTCTCCCGAGCCATAGCCATTAAGTAGAAATAAGCGCCCATAAACAATAAGTATGAAAAATAGGATGGGTTCGGCGCTATCTGCAAGCGCATGTTGGTTGTGGGTGCATGCGCTCAGTATGCAAAGGTGCAACAGCTTGCCAAAGTGCGCTGTATTATATGGTGCATTTCAATGCAACTAAATGCACACGCAGTTATTATTTATGTGCACGCTGCTGTGATATGAATTCAGAAACAAATTTATACATGTGTGCATTTGCATGGGCGTCGGAAATAAACAACGGTCCCTTAACTGGCGCGTAATGTGTGGTGTGAGGAAGTTATGACTCCATCGTACGTACCATCACCATATACAACAATTTCTAAACTTATAATCTGATCGCAAATGGCTACTGTGTGCATGTAACTTTCAGATGCATTAGTGAATTTCACAGAAGTACTAGGCCTATATGGTATCAATATGAAACCACAGTCCATATTGGCAGTCTCTTAACATTAGAACACAGTAAATGCACAGCTATCATGCGGAATGTGATGCGATAAAGCTGAATTAATAAATGTTAGCGATTTTGTTGGAAAATGCTCATTTCTTGTCAACATTTTCAATTCTTCAAAATTGTTGGAAAAACGTAATATCATCAGAAAGGATTGATTATTCAACAATGAAAAATATAGCATGTAGCAGATAAGCTAAATCAATTCGTTATTACATGCTTGAAAAATGTCGCACAAAAGAAGCTGTCAATTGGTAGAGAACATTTGGTAAATTATTTGAAAGAGAAGAAGGAACGACTCTGTTAAACTACTAAAGAATACACATGAAAATGTAAGAGAACTAATGAGAGATATGAAATCACATAATTGGTAAGTGAAATTGGTCCTGGTAGAAGACAAATCTCCTGCTTGAATCACATATGGCAATGGTTTAAGCAAGTACTGAACGGTTTCGGGTTGCTGATGATAAGAAAAGAATAGTCATAATGATCGGCAACGTTTGCTACAGGTCACTCACGAGAAGACGAATGAACGTGTTTATAGACTGGAATAGTCTTACACTAATGTAATGGTATTCCAAGAGAAAATGACATTGGGGAAAACGATAAAACTGATTTAACAAAATGTACTGGCTCATATTAGAATATTAATACATGTTAGCCCGCAGCCGGATTCAGACCTTTAGCGGTGTCGATTTCATCACCCATGGGGTCACCAGCGCTATTAATCACGCCACGAAACGGTCTGCGAGCCGTCCAAAATATAGAAACAATATTGGGTTATAATACCAAATGCGGCGTGTGGGAAGGCGTTCGTCTCCGAGGCTAGCCTAAGGGTGCTAGTGTAAAGAGTTGCATTATTCTAATACGGTGTAAATCACCTATTTAATAAATCTGGTGCGATATTTACGTTTTAATTGACAGTATCTTTATTATGTGTTGAGATACGTAAGAAACATTTTCGTTGCTGAAACTTATGAAGAGGCATTTTTAGAACAGTGCAGAGTGGAACGCTAGCAAAGAGTTTGCCAGATAGAAAATTAAGGTAATACAAAATACATCAGCGATGAAGACATATATTCGCAGATGATTAATAGTTAACAGTTCCATACAGAGTTTATTGTCTAAAAAATAGTTTTTATTTGACTAAAATAGAAAAAGAACGAGATCACAACTGTAACAAGACGTCTCCTAAGGCACTATTTATGCCCCCCCATTTTTATAAAGTAATTTTGCCCTTGCTCATTGTTAGATAGCTCCATAGAAATGAGGTATTTATTATTGTATTTACTTAATTTGGTGGTTATGGAAAGCTCTTGTAATGAAACCAGAAATTAACCTGAACTCGTGCTAAGCTTCAAGAATTTACGCAAATAAAAGCCAATTTGTTTGCACCTAATAAACAATAAACAGATATATTTCCTGTTAAAGAAATGATGAATTAGACCATGAAATTAATGTCTACGCATTCATATTAACAATAATTCATTCTCCGATAGCTGTTCTACTGCGAAGATGCTCACGTGCAGTGCGCACAGAATAATAAAATTAAATCATTCGCAGACAGCTGCTTTAAATTATGCTTTTGTGCTGACAACCCTACTGCGTATATGCCGAGCCGCAAGAAAGCGCCAGCAAACGCACGTTGGCGAGCAATGACTCACTCGGTTTCTACTTCGATGGCCGCTTTCAAATGATCACATATGGTATGAAATCTCCCACCTTTAGTGATGACTAACGAATGACAGTTGCGATATGCGATTGCGTCCTAATGATTTGCGTCCACGCGCTTCACTACCACGACGTCGGCTGAAGCTCATCGGCCACTATTTCAACGCGTTTCTACGCCAATAGTTCGCTAGGAAGTACAGGAATGCTTGCCTTCATGTGGCGCGGGATCACACGTTCAAAACCTAGCTCGCCCGGCGGCGCGGCGCTCTTGTGGCTGCGCGCTCTAAGTCGACTTTGAATCACTTTGTAAATACGACTGCTTCCGGCATACGCATATGTATATTGGCGCGCTTAAAAAAATTTAAACAGATAAAAATAAAAATAACGAACACACACGAACAAATTGGCTGTATTTGTATCAGACGTGACTGCAAATACACTCAGACGAACCAGGCCAAACCCATTACACAACTATAGTCGCAGATTAAAAGCATATATAAAACATATGTCCACTGATGATACTGGCGAACGAGTTTTTTTAAAGCGCCGTTTAATAGGGAATTTATTGCCACATTTAATATAAATGCAACATTATGGACACTATCAATTGGTTTTTTCTGAAAGCTTAGTAGATATATCTATGCGGTGGCATTTGCTATCCATTGTAAAATTTAATTGTTAAAAAATATTCCTTTTAACAATTACATTACACAATATTATGTGTTATTGCAAAATATTAACACATTTAAAGACAGATGTCATACATATCAATTATTCGAGAAATATAAATTCTGAACGGTTTGAGCATGCATAGATATTTACAGTTTTCAAAACCAGCTATAGATGCACAGATAGGACGAAGGAGAGAGTGAATATCGTCGTAGCTTTTATTTTATCAAAAGTAGTTTCTTCAGTATGGTATGCTCTTCTAGAAAGAAGATTTTAGTGACAGGTCGCTCTAAAATCTGTTCTGTGTAGATCGCCTTGCATATTTTTATTTCATTTTTACTTTCTCTTCGGGAATTGTCTAGCTTTTTGCCAGAACACATCAAGCCAATGTCTCCAATGTATTGTAGTGATATTATTATGCCCCACTTTTGGCGGCGATAAATATGTTTTAATAATATAAATTGGAATAAATAAAACACGTATTACCACAATTACTATACAGTTTTAATATGAATAATTGCCTCTCTCAGGGTTAATTAAAATTTATGATTTGTTGATTACTTTGCAATAATAAATGGTATGTAGCCCCCTATATTTTAATTATTGACAACTAAATCAAATTAATGCGCCGGCTTTTGAGACCTCAATATCAAAGGGTTGGGTTGTAACATACCGTACAAACATTATCCTAGTATAACAAATGCTTGCTTTTAAACGAGTGACAGTTAACCTACAAGATTTATGAAAGACAGCTGACCGAACACATAAAAATCCAGCGTAATTTGAACGCAAATCGATCAACAATAAATAAATTCGACTCAGGTAAGTAATCACAATGCAATGCAGTTGTTTAGCTAACCTGCATTTGTTTTCTTTTTACATCATAGGTGACGCCAACAAGCAACTTCTTTATTTCCTGCTTCACGAATCCATTTCCGTCCACTGCACAATGGGATGACGCTAACCTCGTAATTTTCTTCTGGAACGCTCCCTGTGGCTGATAGCTGCTTCTGGACCACGAACAAAGGCTTTCCTAGGGGCTGCACGTTGCTGTCCACTTCTAACAGATTTCAGCCTTCTCGAATCGGACTTCAAAAGTTGACTTCGAATCCGGATCACGTTTTCAAGGACGTCAACCTTGTACCGGCCTTCTGGAAACGCTTTCAACGGCTGCTACCTTCTTGTATGCCACAAAAAAGGACCTCTCTATACTCTGCACATTGTTATCTGCTTCTCGCAGCACTATAACTTGCCAAAATATCGTTTCGAAGTCGAACACCAATGGGGGAAGCTTCAGGATCAATTTCCCCTGGAACTGCACTTTGGAACTTTTGTTGTATGTACAACTGGGCTCTGTACACTGGCAAATAAATGTACCCAACAACTGGCACAAATAATAACTTTTAATGTAGGAATTCAAATAAAAACTGGGAGCCAATATTATAACACAGCTTCTGGCTAAACAATAACAAGGTATTATAGCAACAAGTTAACAACTGTTTTCAGTAAGTTTTGACAATATTTTTCCTTAAATACTAAATTGTTTTTGCTAAATGTCATTCCGGAACACTTTAACAGCACTTTGATTGCTTTTATGCACTTTTAGTTTATAAATACTAGTTCACAAGTTATTTAGTACTGTATTATAGTCTGTTATCATTTTCAGATTGATTTTCCCATGCTATTTGCATTCCTGTGCTTCCTTACACTGCTTTGTAACCCTTCAGCTGAGTTATCGATTGTTGGCATAATGATATAAACACAGAACGCTTCATAAATCTTTTGTAACGCTTCGATAAATCTCTGTACTTACGTAAATTCACTATTCTGTCTTGACGTTAGACAATTAACCTGTCAGTCATCATAAATTAAATGCATTTGCCACACCGAACACAAACTGTTAAAAATAAGCTGAACGCAACCCTGCCGATACTGTTTTATTCAAATAGCAGCCTCTGTTAATTAAATTACAGTTATTGCAAATCATGTCTTATGTAATTATGAATGTTTACCAGTGACTTAGTGTTGCAATAAACAGAATACCAATTCTGGGCCTATTTGATGCAACCACAATTGCTGTAAGCATTATACCACTCCTCTAATACTATTTTTGAATTATTATTGAATTGTCTAAAAGTAAGGTTTGCATTACATCTGAAAACCTGTGACAACCTTGCGTGATCTTCTAGTTAGAAGATGTAGTATTTACATATATCCAATATACTTCAGTCTGCTGTCTTTGGTTTGCTTTTTTATTTTAGAAGTCTCGTACCTGGTCAAAAAATATGTGTTGTGGCTTCTCTTTTAAAGACGTTTCTTAAAAATCGCAGGCATAGCGTGCAAATTTGTGATAAATGTGAGTTTATATCCCATTTTAAAGTAGTAGTACTTATGTATAGTCCGCTATTGAAAATAAAACAAATAGAGAACTGAGAAATCAGAACTTTTGGACAACATAGTCTTAGTTATGCTCAAACCAATAACGGAAATAGCTCAATTGTACATGACTGCAATTTTAAGGCGAAGTACTTCTAAGTAAATGCCTGCAAAAGTTCTATTATTTATTAATTAATACCCTAATTGTTTAAGCAGCGACTACTTTTTGTTTGTTACATTCTGGTTAAAGAAAGTAACAATGTTACTGTTAATACGTATGTACGATTAGCTAAACTGATGACGCTCCATTCATTTAGGATAATAAGGATGACGGTAAGTAAACATATGATTGTTGTGCTGAATAGTGTAAAGAAGATGCAGAGGTTTGAATGCTGCTATATAATGGCGATGAATGAACTCTAAAGAAAGCAACAGGAACATATGTAATCTTAATTACTAGATTTAGTATTTGATTGACAGTCACTGTAGTGAGAGTGAGCTTGGTGGCTTTACTACACCAATTATTACAAATTCACACCACATGACCCATCCTTAGACATGGGCAATTTTAAATACTTAAAACTTAGAATAGAATTAGTAGATGTTTACTGCAAAAAACCTATTTACCTGAAGTCTATTCTGTATTGTAGGAAATTTTCAGTTTCTGGTCTAAGGTGTAGAGTCGAGTATATGTCGGTTTTCATTCAATAGGTTAATTTCAAGACTTTCTAAATTTAGCAATTCCGCTAGTATTCTCATTTTGTATTTGATATATTTCCCGCGGTTCCCAGTCTTTCAGAGGAAATTTTGCAGTCGTCCTTAATTTAGTTAATTATGTCGCATGTAAAAGTCGCAATTACCCAGTGCAGTGCTACAGCGTCGTAGCTATAAATCGTGTCCATTAATGATTTGGAGGATTAGGAAGTCCCTAGACAGACATTCCATATGCCACTGTGCGGCTTCTGTTGGGCGAATGACACACACGGCCCATAAAAAACCTAATAAAAACGCATTAATGAATCAGTTCAGTCATTTGTGCGGACGAGCTGAAGGCAACGACTAGCTTGTTTACTATATTTAAATTTTTATGGGCATAATTGAACAGCGCGACTGCTTATTAAGGTTCCTCGTACATCTATAAAGCTGAAGTGACTAGTGTTCGTGGCTGTCTGACGAAATTATCGTTTCAGTGCGGACTGACTGACGGAGCTCGAGTAGCGCCAAAAATGGAACAAATTGTCTTTGACAGTAATTTATGTTCTTTGTTGCACCAGCTCGATTGAAATTCATTTCTCCTAAGAAGGTGATTTATTGTTTGGAATTTATTAATAATGGATTATTTATTGCTTCTTAGGTCAAGCCCTAACGGTTCTTATAAAAAAGAGCAATCGTTTTGTGGAAAATATGATATCGTTCGAGATTGTTGGAACTGAAGAAACAGGCATACAGTTTAAGTTGTCAGATTGCTTTGGACAATATTTCAGTTTGTAAAGTTATGTTAACATGTTTAATTTTGAGAGGTAGTTCTAAATTTTGTTTTATTACTAAATCACGCAACAGTCCTATGAATTTGAGTTATTTACACGCAGTCCATCAGCGTATCAACAGCAGTCAGCACACCTATAGAAGATTGCTATAAATTTCTTGCATCGTCTACTATCTAAAACACGACTGTGAGCGTTACATTCTTCTACAGGCTATTTAAATCACTTTTAAATTATTTCTCATCGGGGGCTCTTATATTTGAACACGCGTATTCCACCTCGTTATCTTGTTAAGTATAAGATTCTCATGTTGCACTTGTCATCCCCGCTTCATTCCTGTACGACTTAATTTATGCCGACCACGGTTGGGAACTGCTGGCACAATATAATTTAGGAAAACATAAAATCAATTTAAAGACTAGAAGTGATTACAAACTCATGCATGAATTCTTTAGAGATTGGGTTATAAACTTTATTTACTTAATCGTTGCCACTTTATACTTAAGAACATTGGAATTTGTAATAACACAATTATGATTGTATCAATTCTGCCATACAACATACAACTGTATAATCCACGCTTCACTTTTCACTGCACAATGTGCGCTTTTAACATTACTGCAAAATAATGAGGGGTTCAGCTTGCAACGGTGATGATGTCCAACGGAGCTGCAGGGCGTGCTGCAGCGACCGCCCCAAAATACTTGCAGGACTGCGAGAAAACGGCATAGGGTGCTTCCTGTGGAGCTGGTCTAGACGGTGTTAAATCCCCAGAGGGTAGAACGAAGAACGTAACGATGGGCAAGGGTTGCGGTACGGTACACGTAGCTTCATTAACAACGACTAGCATAAAAGAGGTTCCCACTTAATTATCCGCCAAGCTATCAATTCGGAGCTTGCCTTTCGCAGTACGAGAATTCCTCGGCTAATAACTGCATAACAGACCGAAAA
Source organism: Agriotes lineatus (assembly GCA_940337035.1). Lineage (NCBI taxonomy): Eukaryota > Metazoa > Arthropoda > Insecta > Coleoptera > Elateridae > Agriotes > Agriotes lineatus. Next base: position 51,876,334 of record OW679201.1, on the reverse strand, counting down.
CACCCATTCAGTTTCACTTGATTTCAACTTCGCCCGGGAAAGCCACAAGGCCTCCCGCCGAGCGAAATCAATGAGCACTTGTCTTGTTGAAATCATGGCGGTAGGATGTTGAAGCCAATGGAACGCGCGCAAGCTCTACTTAACTCGTTCTCTCTCTAACTCATATGAAAACGTAAGGATTTCGTCATGTTGTGCAACTTCCGCACCCAAAACGGGAAACCCCGGCAAAGGAGCTCCAGAGCGTCAGCTCGTTGACGCTCTGGAGCTAAAAAGCTTGGCGTCTTATTACTAATCTGCAGTCGACACCGTGCAGATGCAATCATTTATTATAACTTTATAACCAAACTTAGTCAGATAGCGACCTTAAACAACAGATACATTTTTGAAAAATCGTTTCTACCGCCAAGGTATACACTCGAGACCTGCCGTATAGAAGCTCAGCGCCCTTACTCTATTACTCTTACAACAAGAAAAGGAAATATTTAGAAAAGACTCGAACAAGTCCAGTGAATATGCAACAGAATGAGGAAATAATGTACAGAATTTTATTTATGTTAATGAAATTTTTACAATTGTATGTATTTATTTATATAGTTACTTTATTTATTTTAGTATTTATTAGTTATCTATTATTTATTTATTACATTTTGTTATGTTAAATAAGTTGGGCATTATTGTTGGAACCTTTTTAATTTAGTTTTTGTATTTTATTTAATTTTTTTGGTTGTATTAGCTTTGCTAAATAAGTTGTTAGTATTATTATTTTCAAGACAATGTCAGAATTGTACATAATTGTGCTCAAACATGGACAGAGAAGGAAATATTACGACATATTAAATATTTGTAAATAAATCTTGAATATGTTTGAACATATCCTGAATAGAAAATATGAAAGGGAAAAAATAAGGGAGCATGAATCGCAACAAAATCACAATAAAAAACAAATAAAATGGCAAGTCCAGAGGTTGAGAACATCCAAGCAAACGTGTAGCAGAAAAACCGTCAATTATAGCGTCCATAAATCACCCCCCGAAAAGCGTACCAACGCAGCTTTGGATCCCAAAAAAGTGACACCTTCGGGCAAACAGCGGGTGTCTAAATTAGAACGTCATACACTCAGCTAAATGCCGGACTTCATAGACTAATTATTGGAGTCGCGGAGTGACAAATTACATCCGCGACGTCAGTGTTAAAGCATGAAATTTCAAACTAGAATCGCGGCAAAATTATAGCATCTGCAACCTGCAGGCTACGGGACATCACAGGAGGTGGTTGCTCAACCCTTTTGGATAAAAGAGACTGAAGCCCAGGGATCGAGGTATTCCCATTGATCGCCCGCAGGCAACGAGACAAGCCATAACGCCCTCGAGTGATGCAAGCGTCGGACAAAAGTGACCTACCATTTTTGTCAAGATACATCCGGTCGCAGCAGCATTAATAAAGCAATACTAAATCTCCGGCACGAGGATCGTAGCACAATCATTAATTTACTTCAATGAGATGGAGAATCCGTCCGGAAGCCGGCAGACCATAAACAACACTGCACTGACGTAACTGGAGGCTATACATACAAGATGAGGAAGCGCCAGCGTTCATTCCACAGTATTCTTCTTCTTCCTCTTAATATAGGCTGAGAGGCCTGTTATTTCCACACATTGAGTGCGGTTTTATAAGCCATCTAAAATACTTGACCCTCGAATGGGGGAATTTAGTGGTTAATTAAAAAAATTAACTATACTACTATTTAGTAACAGTCAACTTAGAGTACATCGGCAGCATCTCAGCATTCCCGTTTCTCCTGTATTGTTTGAGGTACGCTCACATAAATACTTCAAAATATATTTTAGAATCCCTGTAGAATTTAGTATATGGGTATGGGTAATTTTAAAACCAAGAAAAATAATTTCTCATTCAGTTTTCCATCACTCAACTGCCTCGGGAATATCTACAGGTAATATTCAAATATATACAGGGTGCCCAACTTAAATGTACGCAGCTTTAAGCAGGTGAGTATGCAACACACATTACATTTCAATGGCGATTGTAGTGTGTGTTGCATACTCACCTGCTTAAACCTGCGTACATTTAAGTTGGGCACCCTGTATATACCTAATTTAGTTTCCACCATTAACAATACTATTATTATATCTGTTCGATAACAGTAATATTAGGGCTAATTGTTCATAAATATGTGGTTTTTATATGAAACTTTACATTAATTAGTTGTATCTGTTGGATATATCTCTAATGTCTTGCATGGGTGAGGTAATAAACCGTAAATATTGTACATGGAGCTCAAAATGACTGGATATGGCTATTTTCTTTAATATTTCTGACTTTAAATGTTATCGCTGAAATAAAACTTCGTTCCTATCCTTAATTTCAAAAACAGTTTTAAACGATTTGACGCAGTATAAAACTGTCCAACGTGTTCCAAAACATGATATAGATATTTGAAGTTCTAAAACAACTGTACTTAATTTATTTTGGCAAACTATTACTAGCGCTCCACCAAATTTCTCAAATAAAACTATGCGTTGTTAAGGATTAGCTTCCATGTTTTATTTAGGATCTAAGACGCATCGGTTTTAGAATATTGTGGTGTTGCAAAATAATTAATATTAACAAGAGCAGCTGGATTCTTCTGCAAACTGGATCTGAGCTATTTCCCTTAAAAGTTAATAGGAACTTGTTATTGATACAAAGTAGTTCAGCCAGCTCTGATTTATGCTGCATGCATGTATGGTTATCTTGGTTTCAATCTAAACATCAATAGAACCGACGACTTTAATACGTACTTTTTTTCTTTGTGCACATGCACATACAAGACTACAATGGAGCACATTATCAGATTATTCATACTTTCGTAGAAAACAATATCGGAGCAAGCAAAATTAAAGCGTTACAACAACAGTTCATTCAGTTTGCCAGTATTTTGTAATTGTGGCGTTGAGTTGCAGTTTTTCTAGTGAGAGGAAGCCAAGGAACTATTTACGTATTTTATGTGATGCTAACAATGGACAGGTCGGTGTCCTGCCCGTTGGCTCCGGTGCCATTTATTTATAGTTTGACCCACCTACTGTCTGAACAAAAAGAGTTCTGCACTCGCAACGATGGGATCTTGTTGTTTTAACCTCCTCTGCTAAGTGGCGATGGCAGTTTTAGCGCTTTATAGGTTGGTAGCACTCTGACGCTGATTCATTTTCGAGTTCTGGTTTTTTTGCTATTACGAAAAGTTATGGCTGACGCAGGGCCGCTGGTTTTGTCTCGCACACAGCTTTATTGCATTTTCCAACGAATGCACTAATAGCACGCTCACTCATACCGCAAAATGCATATTTAATTAAAGGGCACCTTTAGGATTGATGGTCTTGTCCAGTGGCGTATTAATCATGGTTGCCGCAAGAAGCTCCTTAAAATTGTGCGCCCATATTTTACTTATAGTGTTAAAGAAATCCAGAAATTATTTGCTGTTATCATTTTAGGTTGCGATTTTCAGTAGGTATATACCTGGGAATAATAGTTTATGGCAAATTTTACGCCAGAAGCCCGGGATTTTCAGGCTTCTGCCATAATACGCCACTGGTCTTGTCTGGAGAGATATTGTTACGGCTACGGCTATGGCGTGAACTCAACAGGACAATGTACTATTGTTCTCCATTACAAGCCCAGTATTAACTATTTTTGGGAATTGAAAGCAACGTTTTGGGAAGATATCGTTAGTTGTTGGAAATAATATCACGCACGGAAACTAAGTCGCAAGATTCGTCAATTATAAGACGATGTTGAAATTTACATTGAAATCACTGTGTATCAAAAATGGCTATTTGTGCATAATGGCATTTTTGTACGCACAGTAGTAGAGGCTCATAAAAAACTCACGCCGTTAGCCTTAAGTGCTGTTGGGTTGGGTGTCTTTTGTTGTCGGACAAATCTTTGTTAGATTTAGCCCAGATGTGCTAAATAGTTTCCTGTTAAGTGATACTTATAAAATGTTTGGATTTTAAGAAACTGTAACCGAGGTGGTTGGCTCTGGGAGCGATTGAAATAATAAATGTTTTTATTAAGTCTTATGTGTTCTTAATTTTCTCACATGATGTTTAAGATGTGACAGTCCATTCATAATATCAAGCTTCGCACAACAGTTTTAATATGGAGAATAGAGTACACAATTGAAGTTAACTGTACCTATATTATTTGTTTTATACATAATTACTAACACAGAAGCTGTGGTGTGAAGTGAAATGAAGTGAGAAAGAGAAGAAAAACATTAGCACGGATATGATAAAAACACTTATGTGCGATGGTTATGACTCCATGACCTTTAACTATCACCAGATACTTTTTAGTAAAATAAGGAAAGGAAGAAGTGACTTTAAAAGCAGGGGTAACTAGTACGTCTACATTAGTTGATATGCATATAAGGAGTACCTAAAAAAAACTATTAAGTTAATAATATATGTATAAATAATAGACCAGCGTTAGAGAGGAGGATTGTTGAGATATATTTTGGTAATGAAACATAAGATATTAGAGGGTTATAATCATAATCATGCAACAGTCTCTCTCGTTCATTGCTAGATGTAGCTATCTCTTAACTGCTTTTAACGTTCCCAATATTGTCCTTCTGGCATCCAGTTTGTGCTGATGCGTTTTATATCATCTGTCCATCTCGTTGGTGGATTCCCCCTAATTAACGTGACTACCCAGTTTCACTTAAAGGTCAGCGATTCTTGCACTTACATTGTGATTTATTTCTCTGACGGAACACTTGGCTCTTTAAGATAAACTTACAATAAATAAAGTGTCAGCGCCATACATCATAATGGGCAACACACACTGATCCTATACTTTTCCTTTTGGGCATAGTAGAATCTCTGCTTTAAATATGTATTTCAGTTTGCCAAAGACGGCCCACGTTGATTTTATTTTTCTCAGAATTTTGCACGTTTGATGCTATGATGCTTAGGTGTATTTCGTGTCCAATGTACTTATACTAAGCAACTTGCTTAATTTTGACAGCCTACAGTAAAATAGTGTCACATGCTTCACTCAGAAGCGATTTATGTTATCATATAGTCTTTTTTACATTTGTTGTTTCGTTGTCCTAATGATACTTACAAACTACATATGTGGTTTATTCGACAATCAGAGTGAGCTTTTAGCATTTTGTTTTGATTTATCGAACTACTTATTAGAAGACAACCAAATAAAGACATCAGTAAAGATAACGCATAAACCAAACTGAGTACAACAGTTTCGAATGTTGCACAAAAAATAAACACTTAAATTGCAAAGCCAAAAAGAAACGACAATGGGTCTAGGAACGAGCAAAAGTGGCATAACGTTAATAGCGTGATACATAGTGCAGCCATGGGTAGGTACAACATCATCTACAAATGGTAGATAAGGAACACTCCTCATGACGGGTAGTCAGCAGTTGTAATATACCACTCTCTCGCGGGGTGTTATTACAAATAATATTAAGTCAAATATACCCTTTATTATTAACAGGAAGTAGTAGCAGGTACAGATCCTTAAGTACTTGCCCTACTTCTTAATGAAATACATCGAAATTGACGTATCTCATAACGAATTTGACACTTTGAATTATGTCATGTGATTTTGGTATTGTAATACTTCGAATAGTCAGTTTAATAAGCAATGAGAATCCTTGTTCCATCTGAATAAGTAAAAGTTCAATTAACAACATTTTATTGCAGTCGAAGATTTAATTTATTTTAAAATATAATAATTTTTGACTTCGGTAATCAAATACACTCTTTAGGTACTACACAACATTGAACTTATACTTCAGTTCGTTAGTATCGCTTCAAAGTTCGATCTGACATTACAAAAATTAGATAGATATTGTCAAAATATTTTAATCAAATGTTTAAAAATCCAAACTTGATTTCAATTATGTTTCTAAAATATCATAATCCAAAATATAAATTTCAAATTATAATGACCGAAATACGTAGACTATTTACTACTAAATTAAGTATACTAAATTAATTTCTATTGGATGCTAGTCGGCAAACACTCCTTGGTTGTTCACGACCAAACAAAAACTCGTTACAGCTCTTTGGCCCCCTTATTATGTGGATAGATAGTTCAACAGCATACCACAAACACTCACTTGCACTTTTTTACTGGTTTCGAAGTAAAATACCACTTTAAATGGCTTCAAACAATTTTGAATTCTATTTTGAATAATACTTGTGACCCACAGTTAAATTTGATGGTAAAGAATACTATATTGCTATTACGTATCAAATATTCAATTATTATTCTTCACAATTAATGAGAATTTAACCCTTAATGTGATTATTTATCGCCGATTATAAATACTAGTT
>OW679201.1:51753917-51869875 GCA_940337035.1 Agriotes lineatus | reverse complement strand
ACGTCCCAGACGTCCCAGACGTCCTAAATGTCCCATATGTCCCTAACGTCCCAGACGTCTCAGACGTCCTAGATGTCTTATATGTCCCTAACGTCCCAGACGTCTCAGACGTCCTAAATGTCCCATATGTCCCTAACGTCCCAGACGTCCCATATGTCCTTAACGTCCCAGACGTCCCAGACGTCCTAAATGTCCCATATGTTCCTATTGTCCCAGACGTGCTAGATGTCCCATATGTCCCTAACGTCCCAGACGTCTCAGACGTCATAGATGTCCTATATGTCCCTAACGTCCCAGACGTCGTAGATGTCCCATATGTCCCTAACGTCTCAGACGTCCCAGATGTCCCATATGTCCTTAACGTCCCAGACGTCCCAGATGTCCCATATGGCTCATATGTCCCTAATGTTCCAGGCGTCCCAGATGTCCCATATGTCCCATATGTCCCTAATGTCCCAGACGTTTTAAATGTTCCATATGTACTTAAAGTTTCAGACGTCCCAGACGTCCTAGATGTCCCATATGTCCTTAACGTCCCAGACGTCCCAGATGTCCCATATGTCCCATATGTCCCTAATGTCCCAGGCGCCCTAAATGTCCCATATGTCCTTAACGTCCCAGACGTCCCAGATGTCCCATATGTCTCTAACGTCCCAGACGTCCCATATGTCCAGTATGTCCCATATGTCCTTAATGTCCCAGGCATCCCAAATGTCCCATATGTCCCTAACGTCTCAGACGTCCTAGATGTCCCATATATCCTTAACGTCCCAGACGTCCCAGATATCCCATATGTCCTATATCTCAATAACGTCCCAGACGTCCCAGACGTCCCAGATCTCCCATATGTCCCTAACGTCTCAGACGTCCTAGATGTCCCTTATATCCTTAACGTCCCAGACGTCCCAGATGTAGTATATGTCCCATATGTCCCAAATGTCCCTAATGTCCCAGGCTTCCTAAATGTCCCATATGTCCTTAACGTCCCAGACGTCCCAGACGTCCTAGATGTGACATATCTCCTTAACGTCCCAGACGTCCCAGATGTCCCATATGTCTCTAAGTTCTCAGACGTCCCATATGTCCAGTATGTCCCATATGTCCTTAATGTCCCAGGCGTCCCAAATGTCCCATATGTCTCTAACGTCCCAGACGTCCCATATGTCCAGTATGTCCCATATGTCCTTAATGTCCCAGGCGCCCCAAATGTCCCATACATCCTTAACGTCCCAGACGTCCCAGATATCCCATATGTCCTATATCTTAATAACGTCCCAGACGTCCCAGATGTCCCATATGTCCCTAACGTCCCAGATGTTCCATATGTCCCTAACGTCCCAGACGTCCTAGATGTCCTATATGTCCCTAACGTCCCAGACGTCCCAGATCTCCCATATGTCCCTAACGTCTCAGACGTCCTAGATGTCCCTTATATCCTTAACGTCCCAGACGTCCCAGATGTCCCATATGTCCCTAACGTCCCAGACGTCCCAGATGTCCCATATGTCCCAAATGTCCCTAATGTCCCAGGCGTCCTAAATGTCCCATATGTCCTTAACGTCCCAGACGTCCCAGACGTCCCAGATGTCCCATATGTCCCAAATGTCCCTAATGTCCCAGGCGTCCTAAATGTCCCTTATATCCTTAACGTCCCAGACGTCCCAGATGTCCCATCTGTCCCTAATGTCCCAGGCGTCCCAGATCTCCCATATGTCCCAAATGTCCCTAATGTCCCAGGCGTCCTAAATGTCCCATATGTCCTTAACGTCCCAGACGTCCCAGACGTCCTAGATGTCCCATATGTCCTTAACGTCCCAGACGTCCCAAATGTCCCATATGTCCCATGTGTCCCTAATGTCCCAGGCGTCCTAGATGTTCCATATGTTCCTAACGTCCAAACCGTCCTAAATGTGCCACATGTCCCTAATGTACCAGGCGTCCCAGATGTCACATATGTCCCATATGTCCCTAATATCCCAGGCGTCCTAAATGTCCCATATGTCCATAACGTCCCAGACGTCTCAGCTGTCCCGTATGTCCCTAACGTCCCAGACGTCCGAGATGTCCTAGATGTCCCATATGTCCTTAACGTCCCAGACGTCCCAGATGACCGATACGTCCCTAACGTCCCAGACGTCCCAGATGTCCCAAAGGTCTTATATATCCCTAATGTCCCAGGCGTATTAAATGTCCCATATGTCCCTAATGTGCCAGGCGTCCTAAATGTCCCATATGTCCTTAACGTCCCGGACGTCCCAGACGTCCTAGATGTCCCATATGTCCTTAACGTCCCAGACGTCCTAGATGTCCTATATGTTCCTAACGTTCCAGATGTCCAATATGTCCCTAAAGTCCCAGACGTCTCAGATGTCCCATATGTCCCTAACGTCCCAGACGTCCTAGATGTCCCATATGTCCTTAACGTCCCAGACGTCCCAGATGACCGATACGTCCCTAACGTCCCAGACGTCCCAGATGTCCCAAAGGTCTTATATATCCCTAATGTCCCAGGCGTCCTAGATATTCCATATGTCCCTAACGTCCCAGACGTCCTAAATGTCCTATATGTCCCTAACGCCCCAGACGTCCCAGATGTCCCATATGTCCTTAACGTCCCAGACGTCCCAGACGTCCTAAATGTCACCATATGTCCCTAATGTCCCAAACGTCCTAGATGTCCCATATGTCCCTAACGTCCCAGACGTCCTAGATGTCCCATATGTCCCTAAATTCCCAGACGTCTCAGACGTCCTAGATGTCCTATATGTCCCTAACGTCCTAGACGTACCAGATGTCCCATATGTTTCTAACGTCTCAGACGTCCCATATTTCCCATATGTCCTTAACGTCCCAGACGTCCCAGATGTCCCATATGTCTCATATGTCCCTAATGTCCCAGGCGTCCCAGATGTCCCATATGTCCCATATGTCCCATATGTCCCTAATGTCCCAGACGTTTTAAATGTCTCATATGTCCTTAACGTTTCAGACGTCCCAGACGTCCTAGATGTCCCATATGTCCTTAACGTCCCAGACGTCCCAGTGTCCCATATGTCCCATATGTCCCTAATGTCCCAGGCGCCCTAAATGTCCCATATGTCCTTAACGTCCCAGACGTCCCAGACGTCCTAAATGTCCCATATGTCCTTAACGTCCCAGACGTCCCAGATGTCCCATATGTCTCTAACGTCCCAGACGTCCCATATTTCCTTAATGTCCCAGGCGTTCCAGATGTCCCATATTTCCCTAACGTCCCTGACGTCCTAGATGTCCCATATATCCTTAACGTCCCCGACGTCCCAGATATCCCATATGTCCTATACCTCCCTAACGTCCCAGACGTCCCAGATGTCCCATATGTCCCTAACGTCCCAGATGTTCCATATGTCCCTAACGTCCCAGACGTCCTAGATGTCTTATATGCCCCTAACGTCCCAGACGTCCCAGATCTCCCATATGTCCCTAACGTCCCGGACGTCCTAGGTGTCCCTTATATCCTTCATGTCCCAGACGTCCCAGATGTCCCATATGTCAATAACGTCCCAGACGTCCCAGATGTCCTATATGTCCCTAATGTCCAGGGCGTCCTAAATGTCCCATATGTCCTTAACGTATCAGACGTCCCAGACGTCCTAGATGCTCATATGTCCTTAACGTCCCAGACGTCCCATATATCCCATATGTCCCATATGTCCCTAATGTCCAGGGCGTCCTAAATGTCCCATATCTCCTTAACGTCCCAGACGTCCCAGACGTCCTAGATGCCCCAAATGTCCTTAACGTCCCAGACGTCCCAGATGTCCCATATGTTTCATATGTTTCTAATGTCTCAGGCGTCCTAGATGTTCCATATGTCCCTAACGTCCCAGATGTCCTAGATGTCCCATATGTTCTTAACGTCCCAGACGTCCCAGATGTCCCATATGTCCCTAACGTCCCAGACGTCCCAGATGTCCCATATGTCCCCAATATCCCAGGCGTAGTAAATGTCCCATATGTCCTTAACGTCCCAGACGTCCCAAACGCCCTAGATGTCCCATATGTACTTAACGTCCCAGACGTCCCAGATGTCCCATATGTCCCTAGCATGCCAGACGTCCCAGATGTCCCATATGTCCTTAACGTCCCAGACGTCCCAGACGTCCTAGATGTCCCATATGTCCTTAACGTCCCAGACGTCCCAGATGTCCCATATGTCCCTAGCATCCCAGACGTCCCAGATGTCCCATATGTCCTTAACGTCCCAGACGTCCCAGATGTCCCATATGTAACTAACGTCCCAGACGTCCCAGATGTCCCATATGTCCCATATGTCCCTAATGTCCCAGGCGTCCTAAATGTCCCATATGTCCTTAACGTCCCAGACGTCCCAGACGTCCTAGATGTCCCATATGTCCTTAACGTCCCAAACGCCCCAGATTTACCATATATCCTTAACGTCCCAGACGTCCCAGTTTATCTCATATGTCCTATACCTCCCTAACGTCCCAGACGTCCCAGATGTCCCATATGTCCCTAACGTCCCAGATGTTCCATATGTCCCTAAAGTCCCAGACGTCCTAGATGTCTTATATGTCCCTAACGTCCCAGACGTCACAGATCTCCCATATGTCCCTAACGTCCCAGACGTGCTAGATGTCCCTTATATCCATAACGTCTCAGACGTCCCAGATGTCCCATATGCCAATAACGTCCACGACGTCCCAGATGTCCTATATGTCCCATATGTCCCTAATGTCCCAGGCGTCCCAGACCTCCCATATGTCCCTAACGTCCAGGGCGTCCTAAATGTCCAATATGTCCTTAACGTCCCAGACGTCCCAGACGTCCTAGATGTCCCATATGTCCTAAACGTCCCAGACGTCCCAGATGTCCCATATGTCCGTAACGTCCCAGACGTCCCAGATGTTCAATGTGTCCCATATGTCCCTAATGTCCCAGGCCTCCTAAATGTCCCATATGTCCTTAACGTCCCAGGCGTCCCAGATGTCCCATATGTCCGTAACGTCCCAGACGTCCCAGATGTTCAATGTGTCCCATATGTCCCTAATGTCCCAGGCGTCCCAGATGTCCCATATGTCCCAAATGTCCCTAATGTCCCAGGCGTCCTAAATGTCCCATATGTCCCTAACGTCCCAGACGTCAGAGATGTCCTATATGTCCCATATGTCCTTAACGTCCCAGACGTCCCAGATGTCCCATATGTCCGTAACGTCCCAGACGTCCCAGATGTTCAATGTGTCCCATATGTCCCTAATGTCCCAGGCGTCCCAGATGTCCCATATGTCCCAAATGTCCCTAATGTCCCAGGCGTCCTAAATGTCCCATATGTCCCTAACGTCCCAGACGTCAGAGATGTCCCATATGTCCCATATGTCCCTAACGTCCAGGGCGTCCTAAATGTCCAATATGTCCTTAACGTCCCAGACGTCCCAGACGTCCTAGATGTCCCATATGTCCTAAACGTCCCAGACGTCCCAGATGTCCCATATGTCCGTAACGTCCCAGACGTCCCAGATGTTCAATGTGTCCCATATGTCCCTAATGTCCCAGGCCTCCTAAATGTCCCATATGTCCTTAACGTCCCAGGCGTGCCAGATGTCCCATATGTCCGTAACGTCCCAGACGTCCCAGATGTTCAATGTGTCCCATATGTCCCTAATGTCCCAGGCGTCCCAGATGTCCCATATGTCCCATTAGTTTCTAATGTCCCAGGCGTCCTAGATGTTCCATATGTCCCTAACGTCCCAGACGTCAGAGATGTCCTATATGTCCCATATGTCCTTAACGTCCCAGACGTCCCAGATGTCCCATATGTCCGTAACGTCCCAGACGTCCCAGATGTTTAATGTGTCCCATATGTCCCTAATGTCCCAGGCCTCCTAAATGTCCCATATGTCCTTAACGTCCCAGGCGTCCCAGATGTCCCATATGTCCGTAACGTCCCAGACGTCCCAGATGTTCAATGTGTCCCATATGTCCCTAATGTCCCAGGCGTCCCAGATGTCCCATATGTCCCAAATGTCCCTAATGTCCCAGGCGTCCTAAATGTCCCATATGTCCTTAACGTACCAGACGTCCCAGACGTCTTAGATGTCCCAAATGTCCTTAACGTCCAAGATGTCCCATATGTCCCATTAGTTTCTAATGTCCCAGGCGTCCTAGATGTTCCATATGTCCCTAACGTCCCAGACGTCAGAGATGTCCTATATGTCCCATATGTTCTTAACGTCCCAGACGTCCCAGATATCCCATTTGTCCTTAACGTCCCAGATGTCCCAAATGTCCCATATGTCCCTAATGTCCCAGGCGTCCTAAATGTCCAATATGGCCTTAACGTCCCAGACGTCCCAGACGCCCTAGATGTCCCATGTCATTAACGTCCCGGACGTCCCAGATGTCCCATATGTCCCTAACGTCCCAGACGTCCCAGATGTCCCATATGTCCCTAATTTCGAGGCGTCCCAGATGTCCCATATGTCCCTAATGTCCCAGGCGTCCTAAATATCCTATATGTCCTTAAAGTCCCAGACGTCCCAGACGTCCTAGATGTCCCATATGTCCTTAAAGTCCCAGACGTCCCAGATGTCCCATATGTCCCATGTGTCCCTAATGACCCAGGCGTCCTAGATGTTCCATATGTCCCTAACGTCCAAGACGTCCTAAATGTCCCATATGTCCCTAACGTCCCTGATGTTCCATATGTCCCTAACGTCCCAGACGTCCTAGATGTCCTATATGTCCCTAACGTCCCAGACGTTTCAGATGTCCCATATGTCCCTAACGTCCCAGACGTCCCAGATGTCCTATATGTCCCACCTGTCCCTAATGTCCCAGGCGTCCCAGATCTCCCAAATGTCCCAAATGTCCCTAATGTCCAAGGTGTCCTAAATGTCCCATATGTCCTTAACGTCCCAGACGTCCCAGATATCCCATATGTCCTTAACGTCCCAGACGTCCCAAATGTCCCATATGTCCCTAACGTCCCAGACGACCCAGACGTCCTAGATGTCCCATATGTCCTTAACGTCCCAGACGTCCCAAATGTCCCATATGTCCCATGTGTTCATAATGTCCCAGGCGTCCTAGATGTTCCTTATGTTCCTAACGTCCAAACCGTCCTAAATGTGCCACATGTTCCTAATGTCCCAGGCGTCCCAGATGTCGCATATGTCCCATATGTCGCTAACATCCCAGGCGTCCTAATTGTCCCATATGTCCATAACGTTCCAGACGTCTCAGCTGTCCCGTATGTCCCGAACGTCCCAGACGTCCGCGATGTCCTAGATGTCCCATATGTCTCTAACGTCACAAACGTCCTAGATGTCCTATATGTTCCTAACGTTCCATATGTCCAATATGTCCCTAAAGTCCCAGACGTCCCAGATGTCCCATATGTCCCTAACGTCCTAGACGTCCTAGATGTCCCGTATGTCCTTAACGTCCCAGACGTCCCAGATGACCCATAGGTCCCTAACGTCCCAGACGTCCCAGATGTCCCAAAGGTCTTATATATCCCTAATGTCCCAGGCGTATTAAATGTCCCATATGTCCCATATGTCCCTAATGTGCCAGGCGTCCTAAATGTCCCATATGTCTTTAACGTCCCGGACGTCCCAGACGTCCTAGATGTCCCATATGTCCTTAACGTCCCAGACGTCCCAGATGTTTCATATGTCCCTAACGTCCCAGACGTTCCAGATGTCCCATATGTCCCATATGTCCCTAATGTCTCAGGCGTCTTAGATATTCCATATGTCCCTAACGTCCCAGACGTCCTAAATGTCCCATATGGCCCTAACGTCCCAGACGTCCCAGATGTCCCATATGTCCTTAACGTCCCAGACGTCCCAGACGTCCTAAATGTCCCATATGTCCCTAATGTCCCAGACGTCCTAGATGTCCCATATGTCCCTAACGTCCCAGACGTCTCAGACGTCCTAGATGTCCCATATGTCCCTAACGTCCCAGACGTCCTAGATGTCCCATATGTCCCTAACTTCCCAGATGTCTCAGACGTCCTAGATGTCCTATATGTCCCTAACGTCCTAGACGTACCTAATGTTTCATATTTTTCTAACGTCTCAGACGTCCCAGACGTCCCAGATGTCCCATATGTCTCATATGTCCCTAATGTCCCAGGCGCCCCAGATGTCATATATGTCCCATCTGTCCCTAATGTCCCAGGCGTCCCAGATCTCCCATATGTCCCAAATGTCCCTAATGTCCCAGGCGTCCTAAATGTCCCATATGTCCTTAACGTCCCAGACGTCCAAGACGTCCTAGATGTCCCATATGTCCTTAACGTCCCAGACGTCCCAAATGTCCCATATGTCCCATGTGTCCCTAATGTCCCAGGCGTTCTAGATGTTCCATATGTTTCTAACGTCCAAACCGTCCTAAATGTGCCACATGTCCCTAATGTCCCAGGCGTCCCAGATGTCGCATATGTCCCATATGTCCCTAATATCCCAGGCGTCCTAAATGTCTCATATGTCCATAACGTCCCAGACGTCTCAGCTGTCCCGTATGTCCCTAACGTCCCAGACGTCCGAGATGTCCTAGATGTCCCATATGTCTCTAGCGTCACAGACGTCCTAGATGTCTTATATGTTCCTAACGTTCCAGATGTCCAATATGTCCCTAAAGTCCCAGACGTCCTAGATGTCCCATATGTACTTAACGTCCCAGACGTCCCAGATGACCCATACGTCCCTAACGTCCCAGACGTCCCAGATGTCCCAAAGGTCTTATATATCCCTAATGTCCCAGGCGTATTAAATGTCCCATATGTTCCATATGTCCCTAATGTGCCAGGCGTCCTAAATGTCCAATATGTCTTTAACGTCCCGGACGTCCCAGACGTCCTAGATGTCCCATATGTCCTTAACGTTCCAGACGTCCCAGATGTTTCATATGTCCCTAACGTCCCAGACGTCCCAGATGTCCCATATGTCCCATATGTCCCTAATGTCCCAGGCGTCCTAGATATTCCATATGTCCCTAACGTCCCAGACGTCCCAGCTGTCCCGTATGTCAATAACGTCCCTGACGTCCCAGACGTCCTAGATGTCCTATATGTCCCTAACGTCCCAGACGTCCCAGATGTCCTATATGTCCCACATGTCAGTAATGTCCCAGGCGTACCAGATGTCCTATATGTCCCTAACATCCCCGACGTCCCAGATGTCCTATATGTCCCACATGTCCCTAATGTCCCAGGCGTCCCAGATGTCCCATATGTCCCATATGTCCCTAATATCCCAGGCGTCCTAAATGTCCCATATGTCCATAACGTCCCAGACGTCCCAGCTGTCCCGTATGTCCCTAACGTCCCAGACGTCCGAGATGTCCTAGATGTCTCATATATTCCTAACGTCCCAGATGTCCCATATGTCCCTAAAGTCCCAGACGTCCCAGATGTCCCATAAGTCCCTGACGTCCCAGACGTGCTAGATGTCTTATATGTCCTTAACGTCCCAGACGTCCCAGATGTCCCAAAGGTCTTATATATCCTTAATGTCCCAGGCGTATTAGATGCCCCATATGTCTCATATGTCCCTAATGTGCCAGGCGTCCTAAATGTCCCATATGTCTTTAACGTCCCGTACGTTTTAGACGTCCTAGATGTCCCATATGTCCTTAACGTCCCAGACGTCCCAGATGTCCCAAAGGTCTTATATATCCTTAATGTCCCAGGCGTATTAGATGCCCCATATGTCTCAGATGTCCCTAATGTGCCAGGCGTCCTAAATGTCCCATATGTCTTTAACGTCCCGGACGTTTCAGACGTCCTAGATGTCCCATATGTCCTTAACGTCCCAGACGTCCCAGATGTCCCATATGTCCCTAACGTCCCAGACGTCCCAGATGTCCCATATGTCCCATATGTCACTAATGTCCGAGGCGTCCTAGAAATTCCATATGTCCCTAACGTCCCAGACGTCCCATATGTTCTTAACGTCCCAGACGTCCCAGAAGTCCTAAATGTCCCATATGTCCCTAACGTCCCAGACGTCTCAGACGTCCTAGATGTCCTATATGATCCTAACGTCCCAGACGTCTCAGACGTCCTAAATGTCCCATATGTCCCTAACGTCCTAGACGTCCCATATGTCCTTAACGTCCCAGACGTCCCAGATGTCCTAAATGTCCCATATGTTCCTAATGTCCCAGACGTGCTAGATGTCCCATATGTCTCTAACGTCCCAGACGTCTCAGACGTCCTAGATGTCCTATATGTCCCTAACGTCCCAGACGTCCCAGATGTCCCATATGTCCCTAACGTCTCAGACGTCCCAGATGTCCCATATGTCCTTAACGTCCCAGACGTCCCAGATGTCCCATATGTCTCATATGTCCCTAATGTTCCAGGCGTCCCAGATGTCCCATATGTCCCATATGTCCCTAATGTCCCAGACGTTTTAAATGTCCCATATATACTTAAAGTTTCAGACGTCCCAGACGTCCTAGATGTGACATATCTCCTTAACGTCCCAGACGTCCCAGATGTCCCATATGTTTCTAACGTCCCAGACGTCCCATATGTCCAGTATGTCCCATATGTCCTTAATGTCCCAGGCGTCTTAAATGTCCCATATGTCCCTAACGTCCCAGACGTCCTTGATGTCCCATATATCCTTAACGTCCCAGACGTCCCAGATATCCCATATGTCCTATATCTCAATAACGTCCCAGACGTCCCAGATGTCCCATATGTCCCTAACGTCCCAGATGTTCCATATGTCCCTAACGTCCCAGACGTCCTAGATGTCCTATATGTCCCTAACGTCCCAGACGTCCCAGATCTCCCATATGTCCCTAACGTCTCAGACGTCCTAGATGTCCCTTATATCCTTAACGTCCCAGACGTCCCAGATGTCCCATATGTCCCTAACGTCCCAGACGTCCCAGATGTCCTATATGTCCCATCTGTCCCTAATGTCCCAGGCGTCCCAGATCTCCCATATGTCCCAAATATCCCTAATGTCCCAGGCGTCCTAAATGTCCCATATGTCCTTAACGTCCCAGACGTCCCAAATGACCCATATGTCCCATGTGTCCCTAATGTCCCAGGCGTCCTAGATGTTCCATATGTTCCTAACGTCCAAACCGTCCTAAATGTGCCACATGTCCCTAATGTACCAGGCGTCCCAGATGTCGCATATGTCCCATATGTCACTAATATCCCAGGCGTCCTAAATGTCCCATATGTCCATAACGTCCCAGACGTCTAAGCTATCCCGTATGTCCCTAACGTCCCAGACGTCCGAGATGTCCTAGATGTCCCATATGTCTCTAACGTCACAGACGTCCTAGATGTCCTATATGTTCCTAACGTTCCAGATGTCCAATATGTCCCTAAAGTCCCAGACGTCTCAGATGTCCCATATGTCCCTAACGTCCCAGACGTCCTAGATGTCCCATATGTCCTTAACGTCCCAGACGTCCCAGATGACCCATACGTCCCTAACGTCCCAGACGTCCCAGATGTCCCAAAGGTCTTATATATCCCTAATGTCCCAGGCGTATTAAATGTCCCATATGTCCCTAATGTGCCAGGCGTCCTAAATGTCCAATATCCTTAACGTCCCGGATGTCCCAGACGTCCTAGATGTTCCATATGTCCTTAACGTCCCAGACGTCCCAGACGTTTCATATGTCCTTAACGTCCCAGACGTCCCAGATATCCCATATGTCCCATATGTCCCTAATGTCCCAGGCGTCCTAGATATTCCATATTTCCCTAACGTCCCAGACGTCCTAAATGTCCCATATGTCCCTAACGCCCCAGACGTCCCAGATGTCCCATATGTCCTTAACGTCCCAGACGTCCTAAATGTCCCATATGTCCCTAATGTCCCAAACGTCCTAGATGTCCCATATGTCCCTAACGTCCCAGACGTCTCAGACGTCCTAGATGTCCCATATGTCCCTAACGTCCCAGACGTCCTAGATGTCCCATATGTCCCTAACTTCCCAGACGTCTCAGACGTCCTAGATGTCCTATATGTCCCTAACGTCCTAGACGTACCAGATGTCCCATATGTTTCTAACGTCTCAGGCGTCCCATATGTCCCATATGTCCTTAACGTCCCAGACGTCCCAGATGTCTCATATGTCTCATATGACCCTAATGTCCCAGGCGTCCCAGATGTCCCATATGTCCCATATGTCCCTAACGTCCCAGACGTCCTAAATGTCCCATATGTCCCTAACGCCCCAGACGTCCCAGATGTCCCATATGTCCTTAACGTCCCAGACGTCCTAAATGTCCCATATGTCCCTAATGTCCCAAACGTCCTAGATGTCCCATATGTCCCTAACGTCCCAGACGTCTCAGACGGCCTAGATGTCCCATATGTCCCTAACGTCCCAGACGTCCTAGATGTCCCATATGTCCCTAACTTCCCAGACGTCTCAGACGTCCTAGATGTCCTATATGTCCCTAACGTCCTAGACGTACCATATGTCCCATATGTCCTTAACGTCCCAGACGTCCCAGATGTCTCATATGTCTCATATGACCCTAATGTCCCAGGCGTCCCAGATGTCCAATATGTCCCATATGTCCCTAATGTCCCAGACGTTTTAAATGTCTCATATGTCCTTAACGTTTCAGACGTCCCAGACGTCCTAGATGTCCCATATGTCCTTAACGTCCCAGACGTCCCAGATGTCCCATATGTCCCATATGTCACCAATGTCCCAGGCGCCCTAAATGTCCCATATGTCCATAACGTCCCAGACGTCCCAGACGTCCTAAATGTCCCATATGTCCTTAACGTCCCAGACGCCCCAGATGTCCCATATGTCTCTAACGTCCCAGACGTCCCATATTTCCTTAATGTCCCAGGCGTCCCAGATGTCCCATATTTCCCTAACGTCCCAGACGTCCTAGATGTCCCATATATCCTTAACGTCCCAGACGTCCCAGATATCCCATATGTCCTATATCTCCCTAACGTCCCAGACGTCCCAGATGTCCCATATGTCCCTAACGTCCCAGATGTTCCATATGTCCCTAACGTCCCAGACGTCCTAGATGTCTTATATGCCCCTAACGTCCCAGACGTCCCAGATCTCCCATATGTCCCTAACGTCCCAGACGTCCTAGGTGTCCCTTATATCCTTAATGTCCCAGACGTGTCAGATGTCTCATATGTCAATAACGTCCCAGATGTCCTATATGTCCCATATGTCCCTAATGTCCCAGGCGTCCCAGACCTCCCATATGTCCCATATGTCCCTAATTTCCAGGGCGTCCTAAATGTCCCATATGTCCTTAACGTAACAGACGTCCCAGTCGTCCTAGATGTCCCATATGTCCTTAACGTCCCAGACGTCCCAGATATCCCATATGTCCCATATGTCCCTAATGTCCAGGGCGTCCTAAATGTCCCATATCTCCTTAACGTCCCAGACGTCCCAGACGTCCTAGATGTCCCAAATGTCCTTAACGTCCCAGACATCCCAGATGTCCCATATGTTTCATATGCTTCTAATGTCTCAGGCGTCCTAGAAGGTCCATATATCCCTAACGTCCCAGATGTCCTAGATGTCCCATATGTCCTTAACGTCCCAGACGTCCAAGATGTCCCATATGTCCCTAACGTCCCAGACGTCCCAGATGTCCCATATGTCCCCAATATCCCAGACGCTCTAGGTGTCCCATATGTCCTTAACGTCCCAGACGTCCCAGACGCCCTAGATGTCCCATATGTCCTTAACGTCCCAGACGTCCCAGATGTCCCATATGTCCCTAGCATCCCAGACGTCCCAGACGCCCTAGATGTCCCATATGTCCCTAACGTCCCAGACGTCCCAGATGTCCCATATGTCCCATATGTCCCTAATTTCGAGGCGTCCCAGTTGTCCCATATGTCCCATATGTCCCTAATGTCCCAGGCGTCCTAAATGTCCTATATGTCCTTAAAGTCCCAGGCGTCCCAGACGTCCTAGATGTCCCATATGTCCTTAAAGTCCCAGACGTCCCAGATGTCCCATATGTCCCATGTGTCCCTAATGACCCAGGCGTCCTAGATGTTCCATATGTCCCTAACGTCCAAGACGTCCTAAATGTCCCATATGTCACTATCGTCCCTGATGTTCCATATGTCCCTAATGTCCAAGACGTCCTAGATGTCCTATATGTCCCTAACGTCCCAGACGTCCCAGATGTCCCATATGTCCCTAACGTCCCAGACGTCCCAGATGTCCTATATGTCCCATCTGTCCCTAACGTCCCAGGCGTCCCAGATCTCCCATATGTCCCAAATGTCCCTAATGTCCCAGGCGTCCTAAATGTCCCATATGTCCTTAACGTCCCAGACGTCCCAGACGTCCTAGATGTCCCATATGTCCTTAACGTCCCAGACGTCCCAAATGTCCCATATGTCCCATGTGTTCCTAATGTCCCAGGCGTCCTAGATGTTCCATATGTTCCTAACGTCCAAACCGTCCTAAATGTGCCACATGTCCCTAATGTCCCAGGCGTCCCAGATGTCGCATATGTCCCATATGTCCCTAATATCCCAGGCGTCCTAAATGTCCCATATGTCCATAACGTTCCAGACGTCTCAGCTGTCCCGTATGTCCCTAACGACCCAGACGTCCGAGATGTCCTAGATGTCCCATATGTCTCTAACGTCACAAACGTCCTAGATGTCCTATATGTTCCTAACGTTCCTGATGTCCAATATGTCCCTAAAGTCCCAGACGTCCCAGATGTCCCATATGTCCCTAACGTCCCAGACGTCCTAGATGTCCCGTATGTCCTTAACGTCCCAGACGTCCCGGATGACCCATAGGTCCCTAATGTCCCAGACGTCCCAGATGTCCCAAAGGTCTTATATATCCCTAATGTCCCAGGCGTATTAAATGTCCCATATGTCCCATATGTCCCTAATGTGCCAGGCGTCCTAAATGTCCCATATGTCCTTAACGTCCCGGACGTCCCAGACTTCCTAGATGTCCCATATGTCCTTAACGTCCCAGACGTACCAGATGTTTCATGTGTCCCTAACGTCCCAGACGTCCCAGATGTCCCATATGTCCCATATGTCCTTAACGTCCCAGACGTCCTAAATGTCCCATATGTCCCTAATGTCCCAGACGTCCTAGATGTCCCATATGTCCCTAACGTCCCAGACGTCTCAGACGTCCTAGATGTCCCATATGTCCCTAACGTCCCAGACGTCTCAGACGTCCTAGATGTCCTATATGTCCCTAACGTCCTAGACGTACCAGATGTCCCATATTTTTCTAACGTCCCAGACGTCCCAGATGTCCCATATGTCTCATATGTCCCTAATGTCCCAGGCGTCCCAGATGTCATATATGTCCCATCTGTCCCTAATGTCCCAGGCGTCCCAGATCTCCCATATGTCCCAAATGTCCCTAATGTCCCAGGCGTCCTAAATGTCCCATATGTCCTTAACGTCCCAGACGTCCCAGACGTCCTAGATGTCCCATATGTCCTTAACGTCCCAGACGTCCCAAATGTCCCATATGTCCCATGTGTTCCTAATGTCCCAGGCGTCCTAGATGTTCCATATGTTCCTAACGTCCAAACCGTCCTAAATGTGCCACATGTCCCTAATGTCCCAGGCGTCCCAGATGTCGCATATGTCCTATATGTCCCTAATATCCCAGGCGTCCTAAATGTCCCATATGTCCATAACGTTCCAGACGTCTCAGCTGTCCCGTATGTCCCTAACGACCCAGACGTCCGAGATGTCCTAGATGTCCCATATGTCTCTAACGTCACAAACGTCCTAGATGTCCTATATGTTCCTAACGTTCCAGATGTCCAATATGTCCCTAAAGTCCCAGACGTCCCAGATGTCCCATATGTCCCTAACGTCCCAGACGTCCTAGATGTCCCGTATGTCCTTAACGTCCCAGACGTCCCGGATGACCCATAGGTCCCTAATGTCCCAGACGTCCCAGATGTCCCAAAGGTCTTATATATCCCTAATGTCCCAGGCGTATTAAATGTCCCATATGTCCCATATGTCCCTAATGTGCCAGGCGTCCTAAATGTCCCATATGTCCTTAACGTCCCGGACGTCCCAGACTTCCTAGATGTCCCATATGTCCTTAACGTCCCAGACGTCCCAGATGTTTCATGTGTCCCTAACGTCCCAGACGTCCCAGATGTCCCATATGTCCCATATGTCCTTAACGTCCCAGACGTCCTAAATGTCCCATATGTCCCTAATGTCCCAGACGTCCTAGATGTCCCATATGTCCCTAACGTCCCAGACGTCTCAGACGTCCTAGATGTCCCATATGTCCCTAACGTCCCAGACGTCTCAGACGTCCTAGATGTCCTATATGTCCCTAACGTCCTAGACGTACCAGATGTCCCATATTTTTCTAACGTCCCAGACGTCCCAGATGTCCCATATGTCTCATATGTCCCTAATGTCCCAGGCGTCCCAGATGTCATATATGTCCCATCTGTCCCTAATGTCCCAGGCGTCCCAGATCTCCCATATGTCCCAAATGTCCCTAATGTCCCAGGCGTCCTAAATGTCCCATATGTCCTTAACGTCCCAGACGTCCCAGACGTCCTAGATGTCCCATATGTCCTTAACGTCCCAGACGTCCCAAATGTCCCATATGTCCCATGTGTCCCTAATGTCCCAGGCGTCCTAGATGTTCCATATGTTCCTAACGTCCAAACCGTCCTAAATGTGCCACATGTCCCTAATGTCCCAGGCGTCCCAGATGTCGCATATGTCCCATATGTCCCTAATATCCCAGGCGTCCTAAATGTCCCATATGTCCAAAACGTCCCAGACGTCTCAGCTGTCCCGTATGTCCCTAACGTCCCAGACGTCCGAGATGTCGTAGATGTCCCATATGTCTCTAACGTCACAGACGTCCTAGATGTCTTATATGTTCCTAACGTTCCAGATGTCCAATATGTCCCTAAAGTCCCAGACGTCCCAGATGTCCCATATGTCCCTAACGTCCCAGACGTCCTAGATGTCCCATATGTCCTTAACGTCCCAGACGTCCCAGATGACCCATACGTCCCTAACGTCCCAGACGTCCCAGATGTCCCAAAGATCTTATATATCCCTAATGTCCCAGGCGTATTAAATGTCCCATATGTCCCATATGTCCCTAATGTGCCAGGCGTCCTAAATGTCCCATATGTCTTTAACGTGCCGGACGTCCCGGACGTCCCAGACGTCCTAGATGTCCCATATGTCCTTAACGTTCCAGACGTCCCAGATGTTTCATATGTCCCTAACGTCCCAGACGTCCCAGATGTCCCATATGTCCCATATGTCTCTAATGTCCCAGGCGTCCTAGATATTCCATATGTCCCTAACGTCCCAGACGTCCTAAATGTCCCATATGTCCCTAACGTCCCAGACGTCCCAGATGTCCCATATGTCCTTAACGTCCCAGACGTCCCAGACGTCCTAAATGTCCCATATGTCCCTAATGTCCCAGACGTCCTAGATGTCCCATATGTCCCTAACGTCCCAGACGTCTCAGACGTCCTAGATGTCCCATATGTCCCTAACGTCCCAGACGTCCTAGATGTCCCATATGTCCCTAACTTCCCAGACGTCTCAGACGTCCTAGATGTCCTATATGTCCCTAACGTCCTAGACGTACCAGATGTCCCATATGTTTCTAACGTCTCAGACGTCCCATATGTCCCATATGTCCTTAACGTCCCAGACGTCCCAGATGTCCCATATGTCTCATATGTCCTTAATGTCCCAGGCGTCCCAGATGCCCCATATGTCCCATATGTCCCTAATGTCCCAGACGTTTTATATGTCTCATATGTCCTTAACGTTTCAGACGTCCCAGACGTCCTAGATGTCCCATATGTCCTTAACGTCCCAGACGTCCCAGATGTCCCATATGTCCCATATGTAACTAATGTCCCAGGCGCCCTAAATGTCCCATATGTCCTTAACGTCCCAGACGTCCCAGACGTCCTAAATGTCCCATATGTCCTTAACGTCCCAGACGTCACAGATGTCCCATATGTCTCTAACGTCCCAGACGTCCCATATGTCCCATATGTCCCATATGTCCTTAATGTCCCAGGCGCCCCAGATGTCCCATATTTCCCTAACGTCCCAGACGTCCTAGATGTCCCATATATCCTTAACGTCCCAAACGTCCCAGATATCCCATATGTCCTATATCTCCCTAACGTCCCAGACGTCCCAGATGTCCCATATGTCCCTAACGTCCCAGATGTTCCATATGTCCCTAACGTCCCAGACGTCCTAGATGTCTTATATGCCCCTAACGTCCCAGACGTCCCAGATCTCCCATATGTCCCTAACGTCCCAGACGTCCTAGGTGTCCCTTATATCCGTAATGTCCCAGACGTCCCAGATGTCCCATATGTCAATAACGTCCCAGACGTCCCAGATGTCCTATATGTCCCATATGTCCCTAATGTCCCAGGCGTCCCAGACCTCCCATATGTCCCATATGTCCCTAATGTCCAGGGCGTCCTAAATGTCCCATATGTTCTTAACTTCCCAGACGTCCCAGATATCCCATATGTCCCATATGTCCCTAATGTCCCAGGCGTCCTAGGTGTCCCTTATATCCTTAATGTCCCAGACCTCCCAGATGTCCCATATGTCAATAACGTCCCAGACGTCCCAGATGTCCTATATGTCCCATATGTCCCTAATGTCCCAGGCGTCCCAGACCTCCCATATGTCCCATATGTCCCTAATGTCCAGGGCGTCGTAAATGTCCCATATCTCCTTAACGTCCCAGACGTCCCAGACGTCCTAGATGTCCCAAACGTCCTTAACGTCCCAGACGTCCCAGATGTCCCATATGTTTCATATGTTTCTAATGTCCCAGGCGTCCTAGATGTTCCATATGTCCCTAACGTCCCAGACGTCCCAGATGTCCTAGATGTCCCATATGTCCTTAACGTCCCAGACGTCCCAGATGTCCCATATGTCCCTAACGTCCCAGACGTCCCAGATGTCCCATATGTCCCTAATATCCCAGGCGTAGTAATGTCCCATATGTCCTTAATGTCCCAGGCGTCCCAGATGTCCCATATGTCCCATATGTCCCTAATGTCCCAGGCGTCCTAAATGTCCCATATATCCTTAACGTCCCAGACGTCCCAGACGCCCTAGATGTCCCATACGTCCCTAACGTCCCAGACGTCCTAGATGTCCCATATGTCCTTAACGTCCCAGACGTCCCAGATGTCCCATATGTCCCTAGCATCCCAGACGTCCCAGATGTTCCATATGTCCTTAACGTCCCAGACGTCCCAGATGTCCCATATGTAACTAACGTCCCAGACGTCCCAGATGTCCAATATGTCCCATATGTCCCTAATGTCCCAGGCGTCCCAGATGTCCCATATGTCCCATATGTCCCTAATGTCCCAGGCGTCCTAAATATCCCATATGTCCTTAACGTCCCAGACGTCCCAGATTTACCATATGTCCCTAACGTCCCAGACGTCCCAGATGTCCCATATGTCCCATATGTCCCTAATGTCCCAGACGTCCTAGATGTCCCATATATCCTTAACGTCCCAGACGTCCCAGTATATCCCATACGTCCTATAACTTTCTATCGTCCCAGACGTCCAAGATGTCCCATATGTCCCTAACGTTGTAGCAGTACATATCGTAGCTTCTACAGGAATATCGTTCAATATTAATTAATCCTAATAGATAGGCAACTTTAAGCGCAAGACCAGTAGGAGGGGTTGCCTACCCTTTTTGAAATTTAATTTAGAAGGCCCATGGTTACGTTAATAAAAGAACAATAAATAACAAAAATTATTACTTCCTGTTTAATTGAGAAAGCAAAAGGGCGCTTCTCTATGCAGAAGCGAAGCAAATTGAAAATCCTAGCTTAGAAAGGATACAAGCAGACAATAGTAAGCCTTTATTTAACTCATACAGCATAGTATTAAAACATAATAATTTTTCAGGCAGATAGGATAAATTCCACAAACATTTTCTTTCTGAAAAGGGCAGTTATTATATAACTGGTAGGTAGACGGCAAACTAATACATACAAATCGTAATAGAGGGTTTTCCTTGATTCAGCTCTTAGTGTCACCTCTTTGACCACCAGCTCTTAGGGCTTCCTCTTTGACTACCAGCTCGTCGGTCTTTTTCATTTGACGCCAGTTCTGGTCAGTTGTATATTCGCCATGGAGAAGTGTGTCGATAAGTTACGAGCGAGAAGGAAAAGAGAGGACGCAATTAGAAATCTATAACCAGTTAGGAGATCACTCACCAGTCAAGGGCAACTTCTTAGGTTCGATGAGGAGTTTTTCATAGTTAATGTTGGCAGATGGAGAGGTCCAGGTTCAAGGGTTCTCTGCATTAACCGTATGTTAGTCCTGAAAGGGTTTAATATCGTTAGTTAGACTTAAACCCGCGTCATAGCTTAAATATAATTAAATTAGGGCGTAAGCCTTAAGAATATTCAATAACAGATTAGTTTCAAGTAAAAACAATAGTTACTTACCAGGTGATGTGGCCTGAAGTGAGATTAAATCGTTCTGTGACTGTCAAGTTGGTTTTTGGGTCACTTGTCAAATAATAAGTTTTTTTTTCATAAAGGACCTTTCTTATACTACATGGAATGATACCAATTAAACTAAATACCGATCATTAATCGTAATTAAGACCTAGGAAAGAGAAATACGAGGGTATAGAGAGCTCTTTATATTTTCAACTTACGAACCGGAGGTTATTAATTAAATAGGTATAAGAAATCTCCTAGATACTGATAGATTCATTAATCCTAACGTTTTATTAGAACAAATTCTAACTTGTCAGAGAAGAATAAAACTTGCTAAATAATTACATAATGTGTATTAAAATTAGAAAGGTATAAGCCTCTAATGCATAACAATTGATTTGTGGACTGTTAGAAAGAATACGTAACCTTTGTAAACTTATTGAATTTAAAACTTTTTAAATAAAGTTATGGCGCCCATTTCTTCTGATTAATGAACTTTTACCTTTATATGAAAGTGAAACGAACTAAAAATCCCACAATTGTTAAACCCTGATAAGAAACCGTATCTTGAGCTAGTCGGTGAAGTGTAAGCCTTCAAAGGTAAGTAAGGATGAGGGGTACACGAAGTGACGACGCAACGTGGAGGCTCGAGTAAAAGGGACCATTTCAATTAAAAGAAAATTTAACGCTTCACTATCATAAAAGGTATAGTTCCGGAATTTAACAATTACTAATAGGTTGCATTGTATTCGATCATACAGTTCATTAATTGCATAGTAATTAAATCAATATGATAAAAGTAAATTATTTAGCCTCAGATGAATTAGATTGGGAGTTGGTTACTAGAAATATCAATACTGAAAATAGGAATGTGGAGGAAAAAAGGAAATTATTAAGAACACAATTGAATATAGAGAAGTGTGATGTATCTAAAAGTTCCACATATTTACCAGTTGCTTTGGAGGTTTCTCAAGAAATAGATTTTTGCAGTAACAGAATAAAATATCTTAGAACATTAGCGCAGAACTTTGAAGATAAACCGTTATCAGCTACTTATGATAGATTAACTACCAAACTACAACATTTATATCGTAGGTTAGAATATATCGCGACTTCAGTAGATGATCAAGTTAAAACTAAATGGACTCACCTCAAAGATCAATGGTTAGAATTATCAGTAACAATTTCAGAAGTAGCTGAGGATGATGCTATGCGATTCAATGATTTGGTAGCAGTGTTGGATCATTCAGGACAACCTAATCAAAGTGATGTTAAAATAGAACTGCCAGTAGGAAGTACAGATCCGTTACCTAACATTAATTATGAGTTACCAACAGAAACAATTAATCAACCATCTCATAGTTCACCTAACATTAATAGTCGAAAGGTAGAATTTGATATCTCGGAACCAATGAATCAATACACAGAGAGAATGAAAAATTTAAATATATCACAAGCTCCGTCATACAATTATCAAACAGGTTTTGTAATGAATTCAGTTAGTGTATCCAAGTGGAATATTAAGTTCTCAGGTAATACAGCTAGTCAAGGTGTTAACTCATTCTTAGAACGAGTAGAAGAACTAAGAGTGGCCAGAAATTTGTCATATGAACAGTTATTCTTAGAAGCAATAGATTTGTTTGAGGATCAAGCACTAATTTGGTTCAGGTCAATTAGAAGTAAGATAGGGAGTTGGAAAGAAATAGTAGAATTACTAAAAAGACATTATTTACCTAGTGATTACGATGAAGCATTATGGGATGAAATTCGATCTCGAGTACAAGGTGTAGATGAACGTCCTCACATCTTCATAGCGGTTATGATAAATTTGTTCAATAGATTAAACTCAGTTCCCAGTGAAGATATTCAGTTAAAATATATTAGGAAAAACTTGCAACCTTATTATAGTAGTCACCTTACGTTAACCCAAGTCATTAGCATAAATTCACTTATTGATTACTGTCGAGATTTAGAAGAGACGAAAGAAAGAAATAAAAAATTTAGACCAAATTTTTCCTTAGTTAAAACACCTTTAGAACCTGACTTAGCATATAAAGTACAAGCTCAAGTAAAACGTCAAATTCATTCCTCTACTATTGGTAACAAGTTGTCAAATAAGTTAACCAATGCTGATAAGAGAGAAGTATCATCTAGAAAGTTTATAAGAAATTTTACGAATGTAACTTGTTGGAATTGTAATGAAAAAGGTCACACCTATCATAAATGCAATAAAGAACGTACCTTCTTCTGCTATATTTGTGGGAATCCCAATGTTAATTCTAATAATTGCGATAAATGTAAAGGTCAATTTCGAAAAAACGAACAGAGACAAGCATCGTCCGCAGTCCGCGAAGCTTAAGTCCAACAATTCTAAGGGCTGAAAAATTGAAATGGAATGAATGGTTAAAAAAAGTCTCACAATTTTGTAAAAGTTCTCAAGCTAATTATACGTTTTCACATAATCATAAAGATAATCGTCCTTTTATTAAGGTTAAAATTAAAAACATGTCATTGTTAGCTCTTTTAGATACTGGTGCTAATCAAACTATAATAGGCAGGCAGGGTTTATTTTTGATTAATCAGCTTAAATTACCTTTAACCAAGCCTGGAATACAGATGAACTTGCAAACAGCTGATGGAAATTACCAATCTATTATGGGAATAGTAGAATTACCGATAACTATAGAAGGAATAACTAGAATTGTTAGTTGTTTAGTTTCCAATACTATTTCGGCTTCTCTTACTCTTGGAGTTGATAGTTGCTATGTGTTTAATTTGAATATTACAGATTTTCGGTCAGGTCAATTTCAAGTTTCGGGCATGAATAGTTTAAATAAAGTCATTTTAGCAAGGGAAGATCTATCTCCAGAACAGATCCGTGGTTTGGAAGTAGTTATAGATAAATTTCAAGAAATTAGTGGTCCTAAGCTTGGTAGTACAAATATGGTAGTTCATCGCATTGATACCGGTGATGCTAAACCCATTAAACAAAGATATTATCCAATGTCACCTCTTATGCTAGAAGCAGTAAATAAAGAAATTGATGAAATGTTAAAGTTAGAGGTAATTCAAAAATCTTTTTCGCCATGGAATTCTCCTATTGTCATGGTTAAAAACAAAGATGGTTCATTAAGATTTTGTTTTGATGGTCGTCAATTGAATAAGGTTACTAAGAGAGATGCATACCCTTTACCTTATGTTAATGGTATTCTCGATAGATTACAAGATGCTAGGTTTTTAAGTTCAATTGATCTTCAGAAAGCATTTTGGCAAGTACCACTTTCCCCAGATAGTTGTGAAAAAACTGCTTTTACGGTTCCTGGTAGAGGATTATTTGAATTTAAAGTTCTCCCTTTCGGTCTTAATAACAGCGCTCATACTTTACAGAGACTAATGGATAATATTTTTGGTCCAGAATTGAATAATGTATTTGTTTATATGGACGACGTCATAATTATTTCTAAGACATTTTCAGAACATTTAAACACGTTAAAACAGGTTTTCAATCGATTAAAGAATGCGGGACTTACTATCAATATTGAAAAATGTGAATTTTGTAGACCTTCATTGACATATCTAGGTTTCCTAATTGATGGAGATGGTTTGCGAACAGATCCGTCCAAAGTGGAAGCAATAGTTTCTTTTCCTACTCCAAAGAATTCCACAGAAGTAAAAAGATTTTTGGGAATGGCTAGCTGGTATAGGAGATTTGTTCCAAATTTTTCAACATTAGCTTCTCCTATGTTAGATTTAATTAAAGGCCATCAGAAAAAGAAATCTATTAGATGGAATGAGCGAGCCGAGTCTTCTTTTCAAGAACTTAAGAAATTATTAACTTCTTCTCCCATATTGAGTAGTCCAGATTTCAATAAAATGTTTATTATACAATGTGATGCCAGTGACGTAGGTGTAGGCGCGGTTTTACTACAAGGTGAAGGGTCAGAAGAAAGAGTTATTGCCTATGCCAGTCGGTCTGTGACTAGTGCAGAACGTAATTATTCAGTAACTGAAAAAGAGTGTTTAGCATGTTTATTTGGTATAGAAAAATACCGTCCTTATATTGAACTTACTCATTTCAAAATTGTTACTGATCACCATGCTCTTTTATGGCTACATAAATTACAATCACCTACAGGTAGATTAGCTCGTTGGACGGCTAGGATGTCACAATATAGTTTTGAAATAGAACATCGTAAAGGAAAATTCAATGTTGTTCCAGATGCTTTATCCCGAAATCCTATTCCTGTTGTTAATATTAGCATGATGACGTTAGAGGAAACAGATTTATGTCCGTGGTATAAAGTATGATTGGTAGAATAAAAGATCATCCAGAGAATTATCCCTTGTGGAGAGTAGAAGATAACATTTTATATAAGTACATTAGCAATAAACATGATATCTTGTCTAATTTAATAGAATGGAAGATAGTTGTTCCTAAAGCTAAAAGGTTAGATATATTACAACAATTTCATGACGAACCTACCTCAAGTCACCTAGGATCTTTTAAGACCTTTAGAAAATAGCTGAAATATATTATTGGCCTAAGATGAAAGCAGATATCGCTAAGTATGTCAGAAAATGTGATATATGTCAAGCCAGTAAGTCGTCTTCTCAACTTCGTCCCGGATTAATGAAAATCAAAAGAAAATTAAATATCCATTCCAGCTGATTTCAATAGATTTAATTGTCCTTTACCAAGATCAACGAAAGGTTACACTTCTATTCTAGTAGTAACTGATTGGTTTACTAAGTTTGTGCAAGTACAACCACTTAGAAAAGCAACCGCCTCTTCTATCGTTAAGTTTCTAGAAAATGATGTCTTCTTAATGTTTGGAGTTCCTCAAATCATTATGTGTGATAATGGACCTCAGTTCATAGGTGGACTTTTTCAGAAGTTAGTAGAAAAGTATAAAGTACAAAAGGTTTGGTATAACGCTTCTTATCATCCGCAAGTAAATCCGGTCGAACGTACGAATAGAATCATTACTACTGCATTACGCTCTTATATAAAAAAAAATCATAGAATATGGGATGCTCAAATTTATAAGATAGCACATGCCATAAGAAACGCTGTTAGTGAAGTTACGGGCTATACTCCATCCTTTTTAAATTTTGGCCGAACTGTTCCTGCTCACGGTGATTATTATGGTCGGTTAGAAAATTTAACAAAGGAGGACATATCATTAGAAACACGCGAACAGTTAGTTAAAGATGTCAATCAACTATCTCCTATTTATAGTGAGGTAATACAATGTCTTAATCAAGCCTATGAAAGGAATAAGCATTATTATAATCTGAGAAAACGGTCATTACATTTCAAGAAGGGTGACATAGTCTGGAAACGTAACATGGTACTTTCAAATGCGAAAGAAGGTTTTGCAAAGAAATTAGCTCCGAAATTTATAAAAGCGAAGGTAGCCGAAGTCACAGGTTCTGTAACGTACAAGTTAGTAGATTTGGACGGTAGGAATTTAGGAATCTGGCATGTAAAAGATATCAAACCTGGAACCAGTAGTCAACCAGATTTGATAGAGGAAGAATTATGAGGTTTCGTTTAAGCTTGTAAATAAATAGGTATAATTAAGTAGTTTGTTAATTGCCAAAGATATTATTTCAAAAGGATTAGGTTGTATAACCGAACGACTTTTCTAACTTGATGTCATTGAGTTGTGGCATAGCACTCCTCAGCGAAACTGTGTCCTATGAGGTGCGGTTTATTATTTTAAAGACTCCAGTCTCGCATGACTGAAGATCTTGCATTTTAGGTAGTGTCCTATGAGGTGCTGTCCTTAGTTATCTATTAAATTACTTTACTCAAAGTGTAAAGTTAATAATTAGCTGTTAAATGCAAGAGGTTAACAATTACTTCTGCAGAAAAACAGACAAAATAAAAAGTAGCTTTATAGAATGGACTATGCCTCCAAAGCTAATTCCTTTTCTTAAAAAGAATTTACAGAAATGTTTCATATCTGGAAAGGAAATAAATGATGGAATTCTAGATACATTGGATTTCGTTATGGACAATTAAGATTAGAAAAGTAACTTGAAGTAACTTCAGTGGTAATAGTTAGAGTTCATAGATTGTAATAACTTAGTTTAAAAGATAGGGTATTAGTGTACATAGATAATGAATAATCAATGTTATTAAGAAAGATTGTTTAAAGTTAATGTATTAGCAAATATTAAAAAGGGTGTTATAATAACTTTAGCCAACTGTCTAAAGGGGAGGATTTCAATTTTCTTATTAATTCTAGAAGGGAGATAGTGTAGCAGTACATATCGTAGCTTCTACAGGAATATCGTTCAATATTAATTAATCCTAATAGATAGGCAACTTTAAGCGCAAGACCAGTAGGAGGGGTTGCCTACCCTTTTTGAAATTTAATTTAGAAGGCCCATGGTTACGTTAATAAAAGAACAATAAATAACAAAAATTATTACTTCCTGTTTAATTGAGAAAGCAAAAGGGCGCTTCTCTATGCAGAAGCGAAGCAAATTGAAAATCCTAGCTTAGAAAGGATACAAGCAGACAATAGTAAGCCTTTATTTAACTCATACAGCATAGAATTAAAACATAATAATTTTTCAGGCAGATAGGATAAATTCCACAAACATTTTCTTTCTGAAAAGGGCAGTTATTATATAACTGGTAGGTAGACGGCAAACTAATACATACAAATCGTAATAGAGGGTTTTTCTTGATTCAGCTCTTAGTGTCACCTCTTTGACCACCAGCTCTTAGGGCTTCCTCTTTGACTACCAGCTCGTCGGTCTTTTTCATTTGACGCCAGTTCTGGTCAGTTGTATATTCGCCATGGAGAAGTGTGTCGATAAGTTACGAGCGATAAGGAAAAGAGAGGACGCAATTAGAAATCTTTTTTTTTTGTAACAAGTGTATTTACCAGATCAGCACGTGAGTGCTATACATAGTAGGTATAATAAGGATATTACAATATAACGCTTAAATAACATTAGGAGGTTAATACTCCAAAAATATATACATATATAATATTACTACATACTTGAAAATGGTTTATTCACTTTCCAAAGAATTGTCACTGTCTAAGATTAAATCCGTGGGTGTACGTCTTTTAAGCCTTCGTATTGGAGGAGGAGTGTTTAGGCGATGGTAGATAGCACTGGAGCACTTGTGAATATTAGCAAAGAAGTTAGTGGCTATTTCTTTTATTAAGTCTTCAATACTTAGTAGTTGTAGTTCTGAGTGTAGTTGAGTGTTGCGCACAAACCAACTGGCATTGCAGATGATGCGTATTATTTTATTCTGCATTACCTGAATTTTATTGATGTGAGTTTTGCTAGCAGTCCCCCAGATGACGGAGCCATACATGATGATGGGTCGTATTAGCGATTTGTATAGCAGCGTAGAGCATGTAATTCTTAGCTTGGATTTGCGGTTAATTAATGGGTAGATAAGATTCAGCCTGCTATAACATTCTGAAAGTTTTTTGTTTATATGAATAGCCCATGTTAATTTTTGATCTAAGTACATTCCCAGATATTTCACCGCGTCATCACTAGGATTCCAGGGAATTGTGATTGCGTTCACTTGCAGTTCAGCTGGGTTAATAGGTCGTCTTAGCGTGAAAATTATCGTTAGTTAGACTTAAACCCGCGTCATAGCTTAAATATAATTAAATTAGGGCGTAAGCCTTAAGAATATTCAATAACAGATTAGTTTCAAGTAAAAACAATAGTTACTTACCAGGTGATGTGGCCTGAAGTGAGATTAAATCGTTCTGTGACTGTCAAGTTGGTTTTTGGGTCACTTGTCAAATAATAAGTTTTTTTTTCATAAAGGACCTTTCTTATACTACATGGAATGATACCAATTAAACTAAATACCGATCATTAATCGTAATTAAGACCTAGGAAAGAGAAATACGAGGGTATAGAGAGCTCTTTATATTTTCATCTTACGAACCGGAGGTTATTAATTAAATAGGTATAAGAAATCTCCTAGATACTGATAGATTCATTAATCCTAACGTTTTATTAGAACAAATTCTAACTTGTCAGAGAAGAATAAAACTTGCTAAATAATTACATAATGTGTATTAAAATTAGAAAGGTATAAGCCTCTAATGCATAACAATTGATTTGTGGACTGTTAGAAAGAATACGTAACCTTTGTAAACTTATTGAATTTAAAACTTTTTAAATAAAGTTATGGCGCCCATTTCTTCTGATTAATGAACTTTTACCTTTATATGAAAGTGAAACGAACTAAAAATCCCACAATTGTTAAACCCTGATAAGAAACCGTATCAGACGACCGATATGTTTTTTGTTGATTGCTGTCATTGATAAAAGCGTAAAATCACACTTCTTAAAATCAAATTTAGTATTTTGCAAATTTAAATTTTTTTTCTTAATTTTTGGTAATGTGACCTATACCCAAAAATTACCTTAACGTAAGTAAAAAGATGCGTTCTTTCAGATTCCGTAATAAAAAAAGGGGGTTTATATTTAAAAAAAACATTGATAACGCCATACCTCATACATGGGACACCCTGTATGTATGCATTTTATTTCAAAAAATGCTCAAATAAAAATAAAAATCGACGGGTCCGAGCGTTTTAGCCGGAAACGTTTAGGAAATACTGAATTTATTCCAAACTTTACGACCTCACTGTATGTATAGATTAATCTCCTTTTACAATACTTTAAAAATTGAGAAAGCTATATCCTCATTAATAAGGGATATAAGTGTAGATGTATTTGGTAGTCAAGTTTAGCATGTTCTGAAATAGCTAGACGTGCACAAGCCCATTTTTGAGGTAGTTAATTAATTCACTTTAATAGAAATGTTCATCACCTCTGGTCTACTTCTAATATTTTCTTTTCTATAATAAAATTACAAATTTAAATTTCCACATTTACGTTGCTTCAGTACAGGTCCCTGTATTACCGATATTCTGAAGAAGCCGTCGCGTCGGCAGGTTTTAGGCTCTCGTTTTTACTTTCTTTTACCGTAAAGGAAGTATTGGATTCACCCCAAAAATTCGAAATTGAGTTTTCAACAGATCTTCACGTTTTAGAGTCCCCTGATCCCAAAAAACATATTTTTTTTCATTGGTCTGTGTGTCTGTCTGTCTGTCTGTCTGTGTGTCTGTGTGTCTGTGAACAGAATATCTCAAAAACAAAAAGAGGTATGGCGTTGAAACTTCATATATAAGTTTTTTGTACTATGTAGATGAGACAGCAAGCTTTTTAAAAAAATCGCATAACCGGAAGTAGGTGTTTACTCTTGTGATTTTTTAGTTTTTTTCGATTTTTTCAAAAACGGCTATAACGATTTTTTTCAAACTTTACATTTTTATTACATTTTTAATGTGCATTAACGTGAGATAGGTGATTTTCCAGTTGAATACTTCTAAAGTGGTTTTTTTTGTTTTTTCTTCTATTTTTTTTATTAACTCCTATTTTAAATAGAACACCCGGTATATTATTACATTTTTGAATTCTGCTTAAGATTTTAGAGAAAATTTGTCTCTTCAACTAAAGCTCTATTTTGTACCGTTTTTGTAGAATTCGTAATTTTTGAAAATTTTTGACAAATGCTTAAAATTAAAAATTAAATATTTAACTAATTATAAGATCACTGTAAAAGGAAGTTGTGTGAGTGTATCACACCAGATTTTTACTTCCTTTTACTACTATAAAGGAAGTATTGGATTCACCCCAAAAATTCGAAATTGAGTTTTCAACAGATCTTCACGTTTTAGAGTCCCCTGATCCCAAAAAACATATTTTTTTTCATTGGTCTGTCTGTGTGTCTGTCGGTCTGTGTGTCTGTCGGTCTGTGTGTCTGTGTGTGTGTCTGTGAACAGAATATCTCAAAAACTAAAAGAGGTATGGCATTGAAACTTCATATATAAGTTTTAGGTACTATGTAGATGAGACAGCAAGCTTTTGAAGAAAAACGCATAACCGGAAGTAGGTGTTTACTCTTGTGATTTTTCAGTTTTTTTCGATTTTTTCAAAAACGGCTCAAACGATTTTTTTTTAATTTTACATTTTTCTTACATTTTTAATGTGTATTGATGTGCGATAGGTGATTTTCCAGTTGAATACTTCTAAAGTGGGTTTCTTTTGTTTTTTACTTCCTTTTACTACTATAAAGGAAGTATTGGATTCACCCCAAAAATTCGAAATTGAGTTTTCAACAGATCTTCACGTTTTAGAGTCCCCTGATCCCAAAAAACATATTGTTTTTCATTGGTCTGTCTGTCTGTCTGTGTGTCTGTCTGTGTGTCTGTCTGTGTGTCTGTGAACAGAATATCTCAAAAACAAAAAGAGGTATGGCATTGAAACTTTATATATAAGTTTTGTGTACTATGTAGATAAGACAGCAAGCTTTTGAAGAAAATCGCATAACCGGAAGTAGGTGTTTACTCTTGTGATTTTTCAGTTTTTTTCGATTTTTTCAAAAACGGCTCTAACGATTTATTTTAAACTTTACATTTTTCTTACATTTTGAATGTGTATTGATGTGAGATAGGTGATTTTCCAGTTGAATACTTCTAAAGTGGGTTTCTTTTGTTTTTTTTTCTATTTTTTTTATTAACTCCTATTTTAAATAAAACACCCGGTATATTATTACATTTTTGAATTCACCTTAAAATTCTAGAGAAAATTTGTCTCTTCAACTAACACTCGATTTTGTACCGTTTTTGTAGAATTTGTAATTTTTGAAAAATTTTAACAAATGGTTAAAAATTAAAAATGGAATTTTTGACTAATTATAAGATCACTGTAAAAGGAAGTTGTGTGAGTGTATCACACCAGATTTTTTTAATTTTTTTTATTAACTCCTATTTTAAATAAAACACCCGGTATATTATTACATTTTTGAATTTACCTTAAAATTCTAGAGAAAATTTGTCTCTTCAACTAACACTCGATTTTGTACCGTTTTTGTAGAATTTGTAATTTTTGAAAAATTTTAACAAATTGTTAAAAATTAAAAATGAAATTTTTGACTAATTATAAGATGACTGTAAAAGGAAGTTGTGTGAGTGTATCACACCAGATTTTTTACTTCCTTTTACAATAAAGGAAGTATTGGATTCACCCCAAAAATTCGAAATTGAGTTTTCAACAGATCTTCACGTTTTAGAGTCCCCTGAAACCAAAAAACATATTTTTTTTCATTGGTCTGTCTGTCTGTCTGTCTGTCTGTCTGTCTGTGTGTGTGTCTGTCTGTGAACAGAATATCTCAAAAACGAAAAGAGGTATGGCGTTGAAACTTCATATATAAGTTTTGTGTACTATGTAGATGAGACAGCAAGCTTTAGAAGAAAATCGCATAACCGGAAGTAGCTGTTTACTCTTGGGATTTTTCGGTTTTTTTCGATTTTTTCAAAAACGGCTCTAACGATTTTTTTTAAACTTTATATTTTTATTACATTTTTAATGTGTATTGATGTGAGATAGGTGATTTTCCAGTTGAATACTTCTAAAGTGGGTTTCTTTTGTTTTTTTTCTATTTTTTTTATTAACTCCTATTTTAAATAAAACACCCGGTATATTACTACATTTTCAAATTTACCTTAAAAATCTAGAGAAAATTTGTCTTTACAACTAACGCTCTAGTTTGTACCGTTTTTGTAGAATTTGTAATTTTTGAAAAATTTTGACAAATTTTTAAAAATTAAAAATGAAATTTTTCTCCAACCACACGAATAAGACGCCATATTGTCGAATAATTTTGTATAAAAAGTAAGTAATTTCGGGATGTTAACAAATTACCTTGGCAACTGTACACTTTTCGATTCATATTTGCACTAGTACAAAAATTGATGCAAGATAGGGTTTTACATGGTAAATCTATACATATACATATAAAGGAAAGTCACAACCCTGACTAATCAACGCAGAGCCATAACCACTGGTACTACGAAGTTGAGATTTGGGTGAAAGGTTCAATTTGTTACGTAAGGTAGTGCTAAGAAGGGATTTTTTGAAATTCTACCCCTAAGGGGATGAAAAAGGGAAAAATGCGTTTTTACAAATTCCTCAATATCTCTTACACCCGATGAGATATCGACTTGCTGTTTACTTACAAAGATTTTTAATGCAAATGCCTAGAAACGTATTTCCGGATTTTTCCCTCATCTACCCCTAAAGGTGCAAATATGGATTCAGGGTGAATTAAAGAAGCCTTCGTACCTCCTATGTTTCTTAAGTTAAAACATTCTTTTTTTGGCATATAAATGTATTTTAAAAATATCTAGAAAGGGGTTTAAGGATTTTTTAAAATGTATCCCTAAGGGGGTGAAAGGGGGTAAACTGTGTTTTCACGAATTCCTCAATATCTCTTACACCCGATGAGATATCGACTTGGTGTTTACTTACAAAGATTTTTAATGCAAATGCCTAGAAACTTATTTCCGGATTTTTCCCTAATCTACCCCTAAAGGTGCAAATATGGATTCAGGGTGAATTAAAGAAGCCTTCGTACCTCCTATGTTTCTTGAGTTAAAACACTCTTTTTTGGCATATAAATGTATTTTTAAAATATCTAGAAAGGGGTTTAAGGATTTTTTAAAATGTATCCCTAAGGGGGTGAAAGGGGGTAAACTGTGTTTTCACGAATTCCTCAATATCTCTTACACCCGATGAGATATCGACTTGGTGTTTACTTGCAAAGATTTTTAATGCAAATGCCTAGAAACATATTTCAGGATTTTGCCCTAATGTACCCCTAAAGGTGCAAATATGGATTCGGGTTGAATTAAAGAAGCCTTCGTATCTCCTATGTTTCTTAAGTTAGAACATTCTTTTTTGGCATATAAATGTATTTTTAAAATATCTAGAAAGGGGTTTAAGGATTTTTTAAAATTTACCCCTAAGGGGGTGAAAGGGGGTAAACTGTGTTTTCACGAATTCCTCAATATCTCTTACACCCGATGAGATATCGACTTGGTGTTTACTTGCAAAGATTTTTAATGCAAATGCCTAGAAACATATTTCAGGAGTTTGCCCTAATGTACCCCTAAAGGTGCAAATATGGATTCGGGTTGAATTAAAGAAGCCTTCGTATCTCCTATGTTTCTTAAGTTAGAACATTCTTTTTTGGCATATAAATGTATTTTTAAAATATCTAGAAAGGGGTTTAAGGATTTTTTTAAAATTTACCCCTAAGGGCATGAAAGGGGGTAAACTGTGTTTTCACGAATTTCTCAATATCTCTTACACCCGATGAGATATCGACTTGGTGTTTACTTGCAAAGATTTTTAATGCAAATGCCTAGAAACATATTTCAGGAGTTTGCCCTAATGTACCCCTAAAGGTGCAAATATGGATTCGGGTTGAATTAAAGGAGCCTTCGTATCTCCTATGTTTCTTAAGTTAGAACATTTTTTTTTTGGCATATAAATGTATTTTTAAAATATCTAGAAAGGGGTTTAAGGATTTTTTAAAATTTACCCCTAAGGGGGTGGAAGGGGGTAAACTGTGTTTTCACGAATTCCTCAATATCTCTTAGACCCGATAAGATATAGACTTGGTGTGTGCTTACATAGGTATCCAAGGCAAATGTCTAACACCACATTTTAGGATTTTGCCCTAATAAACCCTTAAAGGCTATAGAACCCATTGTATCTCCTATGTTTGTTGAGTTAGAGCATACTTTTTTTGTCATATAGATGTGTTTTTCAAATCTTTAGAAAGGGGTTGTAGGGTTTTTTAAAATTTCACCTCTAAATCGATAAAAAGGAAAAACTGAAAAGGGGTAGGGGGTTAAAATTATTAATTTTTTCCCCTCTGGGTTCATTTCAAGATAAAATGGAATGAATGAATTTTTAGAAATTTTACCTCTAAGGGGTGAAAAGGGGTAAACTGTGTTTTCACAAATTTCTCAATATATCTTAGAATAAATAGAAGAATTTCTGAAATTCCATCCCCATGTGGTGGAAACGGGTATCTTGCTATTATTTATGAATACAACATTTAATAAGTACATATATTTTTGATTTTATCTCATTGTTACACTAAAACTATAGCTTTATCAATCTGTACAATTACATACGCATTTTCAGGGGGTACGTAAAGAATAAAAGAGTTAAGGAGAACTTTTTTCGGAAGAACATTGTTTTCTTTTTACCTACAATATTGTTTTGCAGCCTTTGTTAGTTTAGCGTATTGAATGAGGGGGACGGGGGACCCCAGAATTCATTTAAGATTTAGAAGAAGAAACAAAAATTTGTAGTCCGTACGAAGAACGGGCATCTTGCTAGTCTTAAATAAAAATCAAACGCTTCGTCAATATCCGGCAGTCGCCGTCGTTGTTGTTTATTTTTCCCGTACAGTGATTGTTTATTTGCACCATGACAGTTCTACAATATAACCTACAATATTATAAAAACCACGAAAGATGAGCCCTGCGTCATCAATGCTATCCGTATGATATAAGATTTTACTTGCTAGTCAAATTAGCATCAGTTGTATTCTCAAGCAATCAGGAGCCAATAGGTGGCGCTTTAACCGGAAAACAAACAGTTGTCAAGTACTGTCAATGTGAATTATTTTCGTTTTAGTTATTTGCGTTTATTTGGTTTTATGATGACTAAGGTTATATGCAACTTAAATCATTTACCAATACACAATTGCAAACGATATAATAATCTAACCAAAAAATATACAACTGTATTTCTTCCGCAACGCAGTACTACAAAAAAGAATTCCATTGAACATAGGAATTTAGATAACCAACTACTAAAATAAAATAATGTAAATGTATTAATAATTACAATTTTTAACCACTATCACTACTTAAACTAGAGCCACTTGAATCGTTGCCAACATGAATGATTAGTTCATCAACAGTTATATCTAAAATCCTTTCACGCTTATCCCAAGTCCTAATTTTTTCATCAGTGTGACGTACACAATTACCTCACACATCTTTGGTACATTATTCTAATGCTTCCTTCCACATTCCAAGAACTCGATCATCACTATAACCATCCCTGCCGATGTGATCATTGTAAAATTGTTTTGCATGTGCCCATATTAATTCAATAGCATTGAATTTAAGCTGATGTTACTGAGTAAAATTTAGCTTTCTTTCACTTCAGTATTCAGTGAATTGATGGTAATGTGCTTTTTTTTCGAATACATCGTGTATATGGTATCCCTTATAACATTTTCGAGGAATCCGGTAAATCAGTAGATTTCAACTTTTTACGTGGTCTTTTCTTGCCAGGGCTACATAAAACTGGATTGATACTAGAACGACTCTTAACTTTTTTCACAGTAGAAACATTAATGCCTAGACCTTCCGCTGCCCTCTACAAATAATTAAACGATGGATGTAAAATATAATTAGGCGAATTATGTTTTATTTAGGTACCTCTTGTACACACGACAATGGAATTATATGACCCCAATTTCCTTTCTCGTTCGAAGTAATCCAATAAATTTAACAAGAGCTGCTGAGATTGCGAACGTAACGTTTTACCTTTAATAGACATAATTTGTATCAAATCGTAAATAATAACTTGAAAACGTAGTTATAACGCGCCGAAAAAACGAACAAGGCTTCACAAATATTATTTGACAGTTGACGTTTTAGTGACGACGCGCGTATGTGACTCAAACTACTTTAATCAAATAAGCACTTTCATCATAACACACGCTTATTGTAATGCTATCACTGTTGTGCGCATGGAGTTTGTGAACAAATGTACAAGCATGTTTGTCGTTACTAAATTCAGCGTGTGATGACGCAGGGCTCATCTTTGGTGGTTTCTATAATATTTGATTATAAATAATAAGTCACATTACCGAATTTATGAGTAGTTGGAGAAAAAAAGGTATGTTTCATTCGTACAAAAAATGCGTTTTCGGGACGCGTAAGACTCGCCGGACTCCGCTGCGCGTCGTCCGGCGATCTGTCTTACTTGTCCCGAAATCATGCATTTTTTGTACTAATGAAACAAATAACTATTTTGACTAATTATAAGATCACTGTAAATGGAAGTTGTGTGAGTGTATCACACCAGATTTTTAGTATTCGAGTCCGTTATATTGGATCCGCTATTTTGTTTTTTTTGTAATTCTGATTGCAGATTCGTGATTAGCAGTCTTGAAAACCCCGATTTACATAGTTTAATTTAAATCGAAATACGATTACTAGTTTTGGCAGCGAAATCGGGGTTTCGCATCACTGTGCAGCGTTCAAATTAGCATAACGTTTTCGCGCCACTGATTCTATTGGTTGAAAGTTACGAGGCAAGCGCTGATGCGCTTCCAGCAAATTTCAAACAATCTAGTGTCGGTGACAGTTTCTTTCAATCAGACTGGAAAAGGTTGAGAGGTTTTATTTGATCCATTTGGCTTTCCTCATTTTAAAATGGAGCAGGCTAGCCTCGTCAGTATTTCTACATCAGATGAAGATGAATTTCCATTAACTTCAGACAAGGTTAGATTTTTTCAAGTGTTAATTTCGATTTTGTAAAAATGACTTGATCCACAGTTTTACATCGGACGCTATTCCTATAACCCGTTAGTACTTGCCGATTTGAACGTTTCTCCAATACATTGCATTTTAGAACGGAAGAATGGGGACTGGTATATTACCGATCTGGTATTTTTGTGTTTTCGAAGTTTTGCAAAAGTAACAGCTTGCATTTGCAGAGCACATACGGCACCTGGCTAAATGAAATTTTGCTGGAGAAAGGCGATAGTCAGTTACTGACAAATGGCGACGTGATATGGCTGAGCGCTAAATACAGGTTTATATATATAAAAAAACCTCCCAGCAAATATCAAACGGTACCACTGAAGAAGCATTAAGTGGAAATGTTACCAGTAGCAATGGATCTGATGTTTGTTATCCAATTCTTAGTAATATTTATAACAATAATTGTACAATAATTGAACAGGCCGAGTCAAGCAGTGGACAATCCCAACCTGTGGTACAACCCCTACTGCAATGTAGTAGTAGTCCGAAGCCGTCTTGTTCAAAAGACAATTCGCAAACCGAAAACAACACTTTCAAGCAAGTAGAAGAGGAGCTGCAATGCAGCATATGCAAGGAGATTGTAGAGGCTGTGACGCTTGCTTGCTCCCACACTTTCTGTAAAAGTTGTATAGAGCAGTGGCAGGAACATGAGACTGTTTGCCCTGTATGCAAAACTGTAATTTCAAGGCAATTTCCAACATTAGTTGTGGACAACTTAATTGCAAAGGTAAGTATACGGATCATTGCATGTAGGGGAAAGGTGTTTATGCGAATGGTATTAAGTTGCTTTTCTTTTACTCAAAAGTTTGACCTTTGTGAGGCACTTTGTTAATCAAAAATATTTTAGTAATACATCGTACCTACAACTTGTATAATTAAGGGATCTTTATGTAATTGTCATAG
This sequence comes from Agriotes lineatus, assembly GCA_940337035.1. NCBI lineage: Eukaryota > Metazoa > Arthropoda > Insecta > Coleoptera > Elateridae > Agriotes > Agriotes lineatus. Next base: position 51,831,971 of record OW679201.1, on the reverse strand, counting down.
TTTTAGAAATATCTTCCAACCCCATATTGTTATCGTACCCTGTATAGATGCCAAATTATTAAAACGTGGTATATGTGATTGTTGGGGTTTATTTATGTTGAGAACGCTTGCTCTTAAACTTTAATCTGCTTTTTTAAAACTAAAAGTGTTTGTAGAAGTCATTATTGGACTAATCATATGATTTTACTGCCCTATATTACCAGTTAAAATATTATTTTGCATACTATTAAAATCACCTTGTATCGAAATAACTGAATTGGGATTCAAAAATTCCGACGACGTCAAATTAATCTCAAAATTATTTTCAACAAATGCTACAGAAATTGTTTAAACAAAGCGTATCGAAAAGTTGCAATATAGATTTCAGTATTGACGTATTTTTAAATCTGTTGCATATAAATACATCCTTCCAATGAATGAAATGTGTAGAAAAAAATGAAGACATTTTTAGCGCAAGAATTACCTGCATTGCTTTATTGTTGTAAATATACAATTTATTGTCTGATGCGTGTTTTGAGTTACAGGCGTGTCGTGTTTTGCTAATCACTGATTTGTACGATGATACGAGTATACTGTGTTTGCAAATCATTTGTATCACTTACTCATAATTATATTATGCTTATTGGTTATACCTGAATCGAAATGAATTATCAAGAAATACCCCAAGACTTTTAACTTTAGTGACAATTGGTATGTTTACATTGTTAATATGTATGTTTATTACGGAAGATAATGTGCTACAAGTGTTTCTATTACCAAACAATAGCACTGCTGATTTGTCAGGATTTATTTTGAGTGAATGCTGAACGGATGCCTCATAAATATATTTGAGTTCTTCACAGCTTCTTCCCACTGCAGTGGATTAAACGAATGATAGAGTTGGGTGTTATCAGAGTATATGTGAACCTTAGAAAACTTTAATTGATTCATGAAAACTGATGTATATATAGAACATAATAAAGGCTATAAAATTGATCCCTGAGGAACCCCCTGAAGGACTTGTAATGAATGAGAATTAGCACCTTCTAAATTAACGGTTTGTAGTCTGTTACTTAAGTAACTGTTTATTAAGGATAATGCATAATTCAATAGTTTAAATGACAGTATAAAAATGTTGATACCTTACATAAGAAAATTTTCGAGAAATAAATTATTTAATGTTTAATAAACGCCTTTATTGAAAACCACAATAAACAATGAATACTCAGAAGATTTGAATGTAAAAGCAACTGCAGGTATCAAAGTAAATGCTCAAAATTCCATCCATTCAATTCTTGACAATAAGCAAGTCCTTAAGACATTATGGATAACATCTTCAGTAATTCTTTGAATTTCCTGTCGAATACGATTTTTCAGATCTTTGATGTCTTGCGGTCTAGTAGAATATACTTTTGATTTTAAATAGCCCCATTAAAAAATAATCAAGGGGTGTAAGGTCGGCAACCTAGCTGGCCACTCTAGTGGTCCTCTTCTACCGATCCACCTTGCAGGAAAGCAATTATTCAAATAATTTATTTTTCGAAAATTTTCTTATGTAAGGTATCAACATTTTTATACTGTCATTTAAACAATTGAATGATCTATCAAAAAATTAAAAAAAATGGGGGTTGACATTTAAAAAAAAAACTGATGACGACAAAAAAACATTTATTTCAGTTTGATTTGGTATGTTTCATAATTTCGGTGCGCACTGTATGTGTTGTAACTAAGGAAATGGTGTTCCAAAACCGTTTTTTCACTGCTAGCAGTGAAGAAATATTATTTTTTCAGTTGTTAAAAAAAGGTAAACTTCGCGTATCTATAGCGATGCATAAATGTCACGTTTTTTTGACGGCTGTAGAAAAAAGCATTATAAAAGACTGTTTGTGACAGAGTTTTACGGCCATAAAGTAGCATTTTATAGTACTAGTAAAAGAAAGTTTACTTTATTTTAGTTTTTCTCTCATTTTTTTGCTTTCTGGCGTCAGATTTAGAAGTCCGTGTTCTCTTGAACCCATTTCTTCCATTTATTTCTGTCTCTTGTTAAGATCTTCAATTTGTTTAACATCTTTCCTCTTATATATATATATATATATATATATATATATATATATTTACATACTGCAGTAGATAGGTCCACCGGTGATAGACAATTTGCATGCTATAGGTCGTCCGGTTGCGATAGGTCCTCCATATATGGAGGACCTATCGCTTTCCATGTTAATGACTCCAGTTTACCATTGCCTATCACGTGGAAGATTTTTAGAGGGATGACTGATTGCGGTCTTTTGTAAATTTTGTATATTTTAGTTCCGAGCTTCGCTACCCAACGGTGTCGCCACCGTAGCACGCCAGTATACTACACGTATGTTCGTCTTTCAGTTTACCGTTGATAGATCCTCCGTTGTATATTTTATTTCAGATGTGCATTGGTTGGCTCCTCCGTAGATTTGACAACATTGTATTCTGTATGAAATTCGCACACGCATTGAATAATTGGTTCATAGTACAATAGCTGCCACAGTGTCTATGCTTAGCGGTAAAGTGGTGTAGCATTCTGTAGTTAAATGAAATCCAAGAATTTAGATTTTACTAGAGATAGATAAAGGTTATTTATAAACAATGTGTAATTTACACTCTTGGAAATTAACAAAACATGATGATAAATTCAAGGTCCATTTATAATTATTTTTGCAGGCAATAAATCAATTTTTGTGTTGAGCTCAACATACATTTAGCATAAACTCAGATATGTACCCACACATTTTCAATCAAAGATACTCGTGGTTTTCCGAGTGTTTGGTATTTTCTTAATACAACACAGGTGATGTTAATTGAAAAAAATGCATTGCAATGTTTAGTTATTTATTAATGAACCAAAACAAAATCTAGTTGAATTACTTAAAATATAACTCTTTAGGTACTAAAAACAAATAATACATATTTTCACATACCTACATAATAACAAGCAAAAATAGACATGCAACTTCCAGCAATTTGAGAAAAATTCAAAACTATGGGCTAATTTTACATGGCAACTTACTTATTTGAAACATATGTTACTGAAGAGATCTCTTATAATGTCCAGTTATTTATGATATGTAATTTTAGGTACTGTAGTTGAAGTGGTAAGAAGTAAATTGGTACAAATAAAAGGCTCTGGTACATATGCATATGCATTTGAAAAATCCCCGGTAATGAATACAACAAATAAATGACATTCCAGCAAGGGACATTTTTAAAGCCATTTAAAGGCTGTCGATCTCCCAAAATTGCATCATTTTGCTTCTTACCTTCTTTAATAAACTTTTAATAAACATACAGGCTATCATGTAGAATATTCATTAAAAAAAGAACGCAAAACATGAAAATACTTTTGATATTTAATATTGCCATTATTTTAATTTCTTCGTATATTTATTTGAATAAAAACTTTTATTTTCAGCCAGTCTTTATTTTTTAGTAACACAGGGTTCTTTGAAATGAGATCGTTGCATTCGGTTTTCTTTGGAGGTCGTTTTGCTTTGATATGGTTTTTAAAGTAGGCAGTAACTACTTTCTTTTGGTTGTCTGTCCATGGTACTAATACTCTCTTATTTCCTATAGACTTTTTCTCTATTGTAATGTTGAGACCTTCCTCACCAGTCAATTGATTTGTTTTGTTCAATTCATTTATTTCATTTTCAGTAATTTCATGTCCTACGTCCAAAATTTCATCTCTTTGCTCTAGGTCATTATCTGTTTCTTTCATTAAATCCTCCTCTAAATTTAAGTTTATATCATCCAAGCTTTTGCCTTTGAACTGGCCAGCTTCGCCCTTTTCCATAAGTATTAGTAGTTTGGATATTCTGGCTGTTTGATAAACATCGTCGGGAAGCCTGTAAGATGATCGATGTATTCCTAACGTATGTCCCATGAAAGAAGCTAATTGTTCCATGTCATTTTCAGTCATGTTAAATAATTGAGTAAGAGTAGCCAGATGCTTTCGGAGACGGGTGCAAGTAAGAGCATCTGGGTTCTTAGCGCCGCACTGCCTGGCATACTTTTTCATTACCTTATAGCCGATTATGGGCTGATCCGATTTGGGATTACCAAAAAGATAAATATTGGGTGTTTTAGTTATTATAGCCCTGTATTTTAGTATTACGTCTAAGTGGTCTTGGACATCTTTAGTGAATAGCACTGGTACACCTCGTCCCCTCTTGCCCCTTATAACAAGTCGTTTGAAACTGTTCATTAAAACTTTTTCTGGTTCTGAAATTGCTTCTGAAAATTCTTCATAACCTTGTGAGCTATGATTCAGGAATGACGATTTATATGTGTCAAGAAGAAGTCTTTGAAGTTCTCCAGGTCGTCTTCTATTTAACAACAACAAACGACAGTATACAGTTTCCAACAAAACCGTATATGCTTCATCATTACGATTATATTCTTGCAATTTTGATAATGCGTTATTGGCCTTATCGATAAGACAATCTTTTAATAATTTTAGATCGCTAGCAAGTGGCACTAAACTGACTTTGTTCCATTTTTGGAGACTCAAGTCTTTTGAAGCTTGGTTAGAAACATCAAATCTCCAATTACCTTCTATTAACTGGATCAACGTTTGCAGTTCCACGTCAGTGTTTGCCGACGGTATTGTTTGAAACACTTCAGATTTCTTTTTAATATGTAGGAGTGCTATGTCGCAGCACTGTTTTAAGGTTGTACCCATGTGTAAAGCATATGTGGGAGACAGATAACACTGCTTTTCTTGATCATATTTTGCCACCGTTTTTGTTGCTGACACTAACGCATCATAATTTTCAGATTTAAGAGCCCCAAAAAGATCTTTAATGGAGGGCTTTATATTTTTTACTTCAATAAAAAGTCTTGCCAATTCTCGCATTTTTCGTGAAGCAACCAGAAGCAAGTGCTTTACTCTATTCACTTTCAAATATCTTGAAGCAAATGCACATATGAGTGGGTCTTTCTTAGCGACAAGAGAAATTTGATCGGCTCGCATACGAGGAAAGACATCCGTTTTTAATTGGGGATCAATTCTCAGATGGCGTAACAAAAAATTTTGAGAAGCAGCTTGTGCATTTCCTGAAGTGGCCTCTTTATTTGAATTTTCTGAACATTTTTTACGGTGTCGCCATAAATTTCTGGCGGAATAAAAACCCAAGCAATAAGTGCACGGTAGGTACTTTGTACCATCTAAACCTGTTCTTACTGGTTTGGTTACTTCATTACTGATTAGGTATTTACCTTTTTTTCGTAAAGAATGAAGTAATTGATTTCTTTGTTTACTATGTGGAGGCAATGCTAAAAGCTTTTGTACGTCGAATTCCGTTTTGTGGTTCCTAAATATATGTCTAGGAAAATTTTGTACGCTTGATTCACAATAGTAACAAAAAACGTGTTTTCTAGAATCGGAACTGCCCAGGTTGTTTGTGTTTTCTGGAGGACAATTATCAGCTGTTCCAATTTGTTTATGATTTTGAGAATTCGAGCTGCCCAATCTGTTGCTGTTCTCTAGAGGATAATTAGTGTCTGTTCCAACCTGATTTTGAACCAGTTCATTACCTTTATCATAAACCAAACATTCAGGGGAGGAGAGACCCTCTGGTGAACAAAGTAATTGAGGAGAAGTTGAGGATATCGTCTAAAAAATATTTTTATACTTATTTGAATTGTTAAACTCAAACACATTAAACTCACAGAAGAACTATCGCTTCCATCAAGTTCATAATCAGGGTCTGCTCCATCATCATCAAACAAAGACTCGTTATTGCTTTCAGGACTATTAGAAATGTCATAATTAGGATCTGTTGCATCGCCACCAGTCATAAACGGGTTATCTGAGACTGACTCCTAAAAAACCACAACATATATGAAGTATTATAGAAGAATACATTTAGTTTCGGGTTGTTTTATGGTCCGGCGTGTAAATTAAATTTAATTCAGTCAGTATGGAACAAATAAAGTATTTAAAACAAATTTTACATGAGAAATGACGGATGATGCATTTAAATTAAAACAAGTAAATATCTCTGAAAGAAATAATTTTTGAAAAGAAATTTCGAAAATGGCTTTTCCTTTAAGGGAAAAATATAGTTCTGTTTATTATACAGTGACCGCCAAAAAGTCGGCATAATATGGATTTTTTTTTTATTTTTGATTTTTCAAAAAAACTTTTTACGTCAATAATTTGTGCTTGTTTAAAAACCTATTTAGCCCTTATCATATACATATAGGTACCGAGTGATTTTTTACTTATTTACAAAATGGAGTGCTATTTTTCGGAAATTAAGTAACATTTTATACTATTTTTTCCAATTATAAATTATCTTTAAATAACAAAATTTAAATTTTAATATTAACTCTTGGTATGTGAAATTTTGAATATTTAAAAAATCGAAAAATTAATTTTTAGCCAAAGTTAAAAAAATGGGTGCTTTCTGGCCTTGAGATTGTTCAGTTAGCTAAAAATAACACACTCTAAAAAATTTCATTGAAATCTTACTTCGTTCCGAAAAATAGCACTTTCAGGATTTTGACAATTTCGAAAAGCTCCATTTTCTAAATAAGTAAAAATCACTCCGTATATATAATAGAGGCTAAATAGGGTTTTAGACAAGCACAAATTATTGACGTAAAAAGTTTTTTTGAAAAATCAAAAATAAAAAATTTCCCAATTATGCCAACTTTTTGGCGGTCACTGTATATTTGATGATAATATTCAGTCTAAAGATTGCAATATTCTGTATAAAATATTTTTCAGAAATGGTGTTTCGATAATTAGGTAATGCTAAATAGACAAACCAATGAAATTAATTCGTTCGGAGACTCCATGTTGGCCGATGTTATAGTTTTGTCTTGTATGGTAAGTTTTGAAATATTTTGGTCGGAAGATGTACTAGGCACTGGTGAAAGTGTCCTGTTGCAAAACCAATTATTCGTTCTATTATTGTAAAAATTAGAAGTGGTAACGGTGTGCTAAAAAGAAACAGTTTGAACAAAAGCCTACAAAGATGTTGGTATACTTACGTAATCTCCTGGAAATGGAGAGTGGTTTTCAGTCATTTTAAGAAACTAACCGCAAAAATGAGTTAGAAATCACAAATTTAGTTCTGAGTGTGACTGTTTTGCTCAATGATGCTAATAATTGGAATTAATTCAAGCTACCTGACTTAACTTTATTTCAAAGCCAGTAGCTCCTTCTCTTTGGCAGGTCAAGCCAATTATTGAAATTTCTAGTAGGTAGGTAGATACCAATACTGGAAGCGATTGAAAAACGTTAGATATTGGATATTTATTTGACATAATTATGCATACTTTTTTAAATTAGAAATGTGTACACCCGGGGCTAGTATTGAAATCTCTAAAGCTAGAATAATTAGGTAAAGTCTTTTTTTATTATTTAAGGCAGACCCGATTTAAAATCTGTTTTAGAACATGTACAATGTACAGTCGTGTGCAAATAAATCTGGGACAATGGTTTTTTCATATGCAGGTTTAGTTGGAAATTGAAGAATATCTCCATGGATTTTCTGCTACCAGAAAGAGCTACATTTTCATTTACTTGTCAAAGTTTAATGTAACTCTTTCTGATAGCAGGAAATCCATAGAAATATGCTTCAAATCTTAACTCAATTTACATATGAAAAAAACATTGTCCCAGATTTATTAGCACACGACTGTACATTCCAAAAATGCAAAATTGATTTTATTCCTTTTTTTTAGTTTTGAATTTTTTTGACTTTTTTACTTAATTTTTTTTTGCCTATTTAGTACTTCTTCTGCAAACATTTTATTGTTTTTAGTTGTTTTTAATTTATTTCTTAATCTTAAAATATAAAAAAACAGTTAATTTTTTCTGCGAAATTTCTAAGAAAGCATATATTGTTTGAAATTCGTATAAATAAATAAAAAAGAATTGGTGTAAGTTCCAAAAAGGCCTTTTGAAATTCTAGAATAAATGATTAACGTTCACCAAGGAGTTTCAAACAATGATTTTGAGATGACTCCAGAGCAAATCAGTTCCCTGAAATTTGCCCCTATCACGCGAAGTGGAAAGATCGTTTTCGATATAAACAATTTTTGGGTGACGGAACTAAGTTAGCAGTTGAAATTTAGAGAAACTTCTATTAGGTAACTATAGTTGGTACCAGAATAAAAACAATAGAGACAATTAATTCGATTAAGAGCCTATTATACATTTATTTAAAATTTTTGCAAATAACAAGACATATTTAGAGCAATAGTGGCATTTATTCGCTATATTTTAATTATATTCGGTTGCGTTGCTCTTGGCCGAGGCAGGTTGAAACGCAAGGCGATAATCTGAGCTGCTGAAAAAGCGCTTTTACAAGGTGTCAGTTACCGGTGAGATTATCGTCTGCACCGGCGACGCGGCGGTGTTGATTCATATCAGCTTTTTTGTTTTTCTTTTTTATGCCATTTTGCCTGCCTTTTTTGAGATTTTATTTTGCTTAACTATCATGTTTCATTCGTAGAAAGTGTTTTTCTACTAAAGTTACACAAATAATTTGTTGCATCATCATTTTCGCCAAATTCTAGTTTGTTTTGTTATTTTAAAGCATAGTTAAAAAAAGGGGCGCCTCAGATATCATTGACACCCAGTATATTATTTCCATATGGAGTACCTTACTTTGTATAGGTACTTATCTAAAATTGTAAAAGACAATTTTTATATATTTTTACATACAATTTTCTTTAATAATAAGTTTAGTAGGTATGGCATTTTCCTATGCAACACTCTGTATAGTATAAAATAGTTTTAAAATGTGCAATACAAGTTTGCGATATTTTCATTAATAAAAACTCAATCGACCAGTTAAAATCAAGTACCTACCTAACCTTATAGGCGCGACAGATGGACTATTTTCTTTTATAACATTTACTACACCAGATACTTTAATTGTTGTCGCCGAATTTAATACACAACCCTTCCAAAAACTTTGTAGAACTACATAAAATTGCATGTAATTACTCCATATAACCATCACATAGGTGTAATGCAATCGCAGAAAGGGTACATACCTCAATTCTCGAACATTATCGATTACTTGATAACATTCCCGAAATAAAAATCAATATTGTATTTTAGATTAAAATCACTCAATCAATTCCAATTTAAACTATACACATTTTGAAATATTATTTGGCCATACGGAACACCGAAATCCTTTTGATCTCGAATGTAATAAAAACTTTTACGAAAATTATGTTATACGATGAGCAACTAAAGAAAAACTGAATATTAGAATTCATAAATCTCGGAAAACTCACACTTTTCAGTTGAATGGCCGAGTATTTGTAAATAAAAAACGAATCACGTTCCATTGGACCCTATTTTATAGAAAAAATCCACGAACCAGTGGCGGCTGACGGATACATACACAGATGAAGCATTTTCCTATTCAAATTTTTAAATTAATTTTTGTAAACGTTACTTTTCTAAAGTTCATGGATTGATGCGTAATATACTATTTACCTAGCTCCTTACTAGTAACGTAAAGTACTATTAAATACATACCTGATAAGGTTTTGAGAATAAATGCAACGCGCACTTTAACACAGATAACCTAATCGCGGTGCATTTTGGCTAATAATGCTTTCGGCGTTCATCGACGTTGGCGGGTGTCGGGGGGGCCGTGACTAGTTAGTATACCAAATAAAATGCGACAACACTGTTGGATGACCCATCCACCGTAGTTTGTACGTGCTGTATATTGTTAGAGGACCTAAAGCTGCAATTTTGGAGTAAAATATACATCCGGAGGACTTAAATGTAGTACTTTAGTCGGAGGTGCTAACACTAGTAATATGTAAACAAAAAAAATATTTGAAAATACCTTTTTTCGGCGAATTTTCCATAAGTATAATATAATATGTTATATACATCAATACCATTATATATATATACATTCCTTCTAGGGGAAGACTTAGAGCTGCATTTTGTAAGGAAGAGCTAAACACATAGAGATGTATATATATATATATATATATATATATTGGACTTGATAATACAATACAATGTATGTTATTTACATCGAATGACATATCAAAATACAGCTAAGTGCTGCCTGCCCAGTCCCCTTCGCCATGTCTCCCTGTCTTGCGCCATTTCCTCATCTAGATCTCGTTTTTGCATTGCCTTGCGGATTCCTTTGTTCCAGGATTGTCTAAGCCTCCCTCGCTTTCTTCGTCCTGGTGGTCTCCACTGGAAAAGTTTTTTTGGCCATCGATTTTCTGGTATTTTCAAGAGATGTCCGAACCAGCGTAAGCCTCTAATCTCAACTCTATCCAATACTGTTTCAGTTGCTCCCATCCGATTCCTTATTTCTTCATTGGTGATATGTTGCAGTCTGGATACTCTTGCGCTACGCCTTAGATAATCCATTTCTACGGCATTAAGTCTTCGTTTCAACTCTTTATTTAACTTCCAGATCTCACATCCGTAGCAGAGCGTAGATTCCACTAATATTTTCACAATATGTTTCTTGTTTTTCTTTGAAATATTTTTGTCCCACCATACAGAATTGAGGGCTCCGATCACTTTTCTGGCTTCATTTATTCTATGTTTTATCTCCCTTTCGCGCAAACTATTTTTATCTAATTACTACCGCTCCCAGATATTTAAATTCTTCAACTTGCTTCACTGTTGCTTCATCATTGATTTAGACCTCAAAATTTCCTTCACTGTTTATTACCAAGTATTCTGTCTTTTTTAGGCTTACCTGCAACCCCCATTTTTGATATTCTCTGTATAACCTTTTTACCATAAATTCAAGGTCATACGCGTCTTGTGCTAGGACTACTTGGTCATCAGCAAAACTTAACGTGAATAATCTGTGTTCGTTAATGGGTACCCTCATGCCTTCGCAACTTCTCTTCCAGTTCTGTAAAGCTCTTTCCACATATAAGTTAAATAAAAGCGGCGACAAGCTGCAACCTTGTCTTAATCCTTTTGTTGTAATTATCGGATTTGATAACTGTCTCCCCACTTTGATGTAAGCTATATTATCTTCATACAGTTTTTGAGTTATGACTAACATCCGACCATCTATTCCTAAATCGCGTAGAGCTTCCCATAATTTCTCCCGTGGTATGGAGTCATAAGCTTTTTCTAAATCCACAAAAATTATATGCAACTCTTCTCCTACAGATATCCTCTTTTCCATTACTTGTTGTAGTATAAACAAGTTATCCACACCTGAGCGTCCTGGAGTGAAACCACTTTGATCTTCGCCTATCTTATCTTTCATTTTTTCTCGTAATCTATTTTCAAGATTTTTCCAAACAGGCGACTAATACTACTGGTGATACTGATACCTCTATAGCAGCTTGGATCTTTTCTACATCCTTTTTTGAATATGGAAACCATATATGCATTTTTTCATTCTTGTGGTATTTGTATAGTTTCACAGCAGTTATTCATTAAATTTGTCAGCCGTTTGATAATTTCTTGGCCTCCGTATTTGATTAATTCTATAGGTACATTTCCAGGACCAGCGGATCTAGAATTTTTCATATTCTGCACTTGTTTTTTAACATCTTCTTCAGTTATTGATAGTCGATTGTCGTATATTTCATTTTCTCGCGTGGGTGTACTCGGTCTATTGTTTTCTGTTAAAAGTGTCTTATAGTATTTTTCCCATTCTTCCATGTTTATTAGATTCAGAGCACTACTCCCTTCATTTGTTTTCATATGTTTAATAGTTTTCCAAACTTCAGATGACTGTGATCCTCCAATTAGACTTTCTACTTGTATACACTTCTGTTCCCAGTATAGATTTTTCATTTTTTTTATTTCTCTCCTTAATTGACGATTTTTTTCTTTATAGTGTTCTCGAGCTTCATTATTTCTGTTTGTTATCCATTTATTGTATAGATGATTTTTTGTTTTAACTAAATCTTGTATTTCTTCCGTCATCCAAAGGGGTTTTTGTTTCTTTTTTCTTGGGGTTATTGTACCTAAAGCTTGCAATGCTGCCGAGTGTAAAGCATTTTTAATGTTTTCATATTCCGTTTCAACATTCTCACTAATATTTATTTTGGCAAGTTCATTTTTTAGTCTATTTTCATATAATGTTGCAATTCTTTGCTGTTGGAGTAAGAACAATTTATATTTTTGTTCTGACGTTATCATATGTTGTTCCCTTGTGTTTGTTTTTAGGCTTTTGTTTCTTTTGTCAAAAGGGCATATTAGTCTTGCTTCTACAATATAGTGATCTGATCCACAGTTTGCTCCTCTCTTGACCCTAACATCTTGGATTTTGAATTTGGTTTTCTGTTTCATTATAAAATAATCTATAACAGATTTTTGTCGTAAAGAAGGTCGTTCCCACGTATATATGCACAGCACTTCAGGCCTGAAGGCCCATGGCTTGAATGGTTTGTTTCCATCTCTTTCTGTTTTTTGCATGTTCTTCCCAATTGCTTATTCTCAGTTGTTTTATATCCTTTTCCACGTCTTCCCACCATGTTTTCCTTGGTCTTCCTCTCCTCTTTTCTCCCCCTAACTGTTGGTGGAATATCCGTTTTGTTAAATGGTGGTCCTCTAATCTTGTAATGTGCCCCAACCATCTGAGCCTATTCTGTTTAATAACGCTTACAATCCCAGGCTCCTTAAAAAGTTCTGCTAACTCAGAGTTATTTCTTCTCCTCCACGTATTTTGCTCCTTAATTCCTCCATAAATGCATCTCAAAACCTTCCTTTCCCACACTTCTACCTTTTTCTGATTTTCCTGCGTCAACACCCACAACTCGCTACCGAAGAGAACGACCGGTCTTATCACTGTTTTGTACAATTTTAGTTTAACTGTTCTCGATATGTTATTTGCTCGAAGTAATTTACTATAGCTCCCCATATACCTTGATCCCGCCACTATTCGCCTCTCGATTACCTCGTTGTAGTTTCCGTCTGCAGTAATATCCACCCCCAAATACACTACCTTATCGACCTCTTTAAAACTGAACCATTTATCTTGCTTTTCACTTTTCACTTTTAATTCATCCTCATGTGGGTGTCGTTTTCTGCCCAGCACTACATACTTAGTTTTTGTTTCATTAATGTCTAGGCCAATCTCGCTTGCATTGCTTTCTAAACGTTTAAATATTTCTTTAAGTTCTTCTTTTGTTTTTGCTAAAAGCACTATATCATCCGCATATGCCAAGCATTGGTATGAATTTCTTAATGCGTTATATTCGGTTTTAATTTTGCTTTTTCTTAAAATGGCTTCAAGGACTACATTGAACAAGATAGTTGATAATGGATCTCCCTGCTTTAATCCTTTATTACTCATGAACTCATTGGACATTTGACCATTAAACTTTACTCTATTGGTTGTTTTTGTTAATGTCATTTGAACTAGGGAGATCAAATCGTTAGAAAATTTTAAGTAATCTAATGCCTTATAAATCTCTGATCTACGGATGGTATCATAGGCTTTTCTAAAATCTATAAAAAGTGCATAAAGTGTTTTACCTTTTTGTTCGATCTTCTCCTGGATCTGCTTCATTATAAACACTTGGTCAATAATGGATTTTCCTTTCTTAAAACCGGCTTGGTATTGTCCTATTTTCTCTTCTGCTTCTTCTTCTACCCTCACTTTAATTATGCTTGCTAACACTTTATAAATTACGCCTAACAGAGATATAGGCCTGTAGTTTTCTGGTAGTTGTTTAATTCCTTTTTTATGTATTGGGGTTATAACCGCCGTTGTCCACTCCTCTGGCATCTGCTTTTCTTGCCATATTTTCAGTATGAGCTCATAAATTTTCTGGTGTATGCGATTTCCACCATATTTAAACAATTCGATTGTCAAATCATCCGCGCCTGGACTTCTGTTATTTTTCATTTTGAACATTATATCCTCTACTTCTTCAAAAGCAGGTACTCTTAGGCCGGTTTCATTGCTGATTCTATGGCGTTCATCTTCTTCCTCTTCTTCCTCATTCTCATTCCCTAAAATTCCTTTAAAGTGTTTCACCCACATATCTAGCATTTCTCTTTCTTCTGTTATTATATTCCCGTTCTCGGTCCTAAAACATAGTGTTTTGTTTTTGCAGCCTCCTTTTTCTTCTTTTAAACCTCTGTAAAACTCTCTTATTTTCTTCCTTTGGTGATTTTCTTCTAACTTTTCGATTTTCTGCTGTAGAGCTTCTCTTTTTTTATTTCTACATATCGTTTTTGCTTTTCTGACAGCTACTTTGTATTTTACGTGTGCTTCTGCTGTGTTTTTTTCTAGCATTAAGAGTCTAGCTTTTTTCCTTTCATTTACTGCTTCTTTACAGATCTCATCAAACCATTCCTTTTCTCTACTTTTTTTGACTTGCGTTAACTTTTGCGCTCCTTGTCTTATTGTTGCTTTAATTGCATCCCACTTATCATTTATCGTCACATGTTGGTCGTTATCCGTTAAGTTCTGCTCTACCGCTTTTGCATATTTCTCTTGCACTTCCTTTGAACTTAGCTCATCTGAATTCCATCTGTTTCTCTGTCTTTCTTTATTAAACTTTAACTTAGGTATTTCTTGTCTTATTCTGGCTCCCACTAGGAAGTGATCGGAGTTAATGTCCGCTCCTCTGTATGATCTAGCTTCTTCTATAGCATTGGAGTGTTTTTTTTCAATTAGAATATGATCAATTTGATTTGCTGTCTTTCCGTCTGGGCTTATCCATGTAACTTTATGTATATTTTTGCGTGTTAGCTGAGTATATCTATGTATATTTTTGTGCTCAAAAAAACCATTTAAAATTTTTAGGTAGTATTGTTTACAACGCTCTATCAACATTTCTCCTGACTTGTTAACGATTGCTTCACCGTATTGTCCTACTACGTCATCCTGTTGTTTGGATCCCACTCTAGCGTTTAAATCTCCAGTTATTATAATCTCCTGGTGTTTAGGAATGTTATCTATTACTTTTGTTAGATCTTCGTAAAACCTTTCCTTTATCTGTTGTGTTGAGTCATCTGTGGGTGCATAAACCCCTATTATGGTAGTCTCATGTCCATATATGGACAAAGTCACAGTTATAAGCAGTGGTCGGAATGTAAACTTTGACGAACCGGAACGCTGTCGGGGGGGACCGGGGGGTATGCCACCCTTGTGCGCCGCAGACGAAAATTTTCGCGGAAAATAATAATAATGTTGATAATAGTATGTGTTTTTCCCGTCAATAGTCGACACAAACCAGTTTAATTTAATATTTTATTTCAAAGTGGAAAAACCCTAATTAAAAAAACAAAAACGGTATAAATACAACAAAATAAAGTTTATTCACGATTTTTTTCTCTGACGTAACGAGATATAAAATTATTAAAACAGTACTACATTATTCTTTAACCTTCATAATATGTACCTACATTGTTTTCTGTCTAATGTTATAATATCAGACTATATTCAGATTTCAATAAAAATATTGAATATTAATATCAAAATATACCAATATTTTGAGATGAGATGTAGTTATCACTGTTATAAACAAAAAGGTCTAGATAACATTAATGTATTCAAAATCCCTTATCTAATAGACGTGTCTGTCTGGGACGCTGTTTTGTCTGGGACGCTGTTTCAGCAGCCAAACCGTAAGAGATAGAGAAAAAAGTTATGAAAGTTATATGTTTGGAATGGTCATGTCAGGTCAGGAACCGAATTTCAGTCATGTGACACTTCCGGTTTTCGAGAAATCACGTGATTTCCGTCTGTCTGGGACGCTGTTTCAGCAGCCAAACCGTAAGAGATAGAGAAAAAAGTTATAAAGGTTATATGTTTGGAATGGTCATGTCAGGTCACGAACCGAATTTCAGTCACGTGACACTTCCGGTTTTCGAGAAATCACGTGATTTCCGTCTGTCTGGGACGCTGTTTCAGCAGCCAAACCGTAAGAGATAGAGAAAAAAGTTATGAAAGTTATATGTCTGGAATGGTCATGTCAGGTCAGGAACCGAATTTCAGTCACGTGACACTTCCGGTTTTCGAGAAATCACGTGATTTCCGTCTGTCTGGGACGCTGTTTTGTCTGGGACGCTGTTTCAGCAGCCAAACCGTAAGAGATAGAGAAAAAAGTTATGAAAGTTATATGTTTGGAATGGTCATGTCAGGTCAGGAACCGAATTTCAGTCACATGACACTTCTGGTTTTCGAGAAATCACGTGATTTCCGTCTGTCTGGGACGCTGTTTCAGCAGCCAAACCGTAAGAGATAGAGAAAAAAGTTATAAAGGTTATATGTTTGGAATGGTCATGTCAGGTCACTAACCGAATTTAAGTCACGTGACACTTCCGGTTTTCGAGAAATCACGTGATTTCCGTCTGTCTGGGACGCTGTTTCAGCAGCCAAACCGTAAGAGATAGAGAAAAAAGTTATGAAAGTTATATGTTTGGAATGGTCATGTCAGGTCAGGAACCGAATTTCAGTCACGTGACACTTCCGGTTTTCGAGAAATCACGTGATTTCCGTCTGTCTGGGACGCTGATTTGTTTGGGACGCTGTTTCAGCAGCCAAACCGTAAGAGATAGAGAAAAAAGTTATGAAAGTTATATGTTTGCAATGGTCATGTCAGGTCAGGAACCGAACTTCAGTCACGTGACACTTCCGGTTTTCGAGAAATCACGTGATTTCCGTCTGTCTGGGACGCTGTTTCAGCAGCCAAACCGTAAGAGATAGAGAAAAAAGTTATAAAGGTTATATGTTTGGAATGGTCATGTCAAGTCACGAACCGAATTTCAGTCACGTGACACTTCCGGTTTTCGAGAAATCACGTGATTTTCGTCTGTCTGGGACGCTGTTTTGTCTGGGACGCTGTTTCAGCAGCCAAACCGTAAGAGATAGAGAAAAAAGTTATGAAAGTTATATGTTTGGAATGGTCATGTCAGGTCAGGAACCGAATTTCAGTCACGTGACACTTCCGGTTTTCGAGAAATCACGTGATTTCCGTCTGTCTGGGATGCTGATTTGTTTGGGACGCTGTTTCAGCAGCCAAACCGTAAGAGATAGAGAAAAAAGTTATGAAAGTTATATGTTTGCAATGGTCATGTCAGGTCAGGAACCGAATTTCAGTCACGTGACACTTCCGGTTTTCGAGAAATCACTTGATTTCCGTCTGTCTGGGACGCTGTTTTGTCTGAGATGCTGTTTCAGCAGCCAAACCGTAAGAGATAGAGAAAAAAGTTATGAAAGTTATATGTCTGGAATGGTCATGTCAGGTCAGGAACCGAATTTCAGTCACGTGACACTTCCGGTTTTCGAGAAATCACGTGATTTCCGTCTGTCTGGGACGCTGTTTTGTCTGGGACGCTGTTTCAGCAGCCAAACCGTAAGAGATAGAGAAAAAAGTTATGAAAGTTATATGTTTGGAATGGTCATGTCAGGTCAGGAACCGAATTTCAGTCACATGACACTTCTGGTTTTCGAGAAATCACGTGATTTCCGTCTGTCTGGGACGCTGTTTCAGCAGCCAAACCGTAAGAGATAGAGAAAAAAGTTATAAAGGTTATATGTTTGGAATGGTCATGTCAGGTCACTAACCGAATTTAAGTCACGTGACACTTCCGGTTTTCGAGAAATCACGTGATTTCCGTCTGTCTGGGACGCTGTTTCAGCAGCCAAACCGTAAGAGATAGAGAAAAAAGTTATGAAAGTTA
This sequence comes from Agriotes lineatus, assembly GCA_940337035.1. Lineage (NCBI taxonomy): Eukaryota > Metazoa > Arthropoda > Insecta > Coleoptera > Elateridae > Agriotes > Agriotes lineatus. Next base: position 51,814,333 of record OW679201.1, on the reverse strand, counting down.
TATGTTTGGAATGGTCATGTCAGGTCAGGAACCGAATTTCAGTCACGTGACACTTCCGGTTTTCGAGAAATCACGTGATTTCCGTCTGTCTGGGACGCTGTTTTGTCTGGGACGCTGTTTCAGCAGCCAAACCGTAAGAGATAGAGAAAAAAGTTATGAAAGTTATATGTTTGGAATGGTCATGTCCGGGATGCTGGTCCGTCCGGGACGGTCTTTTTTGTTTTATTAAATGAGACATTTGTCTCACTGGACTGCTAGTATAATATAATAAACCACTAATAAAAAAACATACTACTACGTAATTCAAGCATACATGCTGAGTTTAAAATTTAAGCTGGTAGCTATGAAAAGACAAACGTCTATTTCTCCCACACTAAGGAATATTTTAATGATAAGTATGTTTTACTGTAATACACAACCGTAGAATACATTCAACTCTGATTGAAAAACAGGTGCAAACATAATTTTAGATAATCCCTGAGACAAGCTGTTGTCACAAGACGAAGACAATATTTACCTAAGTACCAAGACTCTTGGTTTTGGTTATAACATTTGAGAAAAATCTGTAAAGGGGTTTATACGAAACTTTCCTGATGCGAATTAGATCAATTTGAAAATTTAAAAAAATGTAACCCGCTGGGGTTTGAAGTCCGCCGCATCTGCGTAGCAATTATAATCTCATCGACTTGTCGTACTGTGCCATCCAGTCTTATTGAAATGAGTGCGGCGCGCGCCTTTATTTAACGGAAGGGTCTTATTGTTGAAACGCTTTGACTCTTTTGTGACATTATCCTGTATCTATTTCAAAGTTAACTCAAAAATTAACAAAACTTAATTTTTTAAGGTGCTTACCCTGTTTATATTTGTCTGAAATTTTCACAGCTTCATGTCAGGTAAATATATAATCTGCATGAAAATATCGTCATCCTTCAACAAATAGTTGAGTTATACTGCCAATAGACAGACAGACGGATTGAGAAAACCTGTTTTTCGTCATCTAGAGACCCTGAAACGTAGAGATCTGAAGAAATCTCGATAGGTGATTTTTTCGCGATTACAATACTTCCTTCGTCTTTTAGGTGAGGGAAGTAAAAAACTGAAGATTTTAGAAAAAGACGAATTTTGCTCAGCCTAAGTTTTAATTTTATATTTCCTCTTTCTCTAATTGGTGCACTATGTTACAATCAGAAATCTGTCGCAGTGAATTTTTCGCCCTCAATTCATCGAGAGCATCAGACTATTGCCCTAAGGTTGCTGATAAATTGTACCGATGCAATTATTTTGTGAATGCCGCTATATTTGCTTCTTTCTTTTCCATCTCTTTTTGGAAAACTTTTCACGAAACGGAACGGATTTTGATGAAATTTCACGAGACGGAACGACTCTTGATAATATTTCACGAACCGAAACGCCGTTCCGGTCCGTTCCAGTACATTCCGACCACTACTAATAATCCTTTCTGATATACATCCGTAGTTTTTTATATATTTCTTTTGCTTTTCTTATTTATTAGTATCGATACACCGGCAGCTGCCCTTCTAGATTTATCGACACCGGACCAAATGGGTACATAATCCATTATTTCCTCATTTCCTTTTCCCTTTTTCTTGGTTTCGGTTAGAACAGCTACATCAATTTTACTTTGGTGTAGGGCTTGCGTTACTTCTTCAGTTTTATTTGTCCATCCTTGAGTATTCCACGTTGCCAATCTCATAATCCTTTTATTTGCTAGGCGTTGTTGTAAAATGTTCTCCGTCGTATTCCGAGGCTTGTTCAAAGCTTTTTAGCGGTTTTTCTTCAGGAAGAAATTTTCCGGAGAATGAGTTGCTGGCCCATCGCTCCAACCCCCAACCTGGAGGACCATGTGATTTGAGTTTAGGGTTCACTTCCCTTAGATCGATTGTTTTTCCCAAAACTGAAGAGGTTCAATCTCCCCTATTTTTGGTTCTTCCCCTTCCTTAATCATTAATATGATCTTGAAACCGTTGACCAGTTTTCATCCTGTAACCCTAGGCAGGGGCCCTTACTGGGTGCTATCAACCGGAGCCAGTTGAACCCAGGTTTTTTAACGAGGTTGTTACTCCTCTTACTGTAATAGCTGCTTCTCTATTACAGGTGTGATTCTTCTGCCTTTCTGGCCGTTGGAGTAGTAGTAACTCTCATCCACTTTTCCAGCCATTGACCAGCCTCTTTTAGTCGCCTTTTACGACGAGCAGAGGATACTGTGAACTTATTCTTACCCCAGCTCACACATCTTTCCTCTTGCCCTCTCTAATTCAGTGATTTGTCTTACCCACGTTTTTCTTGGTCTTTCCCTTTCTCTTTTCTTCACTCTTCCTGCTTCAAATATTTTTATAAGGTCTACACGTTACCCTTTTTCTGTGACGTAACAATTTGTTTTCTTTATTTAACAATAAGGAACTGGACGAAACAAAAATTGCAGTTTTTGGTCATGTCTGCTTTAAGTATAGCTTGTTTTACAATACTGTCAATGTGACATTTGTCCGAAATGACATTCAAATAAAGCTCAGTAAAAAACAAGCGAGCAAGTCTAAACTTTTATTTTAAGCGTTAGGGACTTCTTCCAAGAGGAGAAACGTCGAATTACATAGGTCAAGAATGTCTTGGTTTGTATAACGTGCTATTTAGAGCATCTCTTACATGAAAGGTTTAGGTATATGTCAAATCTTTCTGAAGTCTATACTACCTGTGATCTAAATTATTATTTTGAATTTCACCGTAATATAAGACATACATTTTATTCGCAACCATATATGTAATGTTAACATTCCTGACCTCATTTGAGTGGGGGAAGTCGTACATTTCAGCCCGCTACTTCCCGACCGCTGAGTAGGTAGGGATACTGGGAATCTTGTTGATCCATTCATGCGCGTCGCAACCTGTCGTATCATAATATAATTTTTCCAATTATTGTTTAGAATAAAGTGGTTGCGAATAAAATAGTATACAAACCTCGACAGGAAGTTTTCTTAGTTTCGAGATAATAGCTGATTTCGACGCTTCGCGTCTCAATCAGCTAACTAATCTCTTGACAGTAATGAAACACTTCCCATCTCGGGCTGTAATATACTATTAAACACTATGTTTTGTTATTGCTGATTTCACAGAAAAAGAGTAATGTGTAGACTTTATATGTTCTCTCCGAGTTCATCCGTAATAATAATAATAATAATAATAATAAGTAATCTTTATTTGAAAAAAAATTCTTCAATACAAAGTACACTATCTATGTAATGAGAAATTTTGAACAAATGGATGTCGGCCTAAAAGTTATATATTACATATATAAATATTACATATTTAAATATTCTCTTACAGTGTATGGTTCTAAATTCATTAACAATTTATTAGTTTCCTTAAAAAAACTAATTGAATTACTTTCTAGTTTTTTAATATTTAGAGGCAGCTTATTAAATAATTTCATACACATATACATCACTCCTTTTTCCGTTTGCGTTAGTCTATGTCTAGGATATTGATAGTCTATTGTTCTAGATTCCCACATGTTATTTGATTCAAATTGCCGAAACAACTCTTTATTGCATATGAGTAACTTTAGGCATTCTTTTATGTAAGCCCCTGCCACTGTTAGAACTCCTAATTTCTTAAATTGGCCCCTACATGAGTCTAACTGTCTCATATTCAACATGATTCTTATTGCTCTTTTTTGAATTATAAATATCCTCTCTATATCCTTACACATCCCAAAAAATATTAAGCCATACTTAAATCTGGATTCGAAATTTGAGTGATATACAGTTTTTAATGTTGAAACATTTAGATGCTTGCTAAGTACTCTAATGCTATAACAAACTTGACTCAATTTATTACATAAGTTATTTACATGGTACTCCCAACTTAATACACCATCTATACAGGGTGAGTCATTTTAATCTTTGGAAGCGTTTATCCAGTGAGGGAAGCAAGATGGTGAAAAATACCCCGGGACAAAATTGTTCGGGGTGAAGGGGGACAACTTTTGGCACCAAAATCCACTCCCTCCTCGTACTCCCCTTCGCGGGCGGAGGGTCACCTTTCAAATTTCAAATAGAACCCCCAATTTTTTTCCATGGATTCGGGTTCCTGATAAAAAAATGTAAACTTTTTGTCCGAACAATTTTTCATAAAAATGCTTTCTTCGGTCAGTTTTAGCGCATCCCACAATCCCACCCTTGGCGTTACCCAGGAACAACAACTTGGACGTGGTGGGATTTTGTTCCCATCGGGGTGCTTTTTTCGCGTGAGCCCCTTGCCTCTCACGTACGGAGTGCTTTTTTCGCGTGAGTGTCCTTGCCTCTCACGAAATGATGAATTGCACACCTACGCGTTGAGCAATTGCTCGAAATTCCCACCGTTTTTCTGAATTACATAAATGCAATCGCCTTTGAAAATGCTCGAGCGTACTCAACTATATCCTACGCGGTATTGCTCCACACGCTACTCGGATTTTGTGAGAGGCAAGGGGACTCACGCGAAAAAAGCACTCCGTACGTGAGAGGCAAGGGGACTCACGCGAAAAAGCACCCCGATGGGAACAAAATCCCACCACGTCCACGTCGTTGTTCCTGGGTAACGCCAAGGGTGGGATTGTGAGATGCGCTAAAACTGACCAAAGAAAGCATTTTCATGAAAAATTGTTCCGACAAAAATTTCATATTTTTTTATCAGAAACCCGAATCCATGGAAAAAAATGAGGGGTTCCATTTGAAATTTGAAAGTTGACCCACCCCCTGCGGGGGGGAGTACGAGGGGGGAGTGGATTTTGGTGCCAAAAGTTGTCCCCTTTTCCCCTAACAATTTTGTCCCGGGGTATTTTTCACCATCTTGCTTCCCTCACTAGATAAACGCATCCAAAGATTAAAATGACTCACCCAGTATATACACCCAAGAATTTAGTGTTTTGACTAACGTTAAGCTGACATCCATTGAAATTTACACATTCTGGTATATCTTCTCTAGCATAATTTGTTCTAAAAACTATTATGTTTGTTTTTTGTTCATTAAGTATGAGTTTGTTTATTTTAAACCACTCCCTAATGTTCTTAAATTCATTGTTTGCAATAGAGGTTAAATCAATCATGTTTGAAGCCTTAATTAACATGCTAGTATCGTCCGCATAATTAGTAATTGTACAAATGTCATTTACCATGTTTTTACCTAGATCATTTATATAAAGAATGAATAAAATTGGTCCTGTCATACTCCCCTGAGGTACACCAATATTTATTCTTCCTTCATCCGAATATACAATATTATTTCCTTTTTTGATGGTAACAATCATTTTTCTATCTAATAAGTACGTCTTAAACCACTGTAGAGCAGATCCACGCACCCCACCGTTTTCCAGCTTCCACAGGAGTATCTCGTGATCCAAAACATCATAGGCTTTAGATAAATCTAAAAATATACCCAAAGCTATTTCTTTATCTTCCAAGCATTCTACAATACTCTGTAGAAACGAAAAGACGGCAGTTTGCGTTGACCTACCTCTGCGATACCCATGCTGATTTGAACTTAAATAATTACACGAATTGAAAAAACTAATCAACCTATTACACATTGCAGATTCAAAGATTTTTGAGAAAGAGCACAAGATACTAATTGGTCGATAATTGCTAATTTGGGTACGATCCCCTTTTTTAAAAACAGGTATTACACAGGCCGTTTTAAGTTGAGTGGGGAATATACCATATTTCAAAGAATTGCTGATTATAAAAGCCAGTGGTTCAGCAATTAGCTGAATACAAAGTTTAATTATTCTCGTTGGTATTTGGTCTATTCCACAACTCATCTTATTTTTAAGTTTTCTAACAATATCAACAACTTCACATGTCGTTACTGGTTTTACATACATTGAATTCATATTTATATCTACATTACCTACAAAAGATTTGTGTTCTGCATTGGAAGTTAGATTTGTTATAGAATCTTTTAGAAATTCTAAGAAATTACCATATATGACCATACCATTTTAACTGTCCTGTTCTAATATTTCTCTAATTTCCTCATTTCGTATTCTATCAAATTTTGTCTTATCTGCTATCTTCCTTAAATGTTTCATCTCTATGGCTGTTATTTTGCTCTCGTGTTTTATTTGAAGTGTCCAGTTTTCGCTGATGTATAGACTGTCGGTATTGTGACGGTGTTATGTACTATTAGTTTCACCTTTTTGTCAATCTCATTTTTTTCTAGTATTGTTCTGTTTAGTGCATAGTAAATCCTGTCTCCTTTTCTCATTCTATTCATTTTTTCTGCTTCTATTTTTCTATCCTCTGTAATTATGAATATGGTTCAAATGTTGTAACTCTTTCCAGACTGATCCTTTTGCATTTTATTTCTCTGTTTTGATCTTTCCCTTGCTATTGGTTTACTATCATTGTTATGCTTTTGTTAATATATTTCTTGTACCCGTAGGTTTACTAGCTTTAGCGTTTTGTTATCTCTGCCAGCTACTATCACTATATCGTCTGCGCACCTTTAACTTTTTCACTTTTACTGGTTCAGGTTTTTAAACCCAATTATTGTGTTTAGTCCCCTCATTTTTTCTTTTGTTTTTTATTATTCTGTCCATTCGTACTATAAACAGCAGCTGACTTAGGCTATGCCTTTGCTTTATACATCTCTCCATATATATTTCTAATGACATTCATTAACTCTGTAGGCACCTCCAATTTTTTCAAGCATTTTCACTTTATTTAACTAGCAGTATAAAATAATGACATCAAGAAACATCTCTCTAAAGACGAGAAAAACATTTCTACAGACATTTGTATGGAGCGTTGCACTGTATGGATGTGAATGCTGAACTTTTGGAGTAAGTACCAGAAAGGAAACACCTAGAAGCACTGGAAATGTGGTGCTACAGAAGAATGCTCAAAATCATCTGGATGGAAAGAGTAACGAATGAAGAAGTTCTCAGAAGAATAGGAGAAGAAAGAAAATTGGTCAAGACAATACAAAAAAGAAGATGCCAACTCATAGGCCATATCCTACGAAATAAAAGCATGCTAAACACAACTATAGAAGGACAAGTAGAAGGAAAGAACGAGAGAGGACGACAACGGCTGAAATACATCAAACAATGAGTGATGCAAACGCAAGTACCTACAAGGAACTGAAAGAAATGACACAAGATCGATAAATGTAGAGAGAGTATAAAATATGATACTTTATTTTACTAGTACAATAAAGTATCTTTACGTCAGCTGTCATGTCATTTTGAAATCATAATCTTGTTTATTGGCCTTCGATAGAGGATGTAAAATGGCTTTTATGGCCCTAGGGCCTAAAAAAGTTTGCTAAGCAGTTTAACAAGCACCAACAATGTAGTATTGTAATACTAACAATCTCCATAGTAGCCATAGCACACCAAAACTTCACATGGTTAGCACAACGATGACGCAGTAGTCTGTAACCAAAATACTGAATCCTTGAATTTTGTTTGTCTATTTTGAAAACCAAAATTAAATAAAACGTATGTACCACGTGCCTAATCACAATTATAGCTCTCCAGAAATTCAAAGCTTTCACTTCACGTCAACATTCCCTCGTGCCCTTAATACATAAATAACTATTACGTCAATTGTCAATGTCAAAATAAATTTTAGATATGAAAAAATTGTTTTCAACATTTATTTATGCGTTTCAAGGAAATTTTATTAGAGCAGGTGCCTTTTGTACTGCGCTGATAAAGTCTGCTAAAAAAACCGTTATCAGATGGCCTTGTGTCAAACAGTAATTTTTGAGAGTTATGTCGTAACTTATTTTATGGATTGCGTATGCACATAACCTCACTTTGACAACTGACAACTCAAGTGACTCAGCGCGCTGAATTCTGGGTAGAGTGATGTAGTAATAATCGCCGACATGCAGTCGTATGGCAAAATCTAGTTCAAAGCCTTTTCGATAACTTTTTTTTTTAACGCACGTTATATAATATGTGTTGTACGTTGTACATTGAGTAGTCTTACTGTTTTTTATTTTTTCTTGAAAATCCAGATTGTTCAATGCAAATTGGGTGAATTTGTTGCATTTTATATTTGAAGGAATTTGGAAATAACTCACACAATGTCCTAACTGATTCAATTTTTCTATAGGGAATTTTTCTTGAGAGTTAATTACATATTGCTATGTTATGCTAGCTGATAAATTTATTTAAATTATCGTATTACTTTGCCCTTTATTTTTAACTTTCAATTCAAATCCGTATTTTACAATATTATTAATGAAACTCTCTCAGGTAGTTCGCAATATCTAGTAACCCAATGATTGACTTGTCAAATTCTCTTTGTTTAATTGCCAGTTCATTGACTTTCAAAAAATTGACACCTAACGTCAAATTAATCAAAATTCAGAACGAATATCAAGGTTTTTACAATAAGATCTTATATTCAATTCTTTCACCAATCTCTTATGTAAGTATGAAATTCAATTATATTTTTATACCTTCTTACTGGTTATAGCTTTATAAATGTTTCATTTAACCTTTTAAAACACAAACTTGATTTAACACTTTGCTTGTTAATACTGCCAAAATCCTTCCAAGCTGGATCCTCACTCCGACTGCACTCAAACACCTACTGGGTCCTTATCCAAACTGCATCACCTGCGATGAATGTAAACTCCCAGCATCACCTTATTGCCATCCACTTCAAAACTTCCACATCCTATACTGGATTCCTGTCGTTGTCCCCTGCTGCTGTCAACTTCAAGTCTCCTAGCTCCTGTACTGGATTACTGCAGCTCCGATCCCTCTCTGGTAAGTATCAGCATAAAGCTTATTCCAAATATGAATTTGTCTCTTTTTTAGATGGTCCTACGTCTTCAATGATACCCACAGGTTTCCCAAAAACAATTTGCTACACGTACTAACCTCTTGTTTGTGGCTTGTATTCCATTTCCAATGTAGTATCAATAATATCCTCACTCCAAAGCTTGTCCCTTTATTTCTTGTTTTTAATATTTTATTTTATGTTTCCACCTCGAAGATTTTGCTTTTAACCCATATAATTTGCATCAACCATAACATTTACAAATTATACAACATTTATTAATGTTTCTTTATTCGAAAATCACACCCATATCAAATTATGTATACATTTTTGAGTTGTTTTTTTAGTAACTAATTAAACAAATTACCAATTATTACTCCTAGACACGATTCTTGCTGCCTCCTATATACATTTTTTTATATAATCAAAACAGATATTTTATTTTAATTATCATAACAGATACATTTTAGTAGTAACCTTGGTATTTATTCCTATTCAGAATTTTCTTATTACAGATTAAGTTTGAGTAATCAATCATTATGCTATTATATGACTAACCAATAATAAGAAAGTTAATTTCATTATACTTTAACATGTATTTAGATCCATTAATTTGCTTATATCTGACTTCCAAATTTATTTGACTAAACTGTTTCTTTAGTATTCATTTTTAAATTATCAAAGAATATAGTGTATCATAACAATATAGTTATTTTAAAAAAATCCAATAATCAAACAAACCTCTGCTTTAAAAGTAATACGGCCAGTCCAACACTTTTTGGTGTTTTAATTCCGCTAAGAAACAAAATATCTTGGCATAAACTAAGAACTTGGTTTTTCTCTGATTCCTTGGACGTGATGAAGCAAAAAGTGAATAAAGTTGATTAGGTATATAATTCATTACGTGGTGAGCCAATTGAAAATTTCTATTTTTTAAATTTTGGTATTTAGCCAACAGCCGTTAGGCCAATTGTAGGCATCGATGTACATTTTATGGGGACTTCAAACCTCACTAACGACTGTCATGATGTTATTATGACATCCGGGACCAACTATTTCCGTGGCAGCCGTACCACGAGGCGAGGGAAGCAGCCATGAACTCCCATCCAAGTTCTGACCAGATAGAACGTTGCTTAACTCTACTGATCGAACGTGGATGCTTGTTCAAGCTACATCACCTGGAACCTTTCTAGTTACGACGTATAAATCAGCGATTATTTGCTTGACAACGTGATATAACCGTTTTGGTTTTTTGCTGGGTCCAACAATTAAAAATATGCAATCTAGTGCCATGATTTTGAACATCGTTGTTATATAGTAACATTGTTGGGATTTTAATACATTTAATATTACTACAAAATATTTTTTTTTCTTGTTTAATTAATTTTCCATTCATTATATAATCGTAACGAATATCACTCAATCATCAAAAATAATCGATTACTTTCCTCCAACTTGATTTAAAAATTTACTCCAGCTGCGCTGCTGTCAGGATTTTTCGCAGAATACGTTTCTTGTGGTATTAGAAATGAACTGGCAACCCAGTGAGACAAATGTCTCATTTAAAAAAACAAAAAAGACCGTTTTTCAAATAGAACGCGTATTAAATAAAAACTGTACCCAGACCTGGAAGGTGTCAAAGTGGTTGCCTATCGACGTTTTAAGGCGCAGAGGGTCGCAGCTCCGTTTGGCTGCTGAAACAGCCTACTGACACTTCCGGTTTTCAAGAAATCACGTGATTTCTCGAAAACCGGAAGTGTCACGTGACTGAAATTCGGTTCCTGATCTGACATGACCATTCCAAACATATAACTTTAATAACTTTTTTCTCTATCTCTTACGGTTTGGCTGCTGAAACAGCGTCCGGACGGACCAGCGTCCCGGAAGGACGGAAATCACGTGATTTCTCGAAAACCGGAAGTGTCACGTGACTGAAATTCGGTTCCTGATCTGACATGACCATTCCAAACATATAACTTTCATAACTTTTTTCTCTATCTCTTACGGTTTGGCTGCTGAAACAGCGTCCCGGACGGACCAGCGTCCCGGAAGGACGGGAATCACGTGATTTCTCGAAAACCGGAAGTGTCACGTGACTGAAATTCGGTTCCTGACTTCACATGACCATTCCAAACATATAACTTTAATAACTTTTTTCTCTATCTCTTACGGTTTGGCTGCTGAAACAGCGTCTCAGACAGACAAAACAGCGTCCCGGACAGACACGTCTATTACATAAAGGATATTTGTGGAGGAATTAATTTTGTTGATTCATCTCTTGAAATGGTTAGTGTATGATCTATGATTGTTGTGATTTGTTGTTTTGTATTCATAATATCTCTGCAAATTACAGTGACAGTGTGAAAAATGGAGTTTTGTGGGAAGGTGTAGGCATTTCACATATTTGTTGTTCTATATCAGCATCCATCCGGGATTTCATCTAAAATATATTTTCTCATTTTAACAATAATTGTTTGAAAAAACCACTGAAGACAATCCCACTTTATTCGGAAAAGCTACATGGTGAGATTTACATCTTGTACTAAATAAAGCTGTTTATGTACACATTAAGTAGAAAATATTGAAATTTATGGTAATTCATGTACTGAAAAATATTCCTCAATTAAATTATGGATTTTGCAATAAATTTTTAATTTGTTTTTGTATGTGAACCATTTTTCTTCGTCTATAACCACATAAATTGGAAATCTCAATGTGTTAATGTAGGGTATTCTATCACCTTGCGATTCTCGAGAAATTTCATAAAGTTTAAGTAGGTGGGTGGTTGCACCTAATTGTATGACATATCTGTTTAGGTTCTAGAAGGTGCCAGCGAGGAAGTGAAGCAGCATCGTCGCGAATTAATCGCCGAGAGGGAAGCAGCTTCAGCTGCCTCAATATCTTTCGTTCAGTCAACATCTTCAGCTGCTTCAGCATCTTCACCCACCCCTGCGTTTGTAGCATATCTTAGTAGAAAAAGGCCTGGACAGAATGATTCAGATGATGATGATTCGGATGATGGTACCATGATCATACCTTGTTTTATGTTACGACTGTTAGATGACAGTGAACCACGTCCATGTTACAATTGTGGCTTGTTGGGGCATCACCTGGATGTTTGTCCAAACTGATGAAAATGCTAAAAATTATTGTACAAACAACTTAATAGTTATTAGTATACACCACATGATTTTTGCCAAGGGCTCAAGGCCGACCAGCAAGTTACAAATAAGTACATTGAGTGAAAAATGGTGTTCTCTCTTGCCGTGTATATACTATTTTTTCCACGACCAGGAGTAGAAAGACAAGAAACAAGTATTTTTATAAATAAAGCATTACTTCAGAATTACACTGCAATATTTTGTAGCCTTTGAGCACTTCAATCTAAAATCTGTAAGCTGTAAATTTAACTCGCATATAAATCTATTTCTGTCTAACACATACAAAACGCATAAACTGTATCTTAGCTCATTTGACTGCCATGGTCACATTATCAAACACCAATTTGTATACACAGCAGGAAAAAACACCACTTTCTCCTCGTTGTATTGGTAGCTGTGGGAATTACTTAGATTTAGTAAACTACTGTAGGTATCTAGTGAATAAAAGTTTGAAGTTTTTCATGAATTAAACAATAGTTAGTGTCGTACTTTGTATTACTTTTCATTCTGCAAAATATTTGCTATTTTAAACTTTAATTTTAAATGTTCACGTTAACATATGAAAATGGTTGTAAAGTATTCTTTTTTCATACAATTTCTAAAATAATATTTAGTACCAGTTCAACAACATAATGTATATGTGACACATGGTAGTGTTGAGATATTTTGGTATCTTGGATCTTACTTTAAAGTAAATCACTGTCTTATTCTGATCACAAGTTTTGTTTTAGCCAGGTATGAATACTGCTGCCAAGGTTATACTGCACTGGTTTGCCACAAGCACTTGTCAGTAAAAAATATCTCTGCAATAGCGCTGATGTGTTCTTATATTGTTGTGATACCCAGTTAATAATGTAGCTGTTCGTTTCGAATATACCATAGTTTATTGCAATTCAAAGTGTTTTATTTTGTAATTTACATATATTAGTTTCTGTAGTATTGCTCCGAACTGGTGATGTGTACAGAGCCAAAGGTCTAATTAGAAACAAATACATCAGTATTGCACATTTAATTTTCAATCTGGACTTTCTATTAATCAAAGAATATAGTTGCGCTAGTCTTGCATAGTTCTGGTTAAGCTTTCGATCAATATGCAGTTTCCATGTGAGCAATGTGAATAGCAGTAGGTACTTCCAGATATTGCATTGCCTTGTCCACAGGATTTAACATCGTTATTGACCTTAATTATAAATATTTTGACTAAAACACAGCTGGAGCCTGTGGTTTGAATCTGACACAATGCGTAAGAAAACCCCAAACCACACAAATACGTATTTTGACAGCTGAACTGTCATCTTTAGTAGCCATGAAATAAGAGACTAACTCATGAAGTTGGCCAAAGATATTCATGTGAAACTTTTATCCTCTAAAGGGCTATGCAATTATTTTGTTAAAAATGTATGTTAGCAGTCGTGGTGGTACAAGTCACATTGGAATTTTATATCTGTCAGTTTAAAGTTATATCAGAAATGTCATTCTGAAAAAGAAATTTTAGAAAATTTTTTGTTGCATAAAAAATTTTATAACAAAAACATCCACAGCTGTTCAAAGTGATTTCCTCGATTTTCCATACACAGCACCACTTTGTGTTCAGTATTAAACATTCTGTCAAAGTTAAGTGATTCTGTCAATATTCTATAGGTTATATTATTAAGTACTTTTACTCATCAGTTATCGCTGCCAACAAATTAAATTTTTGAAAAATTTACAGCCATCTGGACTCTAGAGGGTAAACGTTTTCGATCATACAGTACTATCTGACACGGAGAGCGTGTCCTATGCGATCAATCAGGTGTCAACTTCAACAGTCAAGTACTCAACGAAAAGTACATCAAAATTTCGTTTCACCCGGCTACAAAGGGCATAGAGAACGTTTGTAGAGATTCAGACTATAAAGTTGTTTATAGTTCAAACAACAATATTCAAAATTTATTAGGGAATCCAAAAGACAAGCACAATTTAGAAAGGTCTTAATGATTTTATTTTATTTACATTTATTCTTGTTCGTGAAATGCTTACGTTACGTTCAGACAGTCTGCATTCTCATAAAATGTAGGGCGTAACGTATCATTTTTAACGTTATTATCTACGATATGAGACCATTTTGTGAAAAATACGCAAACGTAACTGTAGAGCTCTGACGAGCGATTTTTTAACAACATTCGTAAAATACTTATGTTATGTTTAGGCAGTTTGTGACCTTGCAAAACGTAAGACGTAATATATCATTTTTAACATTATTTGTGACGATACAAGAGATAATTTTGCGAAAATAATAACATAACTTTAGAGCCCCGACACGGGATTTTAAAATATTGTTCGGTAATATTTTACGTTTAGACAGTTTACATTTACGTATTTTTCACCAAATTGTCTCTTGTGTCGTACAAAATAATTTTAAAAATTAGACGTTACGTGAGATCGAAAACTGTCTAAACTTAACGTAAGTATTTCATGAATGTTATTTGAAACTCTCAGGTCGAAGCTCTACGGTTACGACCCAAACTCGAACTAGACTTCCATGAGCAGAGGGGCCCTATGAAGTTGGAAGAGATCGCAGAAGTTTCCACAACCCCTGGGTGACGTCTGGAGGGAAATTCTCAAACAAGCGGAATCGCTTATGTTTTGTAACTCGCAGGTGATGCTTGTAAATACAGGCAATTAGCCAAGACGGATAGAAGTCCTAAGATAAATAAAGCGTCTCTAAGAGGCAGACGTAGATAATTATCCCAATAAATGCTTAATGCCCAAGAACCGCATGCCAGCGAAGCTTCCACACTATATTTCAAGATGACGAGAAGCTAACTGCCGGTCTTATAAAAGCCACTAATCTGACGTTAATTTTAATTCGCTCATCAAAACGTCAGTGCTTATGATATTTTATTTATTAGTAAACCAATTTTGATACGCTTTTGTTTATTTTAACAGTGAATTAAAGTTAACGTCAGCATAGTGGCCTTTATAAGACTGGCTGTAAGAGTTATAACTTGGAGCACAAACACGGAATTCTGCCGAAATTACGCCGCTTTTTTAAAAAAGAAAAACAAACGAACACAAAAGGAATTGTTAAAACAGTCGCTGGTAAAGTAGATGACAACCTAATCGCTCAAGCTGCGTTTGCACCATAAAGTAAGAGGAAAGGAGACCAATCCCCATGCAGGCCGCTCTCTAAAACCTGTGTTGATATTTGCGGCTGTTTAGTAGTACTGTAGTCTGCCACTCGCGGTGCAAATGATCCGCGCTGGGTTAGTTGGCGGCAGGGTGGGGGTTTGTTTACGTCTGGTTTACGTTTTGATTTGCCGCAGCAGTCGTATGCCACGATCACGTAACAGCTCGAGGACCCGACAGGAACACCAGCGCTGCCAGTGGTAGATACTGTACTATTAAAGAGCCGTAAATATCATCGCAGATTCTGTAGCATGGCTATCGGTCTCCTTCCCTCTTATTCCATGGTTTGCACAACGACCGTGTTGAAATAAAGAAGCTTTTACACTGCCAATAAATACACACAATAAGTTCTAATGTTAGTTACGCTTTTGTCACGTAGTAAACGTTATTTTAAAATTTCGCGTCCCTCGTAACGTAGAAATAACGTTTCCTGAGATCGTAAATTGTTTATTATACAGTGTCTATAAAAATTGTCCGGCCAAGGGGGATTTGAAAGTATATGTAATGGGCAATATTGCCGTAACATTGTTTTATAACCAATACTAATTAATTTAAGATTAACAACCATTACATTAAAACAAATTTTAGTCATTCTGTAAGAATATATTTTTAACGTTGAAGGTAATTAACACAATCCTGAAACCATTGCAGTTGAAACGAATCCAATTAACATTATTTAAATTATGATAATGGGAAGAAATTTGCAAAACTGTCAAAAATAAGATCGCCGGCAATACAGATGCCGACAAAATTCATAACACATTCCACTATGTTTAAAGGGCGGCATCCTTTATAGCCTTCTTGACCAGACAATCTGTATTAAACGTGTGTATTTTTAAGCAATGCCGCAGTTTCGCAGTGCAATATTACAATGCGTAGTAATTTCTTAAAAAATAAAAACTAGAACTTTTGAAAATAAACACAATAGTTAATTTTATCACATAGAAATGCAAATGGCGAAATTCTAGGAAAACTGTTGGCAACAATCATTATTATTAGATTGAATTGTGTTGGTAGTACATACGCTTCTGGTTATTATTTTCGTGGTGAGGTGAGGTTTCATGTTGACTGGTTGATATTTAATTAGTTTAAACAAGCAATCCAGTGAGACAAATATCTCATTTAAAAAAACAAAAAAGACCGTTTTTCAAATAGAACGCGTATTAAATAAAAACTGTACCCAGACCTGGAAGGTGTCAAAGTGGTTGCCTAACCGATCGACGCAGAGGGTCGCAGCTCCGTTTGGCTACTGAAACATTTTTATTTAATACGCGTGATTTCTCGAAAACCGGAAGTGTCACGTGACTGAAATTCGGTTCCTGACCTGACATGACCATTCCAAACATATAACTTTAATAACTTTTTTCTCTATCTCTTACGGTTTGGCTGCTGAAACAGCGTCCCGGACGGACGGACGGACGGACAGACAAGTCTATTAGATAAAGGATTGTAGCTCTGGCTAGTATAAACTTGAAATGTGATTTTATAAGTTAGTTTTAAGTAGGTAGGGATTGCAATGAGGACAATTACAGTTTACAGTAGTAAGAACTACAATTTAAAATAATTAAATGTCAAGCAGTCAACATGAAACCTAACCTCACTGCAAAAATAATAACCAGATGCTTACATACCAACATAATTCAATCTAGTGACAATAATTCTTGCCAATTTGGTTTCCCTAGATTATATCTCCATTATGTAAAATACAGGTTGATTATAAAGTAAGGGTCAGTTGAATTTCTCCATTGTTATGAGAGATAAAAAATAACTTTTATATAGAAAAGTTATACCAAGACTGGGGACAAAGTACCAGACTTCCGGTTACACAGGAAGTTTAATTATTTAAGGTTATTCTTATGAAGCATCCTGTATTTTAAAATTAATGTGATATCTAGTTTAGGCAATTATTTAAAAAAAAACTATTAGCCAGCTATAGGCCTGAGTTAATAATTCACGAGCTATTAGCGTTT
This sequence comes from Agriotes lineatus, assembly GCA_940337035.1. Lineage (NCBI taxonomy): Eukaryota > Metazoa > Arthropoda > Insecta > Coleoptera > Elateridae > Agriotes > Agriotes lineatus. Next base: position 51,797,242 of record OW679201.1, on the reverse strand, counting down.
ACAGTTATGTAGCCAATAGCACTTTGAGCTCAATAAGTTCTGAAGAGGCTACGAAAAAACATGCAATTTATGTTAGTCTTAAAATATTACATTAGTTTGACTGGATACCTGCCTTATTGGGGTATGTGGAGTTTCTCTGAAATGCTCCAACATATCTTCATTAGGAAATTCCCCATTTCTATTTTGTCTACGTTTAGCATTTCCTGGATTTGTAGAAAAACTTCCGTAAGTTTGCAATTTCATTGCCTTAGCATATGTACGAGGTTGGGGCTGTTGGTTATTTGGGTAACAATTGAGATACATTTCAGCCGCTTGTTGACAATTTTTATCCTCTAGAGAGCTGTGGTTTTTTTAAATTTAATTTTTTTTGGCAGTGATCAGTAAAAGTACTTAATAATATAACCTACACAATTTAGACAGAATCACTTAACATGGTGCTGTGTATGGAAAATGGAGAAAATACTTTGAAAAGCTGTAGTAATTTTTGATATTAGCATTTTTATGTATACAATAGACATGTTTGTATTTGTTAAAATGACATTGCTCGTATAACCTTAAACTGACAAGATATAAAATGTGATACAATTGTATTTACACTCAATATTGGTTTTCATATTCAGGCAAGAGAGATATAATTTTGTTGTTGATTTCATCGCAATATTCGCTAGAAAATCGTTTAAATAAGCGACACGCCCTTCACGCGAGAGCGGACAAAACTTCAAAATAACTCGTCCCAAGAATATGGGCCATGTGCAAGGATTGTTTTTTACAGAAGCTTGTTTGTAACTAACTCCATCAATTGGCACACACTTAAATGTCCAAATATTCGCTTTTACACCAAAACTCCGCCCAACGGCGTGGGGCACACAAAGAATCAAAAGCAGACTAACTCCCCCATCAGATTATAGAAAAACCGTGCTTCGCTGTAAAAATGAAACGAAGGCCGAAACGCAAGAGTTTGCAAAATCCAAGCACCACCAAAAAAGTAATCGCCAACCTAACGAATATCGGCACTAAAAGTTTGTTTACGGAGTACCAACCGCTAAGAGAGCATTTACTCCGTAACACCCTTTGGTGGTGAATTCCAAAAATCCCTGAAAATGGTTTGGCCTATTTATAAGACGATCTAATATGTCAAATTTCAACTTCCTATCTGTATAGTAGTTCCCTCGTTAAGGCAATCTAAAAAACCGATCTATCTCATTTAACTCTTTTGAGTAGATGCATTCTGCAAAACCTTGAAAATGGTTTGACATGATTTGTAAAACGATTATGCCGAATTTCGACTTCCTACCTGTATCTATTTCGTGACGATCTTTCGAAAAACACATCTAGCCCATTTAATTCCTTTGAGAGGGCCGGAAAATTATTTATTAAAGTGCGAGTTTAGATGTTTCCGGACGAGGCAAAGAACGAGCCGAGTCTTGAATTTCTAAACGAGTAATTTAATAATATTTTACGGCCGTGTATCGTACAATGTTTTATTTCATACTGTTTTATACAACATGTTCATTGAAAAAGTCCATAAGGGGCGGCAATGGAAATTCAAACGTATGAATATGTTAGTGGCATTGTAAGTCTGTTAAATTCGAGGTTAGTATCTGAAAACCTCGAATTTGACATAGACTTACAGCGTCACCAACATATTATTCAGCAGTTGCCTAGCAACACTTTCCGGCCTTGTGTTGTAATGTTCCACTTTCCGGACTCAAATTAGTAACTTAAAATCGTATTTTCCGGACAGTATGAAATAAAATTAATAAGTTTAAATTACACCTACTAATAAGGTACTGTATGATCGAGCACTTTTAACTTCTAGAGGGCTGTGCATTTTTTTAAAATTGAATTTATGTTGGCAGTGATGTGTAAAGGTACTTAATAATATAAGCTATACAATTTTGACAGATAAACTTCACTTTTACAGGATGTTTAATACCGAACACTAGGTGGTGCTGTGTATGGGAAATGCAGGAAATCATTTTGAACAGCTGTAGTTGTTTTTGTTACTAACATTTTTATGTATTCAACAAAAATATTTGTATTTGCTAAAATGACATCGTTGATATAACCTTAAACTGACAGATAGAAAATGCCAATGTGACTTTAACTACCACGACTGCCAACATTTTTTGACAAAACAATTCCACATCCTTCTAGAAGATAAAAGTTTTCGACCATACTGTAAATACTTTCCAGTGAAACTGCAAGTAATTAAAATAATAAACATTAACTGTACATTTAGATGACATGAACAATATGTAGCTTAACGCGTAAGTGCTTGCAAAAGCAATGCCGTCGAAGCAAAGAAGCAAGGCGATTAAATATTCTTTTTCGTTTTCCTAAAGACAAGCAATTGCGAAAAGAATGGATTCGCTTGTGTTTCAGAAAATATCAATTTGATCCTGAAAATAAGCGCATTTGCAGTAAAAATTTCAAACTTGATGACTATGGCGATAGCATGTGGTCTAAGTTGACTAATTCTTTACCGAAAAAACTAAAGAATGCAGGTAAGATAAATAAAAACAAAAGAAATCACTTGTATTGCGTGGCGACAATTTTTGATTTCGAGATTTTAGCACCTCAAGGAACAAAATAGTAGATTATGCAATGAGGGAGAAAAATTGCACTGAATCGCCCTTGAGTCAGAAATTGTCCTGAAGCAAAATAGCATTCTCTCCGAGTTGCATTTAAGTACTATTTTTTTCACGTTGCAGAAAGATTTAAAACGAAAACCCGTTTTTTTAAAAGTAATTTATTGACATTTTAGTTACAATTATTTTAAAATTGGTAGCCTATGGTAAATTTTAAAGTTGGTGGCACTGTAAGTCATTATGACAAGAGCTCACAATTATGTCAAATTCGAGGTTAGCAGGTTAGATTTTGTGTCATACTGTAGGTACTTTCCAGTTAAACTGCAAGTAATTAAAATAATAAACATTAACTATTAACTGTAAATTTAGATGACATGAACAATATGTAGCTTAACGCGCAAGTGCCCTCGAGTCAGTTTTGACACAAAACCTAACCTGATAACCTCGAATTTGACATAATTGTTGTGTCAGTCATAATGAAAACTCCCTAGGAAAATGTTTGTCTTATTTAGTCTCTAGGGAGTAAATGTTTTACTTCTGTCACAATTTTGATGCTATAGCAACCGACATCTACTCCCGGTCCTGGAAAAGTAGATATTTATGCATTAAGGGAGATGTGAATATGTTTTTTCCCTGAGGTTGACATGTGTTACAGACCGAGTAATGTTTTTAACTTTCTAGCAATTTCTTCCTTACATTTGCCACATTCAAAAGTTGAAAACGAAGTGCACCCTACTGCAAGGGGCGAAGGTGCAGTTAATAAAAAGCAAAAAGCATTCGTAGTTTCCCGTCTAACAAGGGCGAAAGAAAAATATTGATGATATGGAACAGTGTGTTAAGAAGTTCCATTCAGACATTTCGTAATGGGCCTAGAATTGTAGAACAAACTACAACTTACATTTCTAAAAAACTATAGGATAATCCAAAACCTTTCATACAGTCATTTCGTAGACAAAGAACGTGTATGCGAATAAAATATCCAAATTCCTTAAGAACAAACTCGAGTTGCACGAAGACAATGGCAAGTGATAACAATGCTAAATTAACAAAAAAAATATGAAAATAACTGTAAATTTTATATTGCTATCTTTTCATTTTGTATTTAGCCGTTTAATAGTTATTATGGTTTTTTAAGTTTATTTGCTCTTGAATTCGTGTTATTTTTTTATAAACGTGCAAATATCTTTTTCGTATAGGTATAATAAGTTTACTCCAACTTATTAATTAGGAGTGAATGGTTCAGCGAGCAAATACTCGCCTTTCAGGCGGCTGCCCCGGGTTCAAATCTCGGCGACTCTATAATTTAAAAATTGTACGCTCCCCGGTTACCACGCTAACATCTGTGGTAGTCACCCACCCAGCCTTAAGGGCAAAGAGGGCTCATAGAACCACTTTGTGGTTAAAACAGGCCACTGGTCTATAATAAGATGAGAAAGAAAACTTATTAATATTACTGTTTTAATAATTAAGCAAAACTCACTTAATATGTCTGTCTTGCGCCTATTCGTCGATAAAAATAATAACCGAAGACAGTTATTGACATATAACCAAATTGATCCATTCTACACTGCATGTACACTGCATATACCATAATGCAATACGAATAACTAAGGTACTATACCAATAACAATCTAGCGGCACATAAACATTTACATTCAAACAAAATTCAAAACCTACTAGATGTAATTCTTTTTAAGACACCCGGTACAGGCCTACTTACAGCGTTCAAATGACCATACCCGTGACGTTTTCGCGCCACTGCTCCTATTGGTTGAAAGTTACGAGGCAAGCTACCCGGTTTAAATCTTGACTATGAATGGCAACACTGTAAACAATTTACAGACCAATCGGAATATAGGAATTTAAGTCTAGTGAAGTGGCAACAACAACCACGGGCTTCCAGTAAATTTCAAACAATTTAGTGTCGGTGACAATTTCGTTCGATCAGATTGGAAAAGGTTGGGCGTATTTTATTTGATCCATTTTGGCTTTCCTGATTTTAAAATGGAGCAGGCCAGCCTCGTCAGTATTTCTACATCAGATGAAGATGAAATTCCATTAACTTCAGACAAGGTTAGATTTTTTCAAGTTTTAACACATCACCATGACACACAATGGTTCGAACTTTGTATCCCGAATACGGGGCAAGTTGAGCATTGTACCGCCAGATGCAAGCGCATAAAGCACCAGCCTCTACACCGCAAAGTAAAATGAGGTTACCGATAATACAATTTCGATTTCATAAAAATGACTTTTGATCCACAGTTTTACATTGGACGTTATTCGTACAATTCGTTAGCACTTGCCGATTTGAACATTTCTCCAATACATTGCATTTTAGAACGGAAGAATGGGGACTGGTATATTTTCGATAAGGTATTTTTGTGTTTTCAGAGTTTTGCAAAAGTAACAGCTTGCATTTACAGAGCTCGCATGGCACCTGGCTAAATGCAATTTTGCTGGAGAAAGGCGATAGTCAGTTACTGACAAATGGCGACGTGATTTGGCTGAGCGCTAAATACAGGTTTATGTATAAAAAACCCTTCCAGCAAATATCAAACGGTACCACTGAAGAAGCATTAAGTGGAAATGTTACCAGTAGCAATGGATCTGACGTTTGTTATCCAGTTCTTAGTAATATTTATAACAATAATTGTACAATAATTGAACAGGCCCAGTCAAGCAGTGGACAATCCCAACCTGTGGTACAGCCCCTACCGAAATGTAGTAGTAGTCCGAAGCCGTCTTGTTCAAAAGACAATTCTAATGAGGAAATTGAAAACAACACTTTGAAGCAAGTAGAAGAGGAGCTGAAATGCAGCATATGCAAGGAGATGTTTGTAGAGGCTGTGACGCTGGCTTGCTCCCACACTTTCTGTAAAAGTTGTATAGGGCAGTGGCAGGAATACGAGACTGTTTGTCCTGTATGCAGAACTGTAACTTCAAAGCAATTTCCAACATTAGTTGTGGACAACTTAATTGAAATGGTAAGTATACGGATCATTGCATGTAGGGGAATAATGACTGTGCGAACGGTATTAAGTTGCTTTTCTTTTGCTCAAAAGTTTGACTTTTGTAAGGCACCTTGTTAATCAAAAATATTTTAGTAATATACATCGCCTTTGTACCTACAACTTATATATAAGGGATCTTTATGTAATTGTCATAGTTTTAGAAATATCTGCCAACCCCACATTGTTATCGTACCCTGGAGAAACGCTAAATGATTAAAACGTGGTATATGTGTGTTTTGGGGTTTATTTATATGTCGAGATCGCTTGCTCTTAAACTTTAATCTGCTTTTTTAAAACTAAATATTTTTGTAGAAGTCATTATTGAACTAATCATATTATTTTACTGTCCTATATTACCAGTATTATTTTGCATACTATTAAAATCACCTTGTATAAAAATAACGGAATTGGGATTCAAAAATTTAGACGATGTCAAAGTAATCTCGAGATTATTTTTAACAAATACTACAGAAATTGTTTAAACAAAGCTTATCGAAAAGTTCCAATATAAAATTCAGTATTGACGTATTTTTAAAACTGTTGTACATAAATACATCTTTCCAACATATGAAATGTGTAGAATAGAATGAAGACATTTTTTGCGAAAGAATTACCTGCATTGCTTTATTGTTGTAAAAATACAATTTATTGTCTGATGTGTGTTTTGAGTTACAGGCGTGTCGTGTTTTGCTGATCACTGATTTGCACCGCGATACGAGTATACTGTGCTTGCAAATCATTTGTATCACTTACTCATAATCATATTATGCTTATTGCTTATACGTGAATAATATCATTTGTAATCACAAAAACCGAAAATTTAACGATTAATTTACTCGCGAACAAAAACAAAACTATTAAAAGAATATATTCTTCATCTATTATTATAGCTTACGAACGGAAAGAAAATAAAAAATCGAAACTCAAACTTCCTTAAGAAATTACCAGTTGCTAACAAAACAGTTTGAAAAATAATAAACTTTTTATGCAAGCTAAATTGTATTGTTTATATTTTCATAGTAATTATTAAGTTCTTTTTTTCGTATAGGCCTAATCTAATAGGTTAGAATTACAGAATATTATTTCAAACTTTTGATTAGAAAAAGCTTAAAGTAGTATTTATGACAGAGTTTTATGGCAGTAAAGTAGCACTTTATAGTACTAGTAAAATAAAGTTTACTTTATTTTAGTTCTTCTCTCATCCCTTTGCCCTCCAGTGTCAGATTTAGAAGTCCATGTTTTCTTGAACCCATTTCTTCCATTTATTTCTGTCTCTTGTTAAGATCTTCAATTCGTTTAACGTCTTTCCTCTTGCCCTCTCTAATTCAGTGATTTGTCCTACCCACGTTTTTCTTGGTCTTCCCCTTTTTGTTTTCTTCACTCTTCTTGTTTCAAATATTTTTCTAAGGTCTACACATTACCCTTTTGCTGTGATGTAACAATTTTCTCTCTTTATTTAACAATAAGGAACTGGACGAAACAAAAAATTGCAGTTTTTGGTCAGGTTTACTGTAAGTATAGCTTGTTTTATAATACTGTCAATGTGACATTTGTCCGAAATGACAGTCAAAGAAAGTGCAGTTAAAAACAAGCGAACAAGCTTAAAATCAAGAATGTCTTGCTTTGAATAATGTGCTATTTAGAGCATCCCTTACGTGAAAGGTTAGGTATACGTCAAATTCTTTCTGAAGTCTACTACCTGTGATCTAAATGATTATTTGGAGTTCATCCGTAATATATGACCATAACAGTTTAACTGTCCTGTTCTAATATTTTTCAAATTTCCTCATTTTGTATTCTATCAAATTTTGTCTTATCTGCTATCTTCCTTAATAGTCAGGAATCAGGGACCATGAATTCGCCAACTACCCGGTCTAAGGGCAAAGAGGGCCCATAGAACCACTTCGTGGTAAAAACAGGCCACTGGCCTATAATAAGAGGAGGAAGAAGAAGATGAGAGGTGGATATTTCCAAACGGTACGATAGATCGCTCTAGACAAAGCATTGATTTGCGAACTGTGAAAATTCTATGAATAACATACCGACAACGCCACACAAGTGTGACGTCATGAAAGTTTATGACGTGTAATGGAAGTTTTTGTAGAAGACTTATATTGCTATCTGCATATCAAATTTTATTTTTATAAGTCTTGTTACATCCTCTTCTGTTTCCAATTTCCTGTCTTGCACATTTTTTATCTCTCCCATGCTTGCCACTCTTTTTATTTCGTCATACTACCTACCTTATGTTTGATCTTTCTCTTTTTCTTCTTCCGTCTCATGGTTTCCATTTCAAGATCATGTCATTCCATAGGTTATTTTCTATACGCACTATATACCGAGTAAAGTCCCATTTTAGGTGGGCTATTCTCTGTATGATGACGTTACTTTTATTGTTTGTAGGATTCAATCTTAATGACATTCCTATCATGGGTTTCTCCATCGTCGCTTTGGTTATTTTTTAACTTATTTACTATTTGTTTCTTGAGGGTCCATGTCTGTGCTCCATGTCTGGAAAGGCAGCACACATTGGTCAAAAACTTTTGTTTTGATGTATCGAGGAAATTTTCTATTTTTGTGGATATACAGGCTGTTTCCTAAAAAACGCCGCAACCCATAACTCCGTTGTTTTAAATTTTAGTCCCAATAAACTATATATATTCTGAAATGGCAAGACAAGAGCTACCTTTTGACATCGCCCGTTCGTAAATATCTTTCAACTGTTTTAAGCAACGATGTTCAACTTTTTAATATTAAATGGAACACCCTGTATATTTTCACATATTTGGATTCAACATGAAATTCTGCATGCAGTAGTATGCTTCATTTGTTTTTTGGACACTTAGAAATGTTTAATAGTATATTATATCATGAGGGACTAAAGTGCACCATTTAATCCCACGAGTGGAGTTTGTTGCCTCGAGGGTGAAGCCCGAGGGCAACAACCACTCAAGGGATTTAGGCACTTTAGTCGCGAGGTATATACGCTATTTTTTGCACTTTTGGGAACAATTGGAAACTGACAATTACAATTTATTAAAAACTGAATTGCAGCAGGTCCTGGATAGACTGAATCAGTTGGCAGCACTGAAGTGTATTGTCAATATATGTCAAATTCGAGATTTGCAGGTTAAGTTTTGCGCCAATGTGTGTCAAATGACAAACAAAACCTAACCTACTAACCTCGTGTGTTCATAAATTTACCATAGTTACGGTATAATTTTTAGTTTAGTCCCTAGGGATTAAATGAACTACTTTAGTCCCTGTTTACGGGGACTAAAGTATCAACTTTAGTACCGGAAGTGAAAAAAAATATTTTTTAATATTTTATCTAACACGTCCAGAAAACGAAGAAATTCTGAGGCAAAGGATTATCAATGCTTGTCGCGAAATACCTCCCAATTTGATATTGAATGCAACCAATGGAGTAACTAGAAGATGTCAGTCGTGTGTTCAACAAGGTGGCGGTCAGTTTGAGCAATACTTGTAGATACGTTTTGTAGTTTTGTTTAAATTTGTTTCCAATAAAATATCTCAACGTTCTGATTGTTTTCCACGGCACACTTCAAAATTTTATGGTACTGTACGACTGTCTACATGCAATATTAAAAATTATTTTAAACATTTCTAAGTGTCCAAAAAACAAATGAAGCATACTACTGCATGCAGAATTTTATCCTGAATCCAAATATGTAAAAATATACAGGGTGTTCCATTTGAAATTAAAAAGTTGAACGTCGTTGCTCAAAACAGTTGAAAGATATTTACGAACGGGCGATGTCAAAAGGTAGCTCTTCTCTTGCCAGTTAGGAATATATATAGTTTGTTGGGTCTAAATTTTAAAACAACGGAGTTATGGGTTGCGGCGTTTTTTAGGAAACAGCCTGTATACATATGCCAGTCTTCTATTTCTATGTCTTTCTTTACCCTCCCTATTTCTATTGTTTGTCCAAGATGTTGTCATTTTCTATTTCCATTCCATTGATTGCTATTTGTTTTTCTTGAGGATCGTTATTTTTATATTATTTATATTAATTGTTAGTCCTATGTTTTCTTATTCTTCTTTTAGTTCTATTATCATTTTTGTGAGATATTTGTTGTCTGCAATTAGAACTATTTTGTCGGCAAAGGTGGTTGAATGTTTCACCGTTGACGGGTTTTATCATTTCAGAGAGGAATAGATAGTAGTATTCACAAATATATACCAGCTTGTGTGAACTGTGTACACGAATTCGTGATACGTAAAGTACAAAGGTGTTTATTGAACGAACACTTTCAACCGCCACGGCATATCCTTGCACTAATAAAAGAAAAGAATCGTACAAGGAGCTTGTGATTAATATACAGATTACCATATCATAAGCGAATACTAAACCAACTTACGCACCAAGTTACATACGAATTGGATAACTATTTGATTAGTAACTATCAAAAACACATTTTTGAATTAAGAGCTATTGATTCTTTTGCAAGACGCGCAACAACAAAAAAATAGAACACTAATACCATATCCCCTCTTATTGAAAATATTGTGAATTACTGTAATGACCAGGATAAAAAAACATTTGTTGAATATCTCGATTATTCAAGCAAACAGTTCATAGATGAAGTAGATAAGTGTGTTTTAAACTTGCCAAGACAAATAGATTTAAAGCAAGTTGAATGAGCTTCTCCGAAGGAAGCTACTTACGATCAAAAGCAACCTTCCTACTAAGAAAACACGTGGCCACAACCTGATTCTTAATGCCGTAATAAAGAACCTAACGTTAAAAGTCATCTTACATCAACGTTCAATTTTGAAAAGAGTTACCTTATACCATCCGATTAGTCTTCTCCCAGTGCTCTTCAAGATCTTGGAAAAACTAATCTTGAAACGCTTGAATTACTTTTTCGTCAGTAACAGTATAAATCTGGCTCATCGGTTTTGGTTCAAAAGCAAACACTCGACGGTTCAGCAACTGCTCAGGGTCACGAAAACTATCATTGGCGGATACAAAAATAAGACTTATACAAGTGTCGTATTTTTAGATGCTGCACAGGCATTTGACAGAGTGTGGATAAATGGACTTCTCTACAAATTGCTACAAATCTCACTTACTGCAAACCTAACAAACATTATAATTAGTGATGGGCCTATCCGGAATGAATAATCGGAATGTTTCCGATTGTTCAAAAATTCGGAAGGTTCCGATTATTTCGGAACTTTTCGGAATTCGATTATTTTACTATTCGGTACACAAAATGAGAAAACGAAATGCCAATTTGAATTGAACAGAATACGGAATGTTGTGTTGACTCACTTGACTGCTATATGCTGGTTGGCGAATGCCGACGGGTCGCGCCGTATGCGCACGTGTAGTATGATACGTGAAATGGCAGTGGTATTTCGTAGATTAATTATTAGATAGTACACCTTACAGACTTCAAATTCATGTATTGTTTTATACTATCTATTATATACTTTATGTGCCATTAAACTTTAAAATATCACTACCATTTTCCGAAAGTCTATTAAGATAACTACTGTAATAATTTGAAAAAATATTTTATTTCCTCTTATATCCCACTGTGCGATTCAAACTCATAAATTGTTGTCCTACAAACCCAAACAATAGATGCCAACGCAGATAAGGGCTTACGGCGCAACGGCGAGTGCTCGCATCGCAAATTTGGACGCACTTCATCTTCCTTCCATTTGTTGTTGTTTCGCTCGTTTTCCCTTGCTTGCATTTACGGAATATAAAATAATCGGATGATATTCCGATTTTATAAACATTCCGAAATGGAACATTCCGATTATTGAAATCATCCGATTATGCCCATCACTAATTATAATGTCATTTCTAAGTAATAAAACATTCAAAATGCGACACAATGCATCTTATTTGTACACTAGAATAGCTGCTGCTGGAGTTCCACAGGGTTCAGTCCTGGGTCCTGTTCTGTTTAACATATTTACTTACGACATTCCAACTCCAACGACAGCAAAACTAGTCATGTTTGCTGATGACACCATACTATTGACATATTATGCAGAATGGCATATCAAGTTAAACCCTGCCAAGTGTGAGAGTAAAATATTCACCTTGAGACTTCTGCATAATCCCTGAACATTTTTATACAAGAGAAGAACATTGTATGGAGCCCCTCTGACTCTGCAGTCAAATATCTGGGAGTCTATTTAAATCGCCATTTGACCTGGAATTGGCATGTTGGATGAAGCATATGCTAGATTGGCTTTATTATACTCCCTGCTAAATAGAAAATCTACCCTGCGTAGTGTACGTTTGTGTAGTGTGGGGTTCAATTACGAATACTAAAATAAGGAAACTTCAAACTTTGCGAAATAAGGTTCTATGCATAGCTGTAATGTGTCCTGGTATGTTAAGAATGACAAATTTATTTCGAACTTGATGTGGTAACAGTGGATAGTCATATTCGTAGTTCTGCTGTTAAGTTTTTTTGCAAACCTACCTAAATGCTCAGCTGTGGTCCAATTCGGATTTGGCTAGAAGTCGGCATTCACCCGGCTGAAGAAACGGCTCCCCCAAGATATACTTCCTCTAGAAGTGAAGAATGACTTAAGTGATTAAGCTATATACAAACATTTAGTTATATGGTAAAATCCCATTCTTGTTATTTAGTGTTACAATCATCATCCTCATCAGTCCTGTAGATCCTCGAGGGAATCCTAAGACGTTTCAAGACCGTCTGTTAATTACCACAAGGTAGTCAGTCTTACACTAAGTGTCTTGGTGTTCAGGATTTTTATTATAAGAATCGACTCATTATATTCTATTCAATTAACATCTTGGTGAGTTTGTCCCGACGGCAAGCTCTGTACACACCAAATATTCTTCTTCTTCAGGTGCCATCTTCTAACGAAGGTCGGCTATCATCGGGGCAATTCTAACTGCTCGAAACAATTCAACAGAACTGCAACTGTACCACTCTCTGAGATTCTTCAACCAAGAGCCTCGTCTCCGCCCTACGTTTCTCTTTCCGCAAATCTTTCCCTGCATGATTATATGGAGTAACCAGTACTTTTTTCCTCTTATTACATGCTCAAGGTATTCTAGTTTCCTTCTTTTTATGGTGTTAATAACTTCTACATGTTTGCTCATACGACTGAATACTTTACGTTGGTGACTCTATCCGTCCAGGGTATTTTTAATATGCGTCTAAAAAGGCCTCTTTACATATAAGCAAGACCGGTGTAATGCAATGCAAGATGAAGGATTGCATGTAAAAATTAATATTGCTTGTCACTTTACATTTATGCAAGTCAGGTGCAACACATGACGTTTGTAAACAAGACTACCAACTACCAATGCATAAAAGTGCATATCATTTTGACAACAATTACAATAAAATTGCAGTAATACGTTGGTGGTCATTTTAATTTTATATTAACAGTGGTTTTAGCACGTGTTTTAAGTTGTTTATCAAATTCTATAAGTAAAAGGTTAGTTCACTGCTACTTTCAATTTGAATGGTTGGTAACAAACTTTTTTACTAAAAAAATTACTAGAATTGCATGCGACTTGCAACAAAATTAGAACCGGTTCTAATCGTTTCGTCTTGCATCAGCTGATTGTAAAAATTTCCTTGACGCATGCGCTCACTACCATTTTCGTCTTGCCTTACATTGCATTGGTAAAGAATTAGCCTTAAATCCACATTTCGAAAACCTCAACTCTTCTCTCATCTGTCTTTTTCATCGTCCAGGCTTCCATTCCATAAAGTAATGTTGAGCAAACAGAACATCTGCCATTCTCCTTCTGAGCAAAAGATTTTGATCCTTACTAGTTAGCATTTTTTTCATTTCGCTTTCCATTCTGACGTTAGCTATTTGGTGCCAAAGGTTTTGCATTATCCTGATATCTGCTGCGTCTATACCCTTTTCCTTTAAGATGTTTATTAGGCATTCATATTTGACTTTGTAGAATGCTTTTTCAAAATCGACAAAGCAAGTATATACGTCCTTATTTATGTCTAAGCTGCGTTGTACAAGAACATTATTAGCAAAGAGAGCTTCTCTAGTCCTCATTCCATTTCTAAATCCAAACTGCGAATCACTGATATTTTATTCGATCTTTTTGTGAATTCTGTTTTTAGACAATTACACATTAGCCTAATAGTTGTATATTCGTTGCATTCTCTTGCATTAGGCTTCTTTGCTAGCGGGATAAAAGTTGAAACAAGGCAATCTTCTGGCAATATTCCTGTTTGATAAATGGTATTAAATAGATCAACTAGGACGTCGATGTTGTCTTAACTGATTAACTTCAGTAGTTCTATAAGAATATCGTCTGAACCTGTGCTTTTTCCATTTTTGGAGTTCTTCAGTGCATATTAAACTTCTTGTTTTAATATTTTTAGGCCAGCATGTTCTGTATTATTGTTTGCTTCTGGTCTTTGGTCTGCAAAAAGTTCTTCGATGTACTCTTTCCAACGTTTTTGTATGTCTAGGATAATTTTCCCACCTTTGTCTTTTAGTAAGCCGTTGTTGGTTTTTCTGAATATTAAAACAATTGTACGAAAATTAGCCAAATAACACTTAATAAATTTATGCATAGGTATCTACCTTTAACATTAAATCATCCTTTTCTGGCGCATCTAATTAGAAGAAACTTATTAATTTTTACTCTTTTTTAAAACATTTTGACTTTGGCTTTGGGTATTAAAAGTATGTAAGGTGTTCAAAATTTGTAAATTTAATAATTTCGTATTTTTCGCTAATTCAGCACCTTGCACATACAGTGTGTCCCAGGATTGATGTTAGAAGAGGTGAGATGGACTAAAAACTTTTGAATTTTATTTTAAGGTGCTGGGATTCGGTCCTGCTTGGTCTGAAAAAAATTTTAAGAATATTTTCAGTTTTTGAAAAACAAGTAGGCCTTGACAGGGAAGCGAAAACTATTTTATTTTCAGGTAAACTATTCTTTCTGTTCATGATTCGACAAAAGCTTATTAAGAAAAGTTGTTCATAATGATAAATTATGGCCCTATACAAAATTTCAGAAAGATATGTCGACTTAGAAAAAACCGTTATTTTTTAAATTAACCAATATAAATTGTTAAACTTATATTTGTTTATAACAGCTGTCTTTTAGGTATATTTCATATAGTTTAGGAAAATTAGTCAGCTAATTATCTTCTTATATAATATATCTGACGTTTCGTCAGTTTAGCTGACTTTCTCAGAAATTACATATTATGTTGAAATACAATAGACTAAGAAGGAAAACGAGATTAAGATTAGATTACTTAAACAAAAAAACGAGATTAAGATTAGATTACTTAAACAAAAATTTAAAACCCAAATAAACCAAATACTGCCCTCTCTAATCATGCAGTTGATAATTATCATAATTTTAATTTTAACTCGCCTAAAATAATGCAAAAAGAAATTATTTTACAAAAATGCCTTATACAGGGAATCCCAAAATGTACAGGCGGTTTTCAAAATTAAACTACTTTTGAACAGAGTAACCAATTCTAACTTTTCAATTGGAATCTTATCAAGGAAGCATGGGCGTTTTATTGACAGTTTTCAAAATAATTATCATGAACAATTATACCACCGACCAACGCATCATTTGCGTAACACATTACTTGAGAGCAAATTCGATTGTTGCGATTCAACAAGCATTTCAGAATGAATTCAAACGTCGGGAGACTCCTTTACGCAACACCATTTTGGCGTGGAATGAGAAATGGCAAGTTTTGGTTAACATCAATAGTAAAAGATCGACTGGAAGATTTCTAAGTGTTTTCAATCTTGAAAACGTAATGAGCAATGAGATATTTTGTACAGCACCTACAAGAGTGTGTTGAGGAGGACGGCAGCCACTTGACCACTTCAATTTTCAAGTAAAAAAACTCCCATGTTTCAGCTTTTAGGTGTAAGTTTTGTTTTTGTAATATATGAAACTAATAACAAGTTATTTAATTTTGAAAAGCGTCAGTATATTTTGGGATTCCCTGTATATGAAATGATTGAAATAAAAAAAATACAAATTCTATTAATTACAAAACCGACATAGAAAATCTTTATTCCATTTACTATAATCCTCTCTAAATTTTTTCTATAATTAATAAAGAAAAATATATTGTTTAAATTACAATTAATATCAAGATATCTTTTACAATACAATTTTTGTATCAAGTTATACCTTTAAAATAAGAAAGTTTAGATTTTAAATTTTGACATGTGACATTTTATATCTACAAAATGGTTTTAAATATTCTTTTCAACTTATATTGTAAGAATTATTATTAACCTTTGAACATTTTACAACTTTATAATGTAAAAATTTCAATCGACATTACATGTGGTAAGAGTAAATATATATTGTTTAAGTAATCTAATCTTAATCTCATTTTTCAATGTATAATTTCTGAAGAAGTCAGCTAAGCTGATGAAAAGTCAAATATATTATATAAGAAGATAATTAGCTGACTAATTTTCCTAAACACTATTGAATAATATAAATTGTATTTTATTTTCAGGTAAACTACCCTTTCCGTTCATGATACGGCAAAATTTTATTAAGAAAAGTAGTTCAGAATGTGAAATTATGACCATATGCAAAATTTCAGAAATATCTGTCAACTTAGATTAAACCGTCATTTTTAATAAATGCAATTTGTTTAATCTAAAAAATAACGATTTAATTTAAGTCGACAGATCTTTCTGAAATTTTGCATAGGGCCATAATTTCTCATTCTGAACAATTTTCAGTAATAATGTATTAAGGGCAAATGCTTTTGCCGGTAAAAATGTTTTACGAAAGTATTTTGTTTTGGCAATGTCACAAGACAAACTAACTTGATCAAATTCCCGAGCCGAAGGCGAGGGAATTTGTCAAAGTTAGTTTGTCGAGGGGCATTGCCAAAAAAACAACAAATCGTGAGTAAAACATTTTCCGAGCAAAATCATGAGCCCGAAATACATTTTGTGGACTATTTCCCAAATATCGGTTCATTTTGACAAATATACTGATGCGCAATGACAGTTTAAATGACGTTTCTTAAATACCACCTTGATTAAAGCAACATATTTGGTGGTTGCCGTGGATGCAAGTGGCAAAAGAAACTGACAAAATCCCAAGGGAAAATTTCGATTTTTTGCCACTACAAAAACACACGATTGGTTGAATTTTGAAAAAGCATGGCTTTTCATTGGATAATAAGAGATGTGGGAAATAGTCCTTAATAAAATTTTGCCGTATCATGAACAAAAAGGGTAGTTTACCTGAAAATAAAATAGTCTTCGCTTTCCTGTCAAGGCCTACTTGTTTTTAAAAAACTGAAAATATTCTTAAAATTCTTTTCAGACCAAGCAGGACCGAATCCTAGAACCTTAAAATGAAATTTAAAAATTTTTAGTCCATCTCACCCTTTGTAATATCAATCCTGGGACACACTGTATATCTATATTTTTGAAGAGCCCTTTTAATTAATTTTTTTTATTATTTCATACCTAAAATTCAACCGTTTTTCAAGTATTTAAGTTTTAACATAATAAAACAATTTAATGCTTCTCAATCTAGCAGCGATTTACTTAAAACACGTACTAGGAAACCTCTGTATTGTTATTATTGTGAGTTAAAGCGTTTGCAAGTAAAAAATTAACCTATCCCAGAGTGCAAATATCAGCACAATCAAAATTTTGCTGTGTAGTTTTGTTGCAGTTCTTTTTTAAATGAGTTGTAACATGATCTTTTATATTTTTGTTGTATATTTGCCTACTTGCAATGTACTATCAGGGGAAGCCAGAAAGGTTTTAAGCCACCTATTTACAGCACTTTATATTAAACAAAAAGTAAGTTTAGTTTGCCTTACCTGTCTGAGCCACCTGTATAAGCAAACTAATGTACTACTAGTATGCACCATCTTAGTATCTATAATTCTCATGTGTTTAGATATACAGTGTGGAAATTAAGTAGCTCGTAAATTCAGTAACTCCGTTAATATTTGCCTTTGGGAAAAATCTCAAATGGGTGTAGCAATTCAAAGTGCAGCTAGTATATTAAAGTCATTTTCAGGTTTTTATATCATTTGTTTTAAATGCTATGACGTCATCAATATGTTTTTTAAATAACTCTGTTTGCAAAAATATGAAATTTTAAATAGGTCACACTAGAAAAAATTTGAAAAAACTGCCTTAAAGTTCATACAGCAAAGATAAATGAAATTAACAGAGTAATTCTAGTTATCTGGGTTTGAAACAAAAAAACTTAGTATGTGACGGACGCCCGCACCCTCCTGAAGTAATGGGAAAGGGGTTCCAGGGTGGAAAGGCAGCAAAGCAAAAGGAAGAAGAAAAAATTGAAAAAAAGAGTAATTCTAGTTACCTGGGTTTGAAACAAAATCCTTAATAGTGATTATTTTCGACTTTGACAATAATTCCAAGATAACAAATTACTGTGCAATCATCGTTTTTTGTTTTAAGCCCATGTAACTATTCTTACTATTTTAAATTTAAGGTAATTTTTCCCAAATTTTTGTCTAATGTGACGTACCTATTTAAAATTTTATATTGTCGGAAACAGAGTAAAACTTGTGATCAAAATAAATAAAAAAAGTATAAGTTGTTATTTAAAAAAAATATTGATGGCATAACATTTAAAACAAATGATATAAAAATCTGAAAATAACTTTTACATATGCGCTGCAATTTGAATCGCTACACCTCTTTGAGCTCTTTTGCTGAAAGTAAACATTCAGTAGTTACTTAATTTCCACAATATGTTCTACCTCTGTATCAGACCATGTATGTACATTAATGTTCCAAGAAGCTACATGATGAGATTTACATCTTGTACCAAATAAAGCTGTTTATGTACACATTAAGTAGAAAATATTGAAATTTATGGTAATTCATGTACTGAAAAATATTCCTCAATTAAATTTTAATACGTGATTTATTCTCTATGACAAAAATTATGGATTTTGCAATAAATTTTTAATTTGTTTTTGTATAGTGAACCAGTTTTCTTTTATAACCATATAAATTGGAAATCTCACTGCGTTAATGCAAGGTATTCTATCACCTTGTCGGGCTCCTCGAGAAATTTCATGGTTGCACCTAATTCTATGACATATCTGTTTAGGTTCTAGAAGGTGCCAGCGAAGAAGTGAAACAGCATCGTCGCGAACTAATCGCTGAGAGGGAAGCAGATTTAGCTGCCTCATTACCACCTTTTCTTCAGTCAACATCTTCAGCTGCCTTAGCATCTTCAAACACCGCTATAAGTATGCCATATCTTAAAAGAGAAAGCCCTGCACAGGATGATTTGGATGATACATTTTGTGAACACGATGAAGAAGATTATGATGACAGCTGTTTAGGGTGTATACTGGCTGAAAGGTTACGCAATAGATATTAACCATGTCCATGTTCCAATTGTGGTGAGTTGGGGTATCCGTAGAATGATTGTCCCAACTGACGAAAATGCTAAAAATTATTGTACAAATAACACCAAGGGACAGAAAAGCATAATTTTTGCCAAGGTGAAAGTCTGAAGCTCAAAGGCGACCAGCAGGTTACGAATGCATCGAGGGAAAAGTGGTGTTCTCTCTTGCCGTGTATGTACTATTTTTTCCAAGACCGGGAGTAAAAAGACAAGCAACAAGTATTTGTATAAATAAAACATTACCTCAGAATTACACTGCAATATTTAATAACCTTAAGCTTTGAGTTGTGTTTACGTTACGAATACTATACCAACATATATTTCTTATATGGTTGTTATATTGTTGATAATGAAAACTCCGTAAAGATATTATATATTGTCTCGCTAGGGAGAAAATATGTTATTTCTGTCACAATTTTTGTAACCTAGAAACTGATCTCTACCAAAAATTGTGACACAAAACACGTTTCCGCCCTAGGGCAATAATATGAATATTATCTCTGTACGAAGTTTTCAATATCAACAATATAAAAAATGTATGTTGTCATGGTATACATAACATAAACGCAATTCAAAGGCTACTAAATATTGTGGTATAATTCTGATTAACTGTAATACTTTATGAAAATACTTATTTTTCTATGGTTACCTGTAAAATTGACTCTTAAAGCTCACTGTTAAAGCGAAAAGTTAACGATTCACACATTTTGTCCCTAGTAACCATTTTAACATCGCAATCACGTAAACAATGTCTTAATGAAATAGTCACGTGACTTCATTTTACTTTACCCGCCGCCATGGCTCCCTGATTATTATTGTAATTCGTCATTTTTCTGGAACTGTCAAAAATTATTGGCAATTATTACATCACGGCACGTCCATCATCACGCAACAGTTTTATTGAGTTTTTTTGAAGTTGAAGATAGACCGTAGAAAAAATGTTGTATGTATTTCGAGTGTACAGAGCCATTTTGGTATTCGGTTGCTTTTTCGTGCCTCGCTACCACTGAGCACAAAACTCACATCCTCATGCCAAAATGGTTCTCTTTACACACTTAATACATAAATATCTATTTTTGTTTCTATTCCCGATTGTGAAAATGATTAACATCTAGTATCCACATAATCAATGTGTTTGTTTTTAGAAAAACTACAGCTTACAGAATCTAGATTGACTCTCAAGGTAGGCCATGAAAGGCGCTGTGATCATATTTGATTTCACTGAATTAGCAATATGTGGAAACAATAAGTAATCGTCAAACATACAAAGTATTGAATAACGGTGGGTAGAGGGATTTTGTTTGCGCAGTGACTAACGTCATATGACAAATTCTTTGTGTTTTAGAGTGTGAAAGTTGCTGTTGCTGTTAATTTTGTTAATTCTGTTATTTTGTTATTGCTATTGTTACTGTTGCTATTTGTGTGTGTGTGTGTGTGTGTTGTTAATTCTGTTATGAAATGCGCCATACCACAATGTTGAGTACGCCTCTGATTTATTGTGTTATTTAGCTTAAGTAAGGTTAACAACGTCAAAAGTGTTATCAATACAAAACTTGGAAATTACTAGATTTTAACATTAGTTCCGATTTTCACCGCGCTTCAATCTAGTATCTGTAAGCTGTAAATTTAACTCCCATATAAATCTACTTCTGTCTAACACATACAAAACGCATAAACTGTATCTTAGCTCATTTGACTGCCATGATCACATTATCAAACACCAATTTGTATACACAGCAGGAAAAAACACCACTTTCCCCTCGTTGTATTGGTAGCTGTGGGAATTACTTAGATTTAGTAAACTACTGTATCTAGTGAATAAAAGTTTGAAGTTTTTCATGAATTAAACAATAGTTAGTGTCGTACTTTGTATTACTTTTCATTCTGCAAAATATTTGCTAACTTAAACTCTAATTTTAAGTGTTCACGTTAACATATGAAAATGGTTGTAAAGTATTCTTTTTTCCTACAATTTCTAAAATAGTATTTAGTACTAGTTCAACAACATCATATATATGTGATATATGGTAGTGTTGAGATAATTTGGTATCTTGGATCTTACTTTAAAGTAAATCACTGTCTTATTCTGATCACAAATTTTGTTTTAGCCAGGTATGAATACTGCTACCAAGGTTATAATGCACTGCTTTGCCATAAGCACTTATCAGTAAAAAATTTCTCTGCACTACCGCCGATGTGTTCTTATATTGTTGTGATACCCAGTTCATAACGTAGCTGTTCATTTCGAATATACTATAGTTTACTGCAATTCAAAGTGTTTTATTTTGTAATTTACATGTATTAGTTTCTATAGTATTGCTCCGAACTGGTGATGTGTACAGAGCCAGAGGTCTAATTAGGAACTTGTACATCAGTATTGCACATTTATTAATCAAAGGATATAAAAAGTTGCGCTAGTCTTGCATAGTTCTGGTTAAACTTTCGATCAAGATGCAGTTTCCATGTGATCCATGTGAATAGCAGTACTCCCAGATATTGCATTGCTTTTTCCACAGGATTTGATTCAACATCGTTATTGACCTTAATTGTAAATATCGAGAGATCAAAAAAAAACTGTTTCTCAGCGGGCTGTGGAAATTCAACGTATGAATAATATGTTGGCGACACTGTACGTCAATGTCAAATTCGAGGTTATCAGGTTAGGTTTTCCGTCAGTTATGACACAAAATGACGCAAATCCTAACCTGCTAACCTCGAATTTGACATTGACGTACAGTGTCACCAACATATTATTCATACGTTGAATTTCCACAGCCCGCTGAGGAACAGTTTTTTTTGGATCTCTCGATATTTTGACTAAAACGCTGCTGAAGCCTGTGGTTTGAATATGACACAATGTGTTAAAAACCCCTAACCACACAAATATTTAACAACCGCTAAATACGTATTTTTACAGCTGAACTGTCGTCTTTAGTAGCCATGAAAAAAGAGACTAACTTATGAAGTTGGCCAAAGATATATTTTTCACCAAATTACCAGTGAGTCAGCACTACAGCACATTCTAACGCTATTTATATCCTGTGATCGAAAACTTTTATTCTCTAGAGGGCTGTGAAATTATTTTGTTAAAAATGTATGTTAGCAGTCGTGGTGGTACAAGTCACATTGGAATTTTGTATCTGTCAGTTTAAATTTATATCAGAAATGCAATTTTGACAAATAGAAACATTTTTGTTGCATACATAAAAAATTTTATAACAAAAACATCCACAGCTGTTGAAAGTGATTTCCTCCATTTTCCATACACATCACCACTTTACAGTAATAAACATTCTGTCAAAGTTAAGTGATTCTGTCAATATTCTATAAGTTATATTATTGAGTACCTACTTTTACTCATCAGTCATCGCTGCCAAGAAATTAAATTTTTGAAAAATTCACAGCCCAGTACTATCTGACACGGAGAGCGTGTCCTATGCCATCAATCAGGTGTCAACTTCAACAGTCAGTACTCAACGAAAAGTACATCAAAATTTCGTTTCACTCGGCTAGAAAGGGCCTAGAGAACATTTGTAAAGATTCAGACTATGAAGTTGTTTATGGTATATATATAATATTCGAAATTTATTAGGGAATCCAAAAGACAAGCAGAATTTAGAGAGATCTGAAATTTGTATATACTGTTGTGGTCTTAATGATTTTATTTTATTTTATTTACATTTATTCTTGTTCGTGAAATACTTACGTTACGTTCAGACAGTCTGCATTCTCATCAAATGTAGGGCGTAACGTATCATTTTTAACGTTATTATCTATGATATGAGAGACCATTTTGTGAAAAATACCCAAACATAACTGTAGAGCTCTGACCAGCGATTTTTCAACAACGTTCATAAAATACTTATGTTTAGGCAGTTTGTGACCTTGCAAAACGTAAGACGTAATATATCATGTTTAACATTATTTTTTACGATACAAGAGATAATTTTGCGAAAATAATAACATAACGGTAGAGCCCCGACACGGGATTTTAAAATATTGTTTGTGAAATACTTACGTTACGTTTAGACAGTTTACACTGACGTATTTTTCACCAAATTGTCTTGTGTCGTACAAAATAATGTTAAAAATTAGATGTTACGTGAGATCGAAAACTGTCTAAACTTAACGTAAGTATTTCGTGAACGTTATTTGAAACTCTCACGTCGAAGCTCTACGGTTACGATCCAAACTCGAACTAGACTCCCATGGGAAGAGGGGCCCTATGAAGTGGAAGAGAACACAGAAGTTTCCACAACCCCTGGGTGACGTCTGGAGGGAAATTCTCAAACAAGCGGAATCGCTTATGTTTTGTACCTCGCAGGTGATGCTTGTAAATACAGACAATTAGCCAAAACGGATAGAAGTCCTGTGATAAATAAACCGTCTCTAAGAGGCAGACGTAATTATCCCAATAAATGCTCAATGCCCAAGAACCGCATACCAGCGAAGCTTCCACACTATATTTGAAGATGACGAGAAGCTAACTGCCAATCTTATAAAGGCCACTAATCTGACGTTAACTTTAATTCGCTCATCAAAACGTCAGTGCTTATGATATTTTATTTATTAGTAAACCAATTTTGATGCGCTTTTGTTTATTTTAACAGTGAATTAAAGTTAACGTCAGCTTAATGGCCTTTATAAGACTGGCTGTAAGAGTTATAACTTGGAGCACAATCACGAAATTCTGCCGAAATTACGCCGCTTTTTTAAAAAAGAAAAACAAACGAACACAAAAGGAATTATTAAAACAGCTGCTGGTAAAGTAGTTGACAACCTAATCGCTAAAGCTGCGTTTGCACAACGACCGTGTTGAAATAAAGAAGCTTTTACACTGCCAATAATTATACACACAATATATTCTAATGTTAATTACGCTTTTGACACGTAGTAAACGTTATTTCAAAATTTCGCATCTCTCGTAGCGTAGAAAATAACTTAAAATATAACGTTGCGTGGTAGGGGAAGGTCGACCTTGATGGCGTACTTCCCATGATGGCATACCACAGGTATTTTCGGAATAAATCGGTTTTCGCGCCAACCCGCGGAGTTACGCAAGCACACGATACCGACCGACAGTTGTGGGTCGAATTTCAGCAGTGAAGGATGTTTTTATGTGAAGTTATTTAATAAGACAGAATTGGGTAAGTGCCGAAGCAATATTATTTAACTTTTAAATCAAAAATTTATTATGTTAGGTTCATTAAATTAGAATGCAAGTTTTTTTTTTCGATAAGTATGGGATATAGACGTTATTTTTTTGTGATTATTTTGAATCGAAGTTGTGGCTTTAATTTTTTATAATTTATTTACCAGAAGTGTGAATTTTTTTATGATGGCATACCTTGGGGTTTCTTATGATGGCATACCCATTTATAGGTATGCAATCATAGGAGTCATATTCATAATGGCACAATATCTACTTTTCTTTATGATTTTTTTAGATATGTCTCAAAATAAAGAAGGAATTTCTTCAAAAAGATTATAACAAGTTTAACCTTCTTGATAATGTTTTTATTAACTTTTTTAAAAATTTTAAACATATTAAACATTTTTATATGCTTTTATATTTTAATAATAAAAATGTGCAAACCGTAATAATAATTTTACTTTTACGTGCATGCGTCCTTCAGATTTTTGAATTTTACTGGAGTGTGTCTATGATGGCATACTTGGTGATTTTTTCTTTTTTATTTTCTATCAAGAAAATAGTTTTTATATATTTCTCTAAGTTTTTATAATTAATATTTAAGCAGTAACGAATCTTTTGAATGATTGAATGGGTTAAAACCTTTGAACCAAAAAATATATTAGGTGTTGAAAAAAAAGGTGCCATCATAGGCGACCTTCCCCTACGTATCCTGAGATCGTAAATTGTTTATTATACAGTGTCTATAAAAATTGTCCGGCAAAGAGGGCTTTGAAAGTATATGTAATGGGCAATTTTGCCGGAACATTATTTTATAACCAATACTAATTAATTTAAGATTAACAAACATAACATTAAAACAAATTTTAGTCATTCTGTAAGAATATATTTTTATCGTTGAAGGTAATCAGCACAATCCTGAAACCATTGCAGTTGAAACTAATGTAATTAACATTATTTAAATTATGATAATGGGAACAAACTTCCAAAACTTTCAGAAATAAGATCGCCGGTAATACAGATGCCGACAAAATCCATAACACATTCCACTATGCATAAAGGGCGGTATCATTCATAGCCTTCTTGACCAGACAATCTGCATTAAATGTGTGTATTTTTAATCAATTCCGCAGTTTCGCAGTGCAATATTACAATGCTGAGTAATTTCTTTAAAAATAAAAACTAGAAGTTTTGAAAATAAACACAATAGTTAGTTTTTCACATAGAAATGCAAATTGCGAAATTCTAGGAAAACTATTGGTAACAATCATTATCATTAGATTGAATTTTGTTGTTAGTACATACGCTTCTGGTTATTATTTTTGTGGTGAGGTGAGGTTTCCTGTTGACTGGTTGACATTTAATTAGTTTAAATTGTAGCTCTGGCTAGTATAAACTTGAAATGTGATTTTATAAGTTAGTTTTAAGTAGGAAGGTATTGCAATGAGGACAATACAGTGCTTACAGTAGTCAGAACTACAATTTAAAATAATTAAATGTCAAGCAGTCAATATGAAACCTAACCTCACTGCAAAAATAATAACCAGATGCTTACATACCAACATAATTCAATCTAGTGACAATAATTCTTGCCAATGGTTTCCCTAGTCCTATAGTTATGTAGCCAATAGCACTTTGAGCTGAATACGTTCTGAAAAGGCTACGGAAAAACATGCAATTTATGTTAGTCTTAAAATGTTACATTAGTTTGACTGGATACCAGCCTTGTTAAAGTAGGTGGAGTTTTTCTGAAATGCTCCAACATATCTTCCTTAGGAAATTTCCCATTTCTATTTTGTCTACGTTTAGCATTTCCTGGATTTGTAGGAAAACTTCCGTAAGTTTGCAATTTCATTGCCAGTTTACGAGGTTGCGGCTGTTGGTTATTTGGGTAACAATTGAGATACTTTTAGCCGCTTGTTGACAATTTTTAGAGAGCTGTGATTTATTTAAAATTTAATTTATTTTGGCAGTAATAGCTATTTAAGTAACAAGGAATGTAAGGACCTATTAGCATTTGAGGTAGGCAAGTACAAGCCAAGAGGAAGTCGCGGCTTGTTGCCTGCTGAAAATGTTAATAGGCGATACATTCCGAGTTATCTTAATATATTTTTATATATATAATAATCAAGAACACTATACTAAGGACACGCAACTCCCGTTTCGAAGCGGACCGCTAAAAGCTGACAAGTAAGGCGGCCGTGGTGTACAATTATTCATTCACAAAACTCGTGAACTGTCAATGTCAAACATTTGCTGAGTGTAACTGGAAATTCGGACCATGTTTTAACAATTAATAACACACTTGAAATACACTCCATTGGATTAACAACCGTAAACTGACTTTTAACCGCGATTACAGGTTAATTTAGCTCGCTTCCAACTCTCGAACTGCAGTACACGCTGTCGACAGCGCCGCGACGGCTATCCCCGACATAAGGGCCGCTTTTATATACAGCCGTCATACGAAGTTGCATCTCCTTAGTATAGTCTTCTTGATAATAATATTAAGTTCCGTTGTCAAGAAAAAGCTGCAAACAAATATAACCACCGACTTACACGTTTTGCTACTAAGGCTGTATCACTGACTTACATGATCAGCAGCGGGAAAAGGTACTTAATAATATAACCTACACAATTTAGACAGAATCACTTAACGTGGTGCTGTGTATGGAAAATGGAGAAAATACTTTGAAGAGCTGTAGTTATTAAGTAACAAACGACTTCCGGGATTGGACCGTGTCATGATTGAGACCGAAGAACTCAACGTTTCGCCCACTTTCGTAAGGGGCTTCATCAGGAGGAAAAAAGCAAAAGAGCACGGTAACTCAACGTGTTAACCACGCCAGAGGCAAAACTCTTTGCAAAGGGAAGGGACAGAAGAGCACGGTAACTCAACGTGTTAACCACGTCAGAGGCGAAACTCGACTGACTATCGGAAGAAGAAAAGCGAGAATTTATAGGCAAGCGCCGTAGCGATTCAGCAAATGCCGTCGCGGTTCAGTGACGGAGGGCGGGGCTTAGGAATTAGCACTTTCCACATAGAAGGAAGGGAAAAGCCTTCGTCCCGATTGAAATTATTAGGGTGTTTGCAAATCTCAATGGCTTCGCGAATCTTTCTGCTAAAGAAGAATGGGGATTTGCAGATGATGGAAGTTTCATCAAAAAGGATCTTATGACCAGTATCGCGTTGGTGTTCGGCGATGGCCGATGATGAAACGAGACCTGACTTGAGACAGCGCTGGTGCTCAGAGATGCGAGTTTTCACCGAACGACCTGTTTCACCAATGTATACAGCATTACAAGAGCAAGGGACTCTATAAACACCATTAGCAGACATAGTGTTTAATTTATCCTTAGATGATGGAAGAACCTGTGAGATTTTGCTCGGGGGTTTGAATACTGTTTTGATGTTTTGTTTTCGAAGAAACTTTCCTATGCGGTCCGTGACTTGGTGGATATAGGGAAGAAAGACTATTGCTGCAGGAGGATCGGGTTTTGGAGGTTTGGGTGGCCGTGGGTGAAGATGGCGATTGATGGCAGACTGTATATCCCTAGCACGGTAACCGTTATTCCTAAGAGCTTTCCGAATGTGATTTAATTCATCGTGGATATTATCGGGTTGGGATATGGAAACAGCCCGGTGTACAAGTGAATTGATAACGGAAAGCTTTTGTGTAGGATGATGGTGGGAATCGGCATGTAGATAGCGATCAGTGTGAGTAGGTTTGCGATATACAGAATGACCAAGTTCTGAGCACCAGCGCTGTCTCAAGTCAGGTCTCGTTTCATCATCGGCCATCGCCGAACACCAACGCGATACTGGTCATAAGATCCTTTTTGATGAAACTTCGATCATCTGCAAATCCCCATTCTTCTTTAGCAGAAAGATTCGCGAAGCCATTGAGATTTGCAAACACCCTAATAATTTCAATCGGGACGAAGGCTTTCCCCTTCCTTCTATGTGGAAAGTGCTAATTCCTAAGCCCCGCCCTCCGTCACTGAACCGCGACGGCATTTGCTGAATCGCTACGGCGCTTGCCTATAAATTCTCGCTTTTCTTCTTCCGATAGTCAGTCGAGTTTCGCCTCTGACGTGGTTAACACGTTGAGTTACCGTGCTCTTCTGTCCCTTCCCTTTGCAAAGAGTTTTGCCTCTGGCGTGGTTAATACGTTGAGTTACCGTGCTCTTTTGCTTTTTTCCTCCTGATGAAGCCCCTTACGAAAGTGGGCGAAACGTTGAGTTCTTCGGTCTCAATCATGACACGGTCCAATCCCGGAAGTCGTTTGTTACTTAATGACAATGGCCGTGAAAGCCTAAAAAATCAGCTGTAGTTATTTTTGATATTAAAATTTGTATGTATACAACAGACATGTTTGTATTTGTTGAAATGGCATTGCTCGTATAACCTTAAACTGACAAGATATAAAATGTGATACAATTGTATTCACACTCAATATTGTTTTTCATATTCAGGCAAGAGAGATATAATTGTGTTGTTGATTTTATGGCAATATTCGTTTTGAGGGCCGCTGATAAGGTAGGAGTGGCTAGAAAATCGTTTAAATAAGCGACACGCGCTTCACGCGAGAGCGGACAAAACTTCAAAATAACTCGTCCCAAGAATATGGGCCATGTGCATGGATTGTTTTTTTTACAGAAGCTTGTTTGTAACTAACTCCATCAATTGGCACAGGCTTAAATGTCCAAATATTCGCTTTTACACCAAAACCTCGCCCAACGGCGTGGAGCACACAAAGAATCAAAAGCAGACTAACTCCCCCATCAGTTTATAGAAAAACCATGCAAGATGCTAGCTTCGCTGTAAAAATGAGACGAAGGCCGAAACGCAAGAGTTTGCAAATCCAAGCACCACAAAAAAAAAAGTAATCGCCAACCTAAAGAAATTTCGATGCTTGCGAACCGAATATCGGCACTAAAAGTTTGTTTACAGAGTACCAACCGCTAAGAGAGCATTTACTCAGTAACACCCTTTGGTGGTGAATTCCAAAAATCCCTGACAATGGTTTGGCCTATTTGTAAGACGATCTAATATGTCAAATTTCAACTTCCTATCTGTATAGTAGTTCCCTCGTTAAGGCAATTTAAAAAACAGATCTTTATCTATCTCATTTAACTCTTTTGAGAAGATGCATTCTGCAAAACTCTGAAAATGGTTTGACCGATTATGCCGAATTTCGACTTTTTACCTGTATCTATCTCGTGACGATTTTTCGAAAAACTCATCTACCCCATTTAATCCCTTTGAGAGGATACATTTCGAAAAACCTTGAAAATGACTTGATTCGATATGTAAAACGAACTACTGTGCCGAATCAACTTTCTACTTGCAGCAGTTACCGTATTATGGCGATCTTTAGAAAAACACATCTATCCCATTTAACCCCTTCGGGAGTTATTTTTGAAAAAGCCTGAAATTGATTTGACCTAATTTGTAAAACGACCTAATATGCCGAATTTCAATTTCCGACCTGTAGTAGATCCTTTGTGGTAATTTTGGAAAAACACTTCTGGCCTATTTAACCAGTTTGAGGTAATGTATTTCGAAAAACCCTAAACATGATTTCCGATTAGTAAAACGATCTAAAATGCCGAATTTTAACTTACTGCCTGTAGTAGTTTTCCCGTGGCGATATTGTGACAAACAGTATTGTTTCATCTAACTTCTTTCGTAGACGAATTTTCCAAAACCCTAAAATTATTTGACCCGATTTGAAAAATATTCGAATATGTTCAATTTCAACTTCCTATAGTTGTAGTAGTTTCCTTGTGACGATATTTAGAAAAACAGATTTGTCCCATTTAACACTTTTCGGGGATGAAATTTGCAAAACCTTGAAATTTAGGTGATCTGATTTGTAAAACAAACTAATATCTCGAATTTTAGCTTTCCACCTGTAGTAGTTTCGTCGTTGTAGATGTTTAGAAAAACAGGTCTCACACAGTTAGCTCCTTTGGAGGAATGAATTTCGAAAAGCCCTGAAAATGATTTGACCCTATTTGTAAAAAGAGCTAATATGGCGAATTAGAACTTTTTAGTTTTCCCAGATTCTGTTATGTAATAATCTGTGAAGTAAAAGTCAATATCGTCGAATAGAGTGTAAAAATCACTTCTTTGTAGACGATATTGTATAGTATAACTGACCCCTAAACAGTCTAGATAAAGTTGACCGAGAGAAAAAGTCTTCGCTTAAGTCGACCGCAGCCTGATTCAGCGACTGGCAATGCATCTCAGGTTTTAACAGAAAATTGCAGCTCTTAAATTGAAAAAAATTGTCCGAAAAAATAAGGGGTATTTCAGGTATTTGAGGAATGAAGCATGTCTCGCCTTCTCCAAAACCAATGAAAATTGTGGCCTCAGTGACGTTTCGATGCGGAGCTTTCACCTGCAGTCGAGTTTGGGAGTCTTCACGTTTCTCAGTAGTATAATGCGTGCTTTAACTTTCAAAGGCAGGCGATTTGGAAAAAATCCGGGAGGGTCGCGAGTATGGAGAAACTCAACGTAGTAATGCACTGTGTCCTCTGCCTCCACCACAGTGTTAATTGACTGATAGATCTTATCCTCGGAATAAACGGCTCCGAGGTGTGTCTTGTTGTTTTCAAGTGCCTTATCATTCTTCAGAGTGATAATCGCCCTTTTTTTAAGCCAGGACACAGGTTTTGCTGTTATGTCTTTGATGTAGGAATATAGTATAATGTCCTTATTGTACTGATACTGCATTTTGAAAAATCACTGTTATAAGACTTTTTTTGTCTTGAGAGCAACTGCCATTTAAATATCATTGTCGAGCGGATAAAACCACAGTAAATAAAAAAACACCCATTGCAAAATATTTTGCAACTTATAAAACTTCTTTGTAGACAATGTTTAACGTGTGGCACGATCCATTAGGTAAAAGGTAAAGTTTTAAGTTTTTAAAACAACGCACACGTGACATTGCTACATATAATTGTGTGCCACCCCTTTGAATAATGGCGCACACGGCCGGGACTAGCTCAGATATCCTCGATAGATTTGTGGCGTGAGCAAGGATTAGGTTCAGATCCTTTCGGCTTTCACAAAAACTACTTCCAACATTCAAAAAAATTAGGGCGCCTGGTTGTCTTCACAACCGATACGAATGCAGCTAGTAAACCCACCACCTACCTTTGGCGCTTATGCTGTTGACATTTCAACGTGCAGACGGGAACGTGGTAGAAAAATATATCAATAAAACAATTTGTTAGCATGGGGACATTTACTCAATTAAAATATTACTAGCAACAAGTGCAATACCACTGTAGCCTAATGGCTGATAATTGTCAAACAACTATACTAGATTATTGACTAAATAATTTCATAGGCAAAGTAACCAATTTATGATAAGTGCAAAGGAATTAATTACACTAAAATCACAATTGTGCGGAACGCTACTCTGGCATTTGCGTCTGCACTAATAAGGAGTACATACAAATTCAGCAATTGAGATTAATTAGGATTCACGCAATAAGCGTCAATTGCAATTTTAAAAAGAAATATGATCGCGTACGTAACAGTTGTAAACACCTAAGGCCTTAAGTTAGCTGTTATTTTCTTTATGCGGCAATCCGCCAGTACGATAAAAAACGCTGAATTAGGTTGTACTTACATAATACACAAGCAGGTCGCATCTTGAGGGTGTAGAGCGCCGCAATATCGTGATGGAAGAATCCTTGTAGATAATGATTGACCTTCTGCACGTCTCATAAGTCGGACCTCGACGCCAGTTAATTCGAAGACATTATCGGGACCCCAATTTGTTAAAAGAAATTGCGCCGCAGGTGCCGCGATTTACGCTCTGCGAGTGCTTATAGCCCCTAGTCTATCCTTTGGTGGCACTTTGCTTGCCCTTCTTTTCCGCCTAAACGCCAATATACGGAAGTTAGTAAAGGAAAAAAATAAGCCAGAAGAAATCTCACCTAAAGCTGGAGAACGGCGGTTCGCGGATTATCACTAAAGTGATCTTTCATTAGTTATATCTGTGCAGACTTCTTTGACTAGCATCATCCCTTGCGGCGCTGTCAATTAAAGCAAAATCTGACCGCTTTGTCTGCTAGCAAAATCGAAACAGGAAAGCCCTCGCTAGGATCGACGCGTTCGAGCCAGAAAACAAGCGCTGTTATCGCCAACCACACGCTCCAACGAGATAATGGTAGTTTATACCTGCCTCAATTGGCATATATCGTGGTCCAAAAGTAGTTAATAATTATTAAACGCTCTTGTAAAACGGGGCGTTACACTCCCCCTCTCCTTGGGACATGCATTGAAAGTACCTTGAAAGGCCGTACGGTGTGCTACACACAGGAATTATTTAAATGAAAAAAAAACCAAGGGAATACCCTAATAAATATTCTAAGATTCGGGAAAATTCCCGGGACTAGACCCCTAAAACCTCCGCCCCAAATTTAGAGAATGGTGCTGGAAACCGGAGGAAGCAACCACGAGATTGCAGACACAAGCTCGGGCACCAGACCAGTCTTCGCGCTAGATGACAAAGGCGCGCCGGTGACTAGCCCAATGTAACTCCCTCACCCACATCCACGAATCCACAGCAGCTCTCCCCAGCATCCAAACATCACCCAAATCCGAAACACCCACCCCAAATGTCCCCATCGTGACATCACAATAACCCAGTAGACATTTAACATTCCCAAAACGGGACCTATTTACAAGCCGGGTTCACGGTCTCACCATCAAAGAGTATCCTGGAGATACTGACAGGGGGGGAAAAAATATGAAGATCCACCGCCTGGAACGACGAGGTAAATTCCCAAAGTGGCCACCCTGCTTGCCCAACCAACCACCCAAGCAAAAAAACACAACCCAGTCAAGGACTCCAAAAGGTGAAACCCATTACTACCTTACCCTTAACTAAACTATCTACACCTAATTCTATCTAACCCTATAACCTAAATTAAAACATAATGTTTCTGTAGGATCCTAGATGGGTATTGATTGCCACAGATTGAGCTACTTACTCAAAAGAGACTCCATAAATGGGACTCTATCATATATGTTCCTACACATAAGCAAAACGCTTACTAAATCCCTACGGAAGGAACTAACCTAAGATGCATAGTCTTCGCACGGCTTTTAGCGCAAGCGCCAAGGGGTTCTAGGCAGAGCTCGTCACCTAAATGGGGCTCAGGCCAAGAAAAAAAATATATATACTTGATTAATATAACACGTCTGCACCACATCGGACACAGAACAAAATTACGCAATAAAAAAACTACTAATAAGAACTGCCTCACATAGGACACAGTTACTGAGAGGTTCTATGCAACGACTCAAGGTAAGTAAGTAACCAATCGAGTGATTACCTCTAGGGTCAAAACCATTCAAATACCACATGAGGAACCAACTAGAAGAAGAACTCAAGAAAACTGCCTATAAACTATAGATTCCTAACTAACCTAACTAAACTAATGCTAATGGTCAAGTAAGATAATTGTAAGTTGGGGAAGCGACTCTTCCGCAACTTTAAGTGTTGTCAAATCAGTTTATGTCTAAATCACGATGGTAGACATCTAATTACATGCGTCACGACGGATTACTCCTCATTGACTTCGCGATGACTTTGCTTAAGATCTTTGATGTGCCAAACACCCAAATTTCGACCGTTCAGATCTACTAAACGATAAGTGACCGAACCTGTCACTTCAGCTACTTTGGCTTGAATGTATTTTGGAGCTAACTTTTTTGCAAAACCCTTGGCCGCGTCGGAGAGCACTGGGTTGCGTTTCCAAACCATATCGCCTTTTTTGAATCGTAACGACCGTTTCCTTAAATTGTACTGGCGTTTATTCCGTTCATAAGCCTGGTTGAGGCGAAAAACTACATCCTTGTAAAGGGGCGAGAGCTGATTAACGTCATTCGCGAGCCGTTCGCGGGTATCCAACGATATATCATCTACTCCTAACTCTTGTAGTTTACCATAATAATCGCCTTGAACCGGAATGGTACGACCAAAATTCAAAAATGACGGAGTATAACCAGTAACTTCGTGTACTGCGTTGCGAATCGCATGCGCTATTTTATAAATCTCCGTATCCCAATGTCTATGATTTTCTTTGACGTAGCAACGTATCGCGGTAGTAATAACCCTATTAGTACGCTCTACGGGATTCACTTGAGGGTGGTAAGCGGCGTTATACCATACTTTCTGAACACGATAGCGGTCAATAAGTTTTTGAAAAAGTCCTCCTACAAATTGAGGGCCATTGTCACACATGATAACTTGGGGCACGCCAAACATCAAAAATACATCGTTTTCTAAAAATTTGACGATGGCGGAAGCCGTTGCTTTCCTTAAGGGATGAATTTGCGTAAATTTTGTAAACCAATCGGTGACTACCAGCAAAGAGGTATAACCTTTTGTAGACCGAGGGAAAGGTCCCACGAGGTCAATGGAAATAAGCTGAAAAGGGTACTTCACACGCTTCTGGCGACCCATGAAACCAGGACGAAGTTGTGAAGAAGCTTTACTAGCTTGACAAATATTACATGACCGAACATAATTAGCTATGTCCGATTTCATCTGAGGCCAGTAATAAACTTCGGCCAATTTTTGATACGTCTTAAACGACCCTAAATGACCCGAAGTTGGTTCGTCATGATACTGCTGAAGTAACTCCTTACGCTTAGATTTAGGGATCACGATTTTCCATTCAATTAAATTTGAAATAATGTCGTGCTTGTTGGGAATGAACTTATGAAGCACATCCTGCTCAACTCTCCAGGAAGGGTACTGTTCGGGAAACGATTGTACGCGTTCAATCATGCGCTTATACCATGGGCAATGGTCAGGAGCTGTAAAGGACATGGAACTAATCTGTGTTACTGAAGTCGGGGCACGCGACAAAGTATCGGGAACTACATTAAATTTCCCTTTACGGTGTTCTATATCAAAGCTATACTGTGCCATACGGGCTGTCCATCTCGCTAACCTACCACTGGGCGATTGTAGTTTGTGTAACCAAAGGAGTGCATAATGATCAGTGATTATTTTAAATCGCGTGAGCTCTACATAAGGTCGATATTTCTCAATCCCAAAAAGACAAGCTAGACACTCTTTCTCAGTTGTCGAATAGTTCCTTTCAGGGTTTGTTAAAGTGCGGCTTGCATAAGCGATGACGCGTTCATCTTCGCCTTCGCCTTGGAGTAAAACTGCTCCCAAACCTACGTCGCTCGCATCACATTGAATAATGAAAGGTCGCGTGAAGTCGGGACTTGACAATATAGGCGCGGTAACTAGTAGTCTTTTAAGCTGTTGGAAGGATCGCTCGGCGTCATTATTCCATTTAACGCGTTGGCTTTTAATTTTCCCTTTCACAAGGCTTAAGATTGGAGAAACAACTGTTGAGAAATTTTGAATAAACCGACGGTACCAACTAGCCATGCCAAGGAAACGTTTAATCTCGGTGACCGTTTTTGGCGTAGGAAATGACACAATTGCCTCTACCTTAGAAGGATCCGTGCGTAATCCATCCTTGTCTACTAGAAACCCTAAGTACGCTAAAGAAGGTTTACAAAACTCGCACTTATCGATATTAACTATCAAACCCGCATCTCGCAATCTTTCGTAAACTCTAGTTAATGTTAAAATATGTTCGGAAAAGGTACTAGAAGTTATGATGATATCGTCCAAATATACAAATACGTTAGGAAACTGAGGTCCCAGGAGATTATCCATTAACCTTTGAAGGGTTTGTGGACTGTTACTAAGGCCGAAGGGTAAAACTGTGAATTCGAACAAACCTCGTCCCGGCACGGTAAAGGCTGTCTTCTCACAACTACTGTCCGAAAGAGGAATTTGCCAAAAAGCTTTTTTTAAGTCTATAGAACTCAGGTATCGCGAGTCTCTGAGACGGTCAAGGATTCCATTAACGTATGGTAGTGGATAGGCGTCGCGTTTAGTAACAGCGTTCAATTGTCGGCCATCAAAACAGAACCGTAAGCTACCATCTTTTTTTTTAACCATCACGATAGGAGAGTTCCATGGTGAAGAAGATTCTCGTATCACCTTAAGCGCAAGCATTTTATCTACCTCTTTATTAACGGCTTCTAACATAACCGGGGACATCTGATAATACCTTTGCTTAATAGGTTTCGCATCGCCTGTATCGATGTTATGACTCACCAACGGAGTAAGCCCTAAGCCTGGACCACTTATTTGTTGAAACTTATTGATAACTACTTCTAGTTCCCTAACCTGTTCCAAATCGAGATCATTTTTACTATGTATAAATTTTCTAGTAGTACTCAGACTTGACACTGAAAAACTATCA
The DNA here is from genome assembly GCA_940337035.1 of Agriotes lineatus. Taxonomy (NCBI): domain Eukaryota; kingdom Metazoa; phylum Arthropoda; class Insecta; order Coleoptera; family Elateridae; genus Agriotes; species Agriotes lineatus. Next base: position 51,760,731 of record OW679201.1, on the reverse strand, counting down.
TGTTTGAAATTGGTTTTAAGGCCAAACATATAGCAGCAATCCGCTCCCAAAATTAAAGAATTTGAAATATCTGGAGATATCAGAACACTGATAGCTTTAGTGGTTCCGTCTATTGTTACAGGAAGTTCTACTATTCCGGAAATATTTTGATACGCGCCATCTGCTGTTTGAAGTTGCATCTCTGCAGGAGATCCGCGCATTTTGAGGTTATGCTTATTTAACAAAAATAATCCTTGACTCCCTATTACTGACTGATTAGCGCCTGAGTCTAAAAGAGCAAGGATACTAGTACCCAGAATGTTTACTAATACGAAAGGACGATTATCTAATTTGCGGTGATAAAAAACAGAATTCAACCGGGATGTATGATGAAAAGTTTTAACATGGCCTAACCATTTATCCCAATCATCAGCCACTAATGGTTTACGACTGATTGTTCGTTGGCTGGGAACGAAACCAGTCTTCATTCGTTTTTTGGTAACCGTTGTTTACATTTTGAACAATTTGAGAAGCTTGTGTCCGGGGTTCCACATACATAACAGAAAAAAGTACGCTCTGCCTCGCATCTATGATACGTATGCCCTGGTTGTCTACAATTCCAGCAAATTAAATTTTGGTTCGCCCTTGCAAACGATTTACCTCTAAATGTTAAGGAACGCGAGAGGGATGAGTCGAATGTACTATTTTTATTTCTGGCTATAGCATTTACCTGACGCTTCACGTTATTAGTGGGTCTATAAGCCAGATCCGGCTCCAATGGAGTACTACCCGTTGTAAAGTTTTGTCTAAATTTTTTATTTCTGTCCTTGGTTTCTTCTAACTCGCGACAAAATTCTATTAATACGTCAACATTAGGAATCCGAGCTAACACTAAATGATTGGAATAGTAAGGTTGTAAATTTTGACGAATGTATTTAAGCTGCGTCTCCGCCGAAGGAGTTTTACTTAACCGATTAAATAAATTTAGCATAACCGCTATGTAAATATGAGGGCGTTCGTCTGCTCCTTGATTACGCGCTCTAATTTCATTCCATAAGACATCATCATAATCGCTTGGTTGATAATGTCTGCGAAGAAGACCTACTAAATCCTGCCAATTATTAATCTTATTTCGAATCGATCGAAACCAAATGAGCGCTTGATCGTCAAATAAATCTACCGCCTCTCTAAACAACTGATCAAAAGATAAATGGCGAGCTACTCGAAGTTCTTCAACCCTTTCCAAAAATGAGCTAACACCTTGTGTCGCTGTATTTCCGCTAAATTTAAGGTTCCATTTGGACACACTTACTGAACGACTAGACGGAAACGCATGATATACAGGGTCCGCTAAGTTTAAATCTTTCAGCCTTGACGCGAATTGATCAGCTGCCACTGTCGCTTCAAATTCGACCGGACGCGAAGGAGGATCTGGTGAGCTGTGAATCATTTCACTTACGCTAAACCGCGGTTGTGCCGACGCACTGACGGCTGTAGTATAAGCAAGACCATAATTAGCTAGACCATCCCTGCTTGAAGTCGTGTACCGAGAATGAGGTCCAGGAAAATTGCTTGCTGAAGGCAAACCTTCATGAATGGGAACCGAAGCAGCTATCGTGGTTTCTAAATTACATTTATTTTCCCTCTCTAGTGGAATATTACTCGCTATTTCACCGCCAGCAGAAATGTTTGCTAATTGCGATTGCTCCAACAGTAAAAGTAAATCGTTCTGTTGCATGACGTCGCTTTCTCCTACTTCAGATAACGATTCAAATAGCTCTAAACACCTATCACGTACTGTCTGCCATTCTAACTTAGTCGTTTCATTGGTTTTGCCAGATAAATAATTTACGCGGCGTAATACATGCCCTAATCTAGTTTCTAAACGATTAAATTCCGACGTCTGCGGTTTATTTTCAAAATTTCCAATCAAATTCGCCAACTCCGACAGCTTAATTTTGCAACTTTCTAATTCGGTAGGCACATCAAATGCAACGTCTGAATATTGTAAAACGCGGGCAGGCTCACATTTTTCCAAATTTATTTGAGCTCGAAGTAACTTTCGTTTATCTTCAACCTTGCGACCTGCAGGGTCAACATTTCGCGATAATAATTCCCAATCTAACTCGTCCGAAATTAAACAATTTACACGCAACATGATGCCAGTTAACGAATTTAAAATGCAAATGCCTATGCTACTACTGATAAATAATTTTTCCCATCTATAATTAACACTAAAAATAGGTAGCAGATTATTCGCTATATCCTTAAGCCTTATCGTATCTAATTAACCTATCTGCCCTAGCCTACTAGTTAATGATGACCAAAGAAGTTAATTCGCCAACCTCATTGCCCAAATTCAAACAACACTTCTAAAAACGTTCCTAATCAGGCCCTGACGATTGGGTGCCATCTTCGTGTGCCACCCCTTTGAATAAGGGCGCACACGGCCGGGACTAGCTCAGATATCCTCGATAGATTTGTGGCGTGAGCAAGGATTAGGTTCAGATCCTTTCGGCTTTCACAAAAACTACTTCCAACATTCAAAAAAAATTAGGGCGCCTGGTTGTCTTCACAACCGATACGAATGCAGCTAGTAAACCCACCACCTACCTTTGGCGCTTATGCTGTTGACATTTCAAACGTGCAGACGGGAACGTGGTAGAAAAATATATCAATAAAACAAATTGTTAGCATGGGGACATTTACTCAATTAAAATATTACTAGCAACAAGTGCAATACCACTGTAGCCTAATGGCTGATAATTGTCAAACAACTATACTAGATTATTGACTAAATAATTTCATAGGCAAAGTAACCAATTTATGATAAGTGCAAAGGAATTAATTACACTAAAATCACAATTGTGCGGACGCTACTCTGGCATTTGCGTCTGCACTAATAAGGAGTACATACAAATTCAGCAATTGAGATTAATTAGGATTCACGCAATAAGCGTCAATTGCAATTTTAAAAAAATATGATCGCGTACGTAACAGTTGTAAACACCTAAGGCCTTAAGTTAGCTGTTATTTTCTTTATGCGGCAATCCGCCAGTACGATAAAAAAACGCTGAATTAGGTTGTACTTACATAATACACAAGCAGGTCGCATCTTGAGGGTGTAGAGCGCCGCAATATCGTGATGGAAGAATCCTTGTAGATAATGATTGACCTCTGCACGTCTCATAAGTCGGACCTCGACGCCGGTTAATTCGAAGACATTATCGGGACCCCAATTTGTTAAAAGAAATTGCGCCGCAGGTGCTGCGATTTACGCTCTGCGAGTGCTTATAGCCCCTAGTCTATCCTTTGGTGGAACTTTGCTTGCCCTTCTTTTCCGCCTAAACGCCAATATACGGAAGTTAGTAAAGGAAAAAAATAAGCCAGAAGAAATCTCACCTAAAGCTGGAGAACGGCGGTTCGCGGATTATCACTAAAGTGAACTTTCATTAGTTAAATCTGTGCAGACTTCTTTGACTAGCATCATCCCTTGCGGCGCTGTCAATTAAAGCAAAAGCTGACTACTTTGTCTGCTAGCAAAATCGAAACAGGAAAGCCCTCGCTAGGATCGACGCGTTCGAGCCAGAAAACAAGCGGCTGTTATCGCCAACCACACGCTCCAACGAGATAATGGTAGTTTATACCTGCCTCAATTGGCATATATCGTGGTCCAAAAGTAGTTAACAATTATTAAACGCTCTTGTAAAACGGGGCGTTACATTTGATGACGGATTAAGTTCAAAAGATCTTTGGCTACCCAGATCTTGTGATCTCACTCTTTTGGATTACTTTTTATTTCTACTTCTAAAAAATTCAGTATTTACAACACCTGCACATACGATTTTAGAGCTAAAAGAAAGAATCACCGAGGCATGTATTACACATAAATAGTTTATTTCACAAGTTTGAACTACAGATTCTAGAGATCAAAATATAAATTGTATCTACTGTTGACGTTTTAAAGTGAATTTATTAATCCCCTAGCAATCACTGTAAGTAGTCTACAAGAAAGGATGATTTTTTTGTAAAAATTTCCTAGTGGATTAATAATATATTGTACAACAGGTGTAGTTTTTCCGTGCAATGGGCCGAGTATGGAAACACACTTTTTTCACGTGTTACACACGCTATTTTTTACGAACTGCAGAAAATTTCCTGAAAATGTATTATGTATGTATGTATTATCTGTAACCTCACTTACCTTATGGTGTAGAGGCTGGTGCTGTATGCGTTGGCATCAGGTGGTACAATGCTCAACTTGCCCCGGATTCGGGATACAGAGTTGGTGCTTGCGCAGCAGCCATTGTGCGAGGTGTGGTTTGATGATGTGTTGACCTTATTACTCTATTTCTTAGGTTTGTGGTTCTAAGTAGAGCACAGTTAATTTGGTGCCCAACTGTGAATGGTCTCACCGAGCCCGATTCCAATCGCCAAGGCTACGGAAAAATTTCGACCCCCGCGGGATTCGAACCGAAGACTTGCTTAATGCAAGTCTGGCGTTTACACAACTGCGCCACGCGGCTTCTTAATTCCTGAAAATATTGATATAAAAATATCGAAAATCAAGTGAAATAGGCTACTCTGTATTTAAAAAATCAACTATGCGTTGCTCGTACAAAATAGTGTTGCTATGCAGAAAAGTACCACTTTTCTAAACGATTTTGGATTTAGGAGTAATGTACTCTCTACAGTACGTGAAATAGTAGATTATGCAATAAGGGAGAGAAATGCGTTATTTTGCCGAGGTACAATTTCTGACTCGAGGGCTAAGCCCGAGAGTCAGAAATTGCACTGAAGCAAAATAGCATTCTCTCCGAGTTGCATATACTATTTTTTTCACGTTGCAGGAAGATTTAAACGAAAACCCGTTTTTTTAAACGTCATTTATTGACATTTTAGTTACAATTATTTTAAAATTAGTAGCCTTTGGTAAATTTTAAAGTTGGTGGCACTGTAAGTCATTATGACAAGAGCTCACAATTATGTCAAATTCGAGGTTAGTAGCTTAGGTTTTGCGTCAGTTTATGTCAAAACTGACGCGAAACCTAACCTGATAACCCCGAATTTACCATAGATTACCATAGATACAGTAACATTTTTTACTTTAGTCCCTATGGGCTAAAGTAATTACTTCTGTCCCTAGAGAGTAAATGAGCTACTTTAGTCCCTGAAATAAGTGACTAAAGTGCCAACTTTAGTCCCGCAAGTGCAAAAAAGCTTTCTATTTCACTAATAATAACTCCTTCAAATCACTAAGAAACTACGACTGCTACAGACTGTTAATTGGTTACTTTTTATTTTGCTAAATTAAATGTACTTATAACTTTTGAATAATAAAAGTTTATTGTAGTAGGTATAAAAAAATATGATTGTTCCTTAAGGTCCAAACGTCATACATGTAAAAGTTGATAAAATATTTTACGTTTCGCCACTTTAGATCGCTTCATCAGAAATTATTGACAAGTGATATAACTAAAATACAAAGGTTAGAAATTAGATTAAGTGAACACATAGAAAAATTTGTCAAGGCTTACCAAAATGGCTTCCATAAAAGTTTATAATAATTGATAACAAAATTTGCAAATGACTAATTAAAGCCACATTGCAAGTATACCGCGTCTAAATGGAAATAAGTGAAGTATTATAACTTTTATTAGTAGTATGGTTTCAAAATTGGATAAAATATTCTATAAACCTCGTGAGCTAAGATTGTATTCACCCGAAGAAGTTAGCCCATAAGCCCATTCCTGTGAGCAAATAGTTAAGTATTAAATGTTTTCATTGTAACTTAAAACAAGATTATTTAATTTCAATGACTTGCTTAAAAATGTCCGTGATTTCGTCAGAAGGAAACGAGATTTATAGATATGTGAGAAGTTACATTTTATGCTTATGTGTAAGGGGTGCGGCAGAACAGATTAAGCAGTTTTGAGGGGCAATAAAAAAGTAATGGGTGTATATAAAGAACAAAGGTTTGGCGGCCCTTCACTTTAGATAAAGTGGCGTAGGGGGCAAAAAGGGGGTCAATCGACAGCATTTGCCGAGCTGAGTCGAATTATACCGGTTTCAACTTTAAGAAATGCCCGGGGGCAAAGTTACGCCACTTTCAATTTTTCATGTTAAGTCTATGGGAGATGGATTTTAAGCACCGAATTTGCACCTAACCAAACCTAACCTAACCTAACCTAACCTAACCTAGCCTGACTTTGTACACTAGAAACGACCACCACCATGTACTCCAGTCGTGTACAGCTTTGTTGCCTGGCGGTGGACAGGGAAATCTGGGGGCACAGATGGCAGCAATGCTTGGCTGACAGCCCAACTAACACCGTCTGCTGTCATGGGCAATCTTCTGGTATTCCAGACACGCACAAAATTACTCATATTGGAAACAAAAGAAAATTGTCAAACGCTTTCAATGAAAACTAACCAACAACTGTGTGTTTGCTTGGTGATCACTTTGCTTTTATACAATGGCCCCAATTTCGTCGCGGTATAAACTTAACATGAAAAATTTAAAGTGGCCTAACTTTGCCCCCCGACGTTTCCTAAAGTTGAAATTGGTGTCATTCGACTCAGCTCCGCAAATGCTGTCGATTGACTCCCCTTTTTGCCCCCTACGTCACTTTATCTAAAGTGAATTGTAGCAGATTTATTTCTTAATTCTACAGTATACCGGGTGCTGACTTGCGCGACGCACCATAGGAATTTGCATAGTAAATTCTTTATGTTCAATTATTTGCTCCCCTAATTATTTTAGAGCTAAAGTGTAAATACATTTTTTGTAGAGAAAAAAATACTGCATCCATTCATACTGCTGCTAACAATTTTT
>OW679201.1:51666201-51753817 GCA_940337035.1 Agriotes lineatus | reverse complement strand
ACAGAATGACCAAGTTCTGAGCACCAGCGCTGTCTCAAGTCAGGTCTCGTTTCATCATCGGCCATCGCCGAACACCAACGCGGTACTGGTCATAAGATCCTTTTTGATGAAACTTCGATCATCTGCAAATCCCCATTCTTCTTTAGCAGAAAGATTCGCGAAGCCATTGAGATTTGCAAACACCCTAATAATTTCAATCGGGACGAAGGCTTTCCCCTTCCTTCTATGTGGAAAGTGCTAATTCCTAAGCCCCGCCCTCCGTCACTGAACCGCGACGGCATTTGCTGAATCGCTACGGCGCTTGCCTATAAATTCTCGCTTTTCTTCTTCCGATAGTCAGTCGAGTTTCGCCTCTGACGTGGTTAACACGTTGAGTTACCGTGCTCTTCTGTCCCTTCCCTTTGCAAAGAGTTTTGCCTCTGGCGTGGTTAACACGTTGAGTTACCGTGCTCTTTTGCTTTTTTCCTCCTGATGAAGCCCCTTACGAAAGTGGGCGAAACGTTGAGTTCTTCGGTCTCAATCATGACACGGTCCAATCCCGGAAGTCGTTTGTTACTTAATGACAATGGCCGTGAAAGCCTAAAAAATCAGCTGTAGTTATTTTTGATATTAAAATTTGTATGTATACAACAGACATGTTTGTATTTGTTGAAATGGCATTGCTCGTATAACCTTAAACTGACAAGATATAAAATGTGATACAATTGTATTCACACTCAATATTGTTTTTCATATTCAGGCAAGAGAGATATAATTGTGTTGTTGATTTTATGGCAATATTCGTTTTGAGGGCCGCTGATAAGGTAGGAGTGGCTAGAAAATCGTTTAAATAAGCGACACGCGCTTCACGCGAGAGCGGACAAAACTTCAAAATAACTCGTCCCAAGAATATGGGCCATGTGCATGGATTGTTTTTTTTTACAGAAGCTTGTTTGTAACTAACTCCATCAATTGGCACAGGCTTAAATGTCCAAATATTTGCTTTTACACCAAAACCTCGCCCAACGGCGTGGAGCACACAAAGAATCAAAAGCAGACTAACTCCCCCATCAGTTTATAGAAAAACCATGCAAGATGCTAGCTTCGCTGTAAAAATGAGACGAAGGCCGAAACGCAAGAGTTTGCAAATCCAAGCACCACAAAAAAAAAAGTAATCGCCAACCTAAAGAAATTTCGATGCTTGCGAACCGAATATCGGCACTAAAAGTTTGTTTACAGAGTACCAACCGCTAAGAGAGCATTTACTCAGTAACACCCTTTGGTGGTGAATTCCAAAAATCCCTGACAATGGTTTGGCCTATTTGTAAGACGATCTAATATGTCAAATTTCAACTTCCTATCTGTATAGTAGTTCCCTCGTTAAGGCAATTTAAAAAACAGATCTTTATCTATCTCATTTAACTCTTTTGAGAAGATGCATTCTGCAAAACTCTGAAAATGGTTTGACCGATTATGCCGAATTTCGACTTTTTACCTGTATCTATCTCGTGACGATTTTTCGAAAAACTCATCTACCCCATTTAATCCCTTTGAGAGGATACATTTCGAAAAACCTTGAAAATGACTTGATTCGATATGTAAAACGAACTACTGTGCCGAATCAACTTTCTACTTGCAGCAGTTACCGTATTATGGCGATCTTTAGAAAAACACATCTATCCCATTTAACCCCTTCGGGAGTTATTTTTGAAAAAGCCTGAAATTGATTTGACCTAATTTGTAAAACGACCTAATATGCCGAATTTCAATTTCCGACCTGTAGTAGATCCTTTGTGGTAATTTTGGAAAAACACTTCTGGCCTATTTAACCAGTTTGAGGTAATGTATTTCGAAAAACCCTAAACATGATTTCCGATTAGTAAAACGATCTAAAATGCCGAATTTTAACTTACTGCCTGTAGTAGTTTTCCCGTGGCGATATTGTGACAAACAGTATTGTTTCATCTAACTTCTTTCGTAGACGAATTTTCCAAAACCCTAAAATTATTTGACCCGATTTGAAAAATATTCGAATATGTTCAATTTCAACTTCCTATAGTTGTAGTAGTTTCCTTGTGACGATATTTAGAAAAACAGATTTGTCGCATTTAACACTTTTCGGGGATGAAATTTGCAAAACCTTGAAATTTAGGTGATCTGATTTGTAAAACAAACTAATATCTCGAATTTTAGCTTTCCACCTGTAGTAGTTTCGTCGTTGTAGATGTTTAGAAAAACAGGTCTCACACAGTTAGCTCCTTTGGAGGAATGAATTTCGAAAAGCCCTGAAAATGATTTGACCCTATTTGTAAAAAGAACTAATATGGCGAATTAGCACTTTTTAGTTTTCCCAGATTCTGTTATGTAATAATCTGTGAAGTAAAAGTCAATACCGTCGAATAGAGGGTAATAAACACTTCTTTGTAGACGATATTGTATAGTATAACTGACCCCTAAACAGTCTAGATAAAGTTGACCGAGAGAAAAAGTCTTCGCTTAAGTCGACCGCAGCCTGATTCAGCGACTGACAATGCATCTCAGGTTTTAACAGAAAATTGCAGCTCTTAAATTGAAAAAAATAGTCCGAAAAAATAAGGGGTATTTCAGGTATTTGCAGAATGAAGCATGTCTCGCCTTCTCCAAAACCAATGAAAATTGTGGCCTCAGTGACGTTTCGATGCGGAGCTTTCACCTGCAGTCGAGTTTGGGAGTCTTCACGTTTCTCAGTAGTATAATGCGTGCTTTAACTTTCAAAGGCAGGCGATTTGGAAAAAATCCGGGAGGGTCGAGAGTATGGAGAAACTCAACGTGGTAATGCACTGTGTCCTCTGCCTCCACCACAGTGTTAATCGACTGATAGATCTTATCCTCGGAATAAACGGCTCCGAGGTGTGTCTTGTGGTTTTCAAGTGCCTTATCATTCTTCAGAGTGATAATCGCCCTTTTTTCAAGCCAGGACACAGGTTTTGCTGTTATGTCTTTGATGTCGGAATATATTATGTTAGTGAGGTTGGCGATATCTGTAACGGCTTGACATAGGTTTTCGTTGCCGAGTTTCAAGAGAAGTTTGGAAAACTATTCGGCCTTGGAGTATCCTCTCAGGTGAATCCTTATGTAAATTCAAGACAATATGTTTTTATTGTACTGATACTGCATTTTGAAAAATCACTGTTATAAGACTTTTTTTGTCTTGAGAGCAACTGCCATTTAAATATCATTGTCGAGCGGATAAAACCACAGTAAATAAAAAAACACCCATTGCAAAATATTTTGCAACTTATAAAACTTCTTTGTAGACAATGTTTAACGTGTGGCACGATCCATTAGGTAAAATTTTAAGTTTTAAGTTTTTAAAACAACGCACACGTGACATTGCTACATATAATTGACCATAGCTAAATACTGGTTGTGGAAAATACATTCCTACTTTATCCAGAGTTTGTCCTTGCGATGTATTAATTGTCATCGCAAATGCTAGGCGTACAGGAAACTGTCTTCTTCGAAGGCAAAAAGGTAATGTAATATCAGAAGGTGTTAAATCTATACCAGTAGACACATTTATATTTCTCAAGAGAATAACAATTGCCGCTATTTTTAGTTTTAAGCAAGGTGGAGGTATTCCACTGAAATTTAACGAATCTAGGAATTCCGTAGAAAATTGTAAAATGTTGTCATTATTTGCAATTGTAATCACACTCAAATATCTTTTTTCATAACCAGGTAAGAAAGTTATAATTTTGTGGTTAATTTCATCGAAATGATCGTTTTTTTGCGCTAAAATTGAGAATTTTGAGATACTAAGGGTGTTCTCAAAAGTTGACAAGTTATTACCAAATATTTCTGTAATGATGTCTTCTTTGGCAATTAGTTGAGATGGTATTTTAATTGTATCCTCTTCACCTGTAATCGTGGGATATTTTCTGTTTGCAATTTGCAAGGAATGGGCGATGTGAAGGCACATTCGATTAATAATGAACTGATGTACAGTCATGATTCATTCACACACGCTACTTTTGCAAAGGAAATATTGAAAGTTTCTTAAAAATTCGCTGTCACAGCACATGTACTTTGACGGATCTCTCATAATGTTTAGTAGGCCATCCGTATTTTACACAAACAAATTTTAGCAGTGTAGTAGTCTATTGCAAAAATCAGCAGAACACAACTGACCGACTGCGAGAATTTACTTGTTCCACTGCAACGGTGCTGCAAAGCTACGTCACTTACGCGCTACAATATTTTGGGTTTTCTCTAAAAGTTATTTGCAATTTTGTGTACATCTACACGGTAACGGCTTTCATTTAAAAAAAAGAATGATCTCAAAATAGATTTCGAAAGAAAACGCTTCACGTTTTAAATATATATATATGTGACTGTTACAACCACGACTGCCAACATAAATTTTTAACAAAACAATCCCACAGCGCTCTAGAGGATAAAAATGTCTGATCATACATTAGCATATTAGCGCGTTCTTGATTAGAAGTATATTGTATGTTAAGAGCTGAAAGTGCATTCTTGCCGTTTCCGCATGAATATTCGGCTGCGTCTTAACCAACAATCATCCAAAAGGGGCAAAAGCACTTTTAGCTCGAAATACGCATATTTATTCCACGATTGAGCAAATTTAGAAGGCGAAAATAATCATATTATTTCATTTTATTAAAAATATGTGACAATAAATTTAAAATTACTCGCGTAATCTATGACATGTGGTGCGATTATTTAAACAATTGACAAGCGTTGTCAAAGAAGCATCCTGATATTATGGCCAACTATTTTGCTCACACGGAAACTCAATACGCTCGGCGAGCGGCAAAATACTGAAAACGCTCGCTCAGCGGCGAATGTCAACTTTCTGTTGTCAAATGACAGAAAATAGTATATTATGTAACAAGTTTTATAAACGTCACTTTAGTCACGGGTTTTTTTAGAAACGAGCGGAGCGTAGCGCAGCGAGTGTTTAATAAACGAGTGTCTAGACGAGTTTATATAATGTGTTACATACTATACTTTTGCTACGACCTCAAATTTAGACAATATAACATATTATTTTATTAAGATTTTGAATATTATGTTAGGTTAAATTATGCTTGACAAACGTCAAAATTGACTATTGAAAGTTGAAAACTAATTTGATTTTAGTTTTCGCTGTGGCTAATAATAATGCAAATACTGTCTGAACCTAACTTCACCTCATGACTAAAACGTCGTTGCCAACTTCAGCTCGTGACTAAGAGGCTCTTTAGTCATAGGTTATGAAGGCATGATTAAAAGGTCACTTAGCAACGTGTATATTAGTATGTTAAATACCATTTCAGTTACAGGAGTAGAAAATAGCTATTAACATATCTAGGAATGTTATGAGTATCATAACTGCCGCAGATGTTTTGAAATCCGAGCTCGTAGAGCGAGGATTTTAAAACATCTGAGGCTGTTATGATTCATAACATCCGTGATATGTTCAATAGTTTATCGGTTGCTATATGGTTATGGTTGCCATGTAGGGTAATATTCCATTACCCTACAGATAAGTTATGACCTAGTTACCAGCCCACTTTTGTATATGTAAACAAAGGCTTAATATCCTGAAACCGGTAAAAGATATTTATTGGTTCCTCACTTGTAAACATCAATTTATCAAGTCACTGTATTCACTTTGAAAATGTTTCTTAACTGGCTAGCCAGTAAATTTTTTACTGGCTAGCCAGTTATATTTTACAAGCCTGCTCATAGATAAATGATAGCGTGCAAAGCCAGAGTTGTCTTCCTTAGTATGTGTCATATTGATTAATTTAGGTGCTTGACAGTTTGACATTTTGAATAAATGGTGAATTTCTAGTTATTTACAAATGAGGAACAAATAAAACATTCAACAATACACGCCAGGTAACCATTTTTACTGGCTCAAGGACATGACAGGCTCGCCTGACGGCTCGCCAGTCATCCCAATCCTATCGCCAGTAAAACCTGTTTTACCTGGCTTGTAATGTTAAATACTATTGCACGTTTATAAAAAATAACACGAATTCAAGAGCAAATAAAACTTAAAAAACCATAATAACTACTAAACCGCTAAATACAAAATGAAAAGATAGCAATATAAAATTTACAGTTTTTTTCATGTTTTTTTGTTAATTTAGCATTGTTATCACCTGCCATTCTCTTCCTGCAACTCGAGTTTGTTCTTAAGGAATTTAGATATTTTATTCGCATACACGTTTTTTGTCTACGAAATGACTGTATTAAAGGTTTTGGATTATCCTATAGTTTTTTAGAAATGTAAGTTGTAGTTTGTTCTACAATTCTAGGCCCATTATGAAATGTGTCTGAATGGAATTTCTTAACACACTGTTCCATATCATCAATATTTTTCTTCCGCCCTTGTTAGACAGGTAACTACGAATGCTTTTTGCTTTATATTAACTGCACCTTCGTCCCTTGCAGTAGGGCGCACTTCATTTTCAACTTTTAAATGTGGCAAATGTAAGGAAGAAATTGCTAGAAAGTTAAAAACATTACTATAGCTATATTTGCATTAAGACCCCCTAAGGTGAGTTCTTGTTCATATTCAAAAATTTTGAAATATGAACGTTTCACGTACACATACACCTCGCACATAACGACAAATGTTTTTTAAAAACTACTTTTTTATTATACCTGCATCAGAATCGCCGTTTAAAGCACACCTGAGCGTGTGAAAACAACCGATTAAAGCTCGCCGAGCTTTAAAGGTTGTCAAGAAAACGACTGAATGCAACAACGAACGTGAACGAGACAAAAACGTAAACCATTCTAGTAACTATAGTAGCAATATTATTATGCCTTATCGATTTATCACGACAAAAATTATTTCTAAGTTTTTAGTGCGTAATTTATTTCTAGTATTGCAGGTATAATAAAAAATAGCGTAAAGTATTCGTGGATAACTGGTCTTTAAAACACTTGCTCTATTTCGAGCACTCCGGCTACGCCGTCGTGTTCGAAAACTCGCGCGTGTTTTAAAGATCTTGTTATCCACTCATACTTTAATATACTATTTTCCACGACCGGGAGTAGATGTCGGTTTCTATAGCATCAAAATTAGGACAGAAGTAAAACATTTACTCCCTAGAGACTAAATAAGACAAACATTTCCCTAGGGAGTTTTCATTATGACTGACACAACAATTATGTCAAATTCGAGGTTATCAGGTTAGGTTTTGTGTCAGTTTTGACACAAATTTCATTATGACAAGAGCTCACAATTATGTCGAATTCAAGGTTACCAGGTTAGGTTTTGTGTCAAAACTGACTTACAGTGCCACCAACTTTAAAATTTACCATAGGCTACTAAACGGGTTTTCGTTTTAAATCTTCCTGCAATGTGAAAAAATAGTATATGCAACTCGGAGAGAATGGTATTTTGCTTCAGTGCTTCGCCCTCGAGTCAGAAATTGTACCTCCGCAAAATAACTCATTTCTCTCCTTTATTGCATAATCTACTATTTTGTTCCTTGAGGTGCTAAAATCTCGAAATCAAAAATTGTCGCCACTCAATACAAGTGATTTATTTTGTTTTTATTTTTCTTACCTGTATTCTTTAGTTCTTTCGGTAAAGAATTAATCAACTTAGACCACATGCTATCGTCATAGTCATCAAGTTTGAAATGTTTACTGCAAATGCGCTTATTTTCAGGATCAAATTGATATTTTCTGAAGCACAAGCGAATCCATTCTTTTCGCAATTGCTTGTCTAGGAAAACGAAAAAAATATTTTAATCGCCTTGCTTCTTTGCTTCGACGGCATTGCTTTTGCAAGCACTTGCGCGTTAAGCTACATATTGTTCATGTCATCTAAATGTACAGTTAATGTTTATTATTTTAATTACTTGCAGTTTAACAGGAAAGTACCTACAGTATGATCGAACACTTTTATCCTCTAGAAGGATGTGGAATTGTTTTGTCAAAAAATTGTTGTTGGCAGTCGTGGTAGTTAAAGTCACATTGGCATTTTCTATCTGTCAGTTTAAGGTTATATCAGGAATGTCATTTTATCAAATACAAACATTTTTGTTGAATACATAAAAATGTTAGTAATAAAAACAACTACAGCTGTTCAAAATGTTCCTGTTCCTGCATTTCTAAGGTCACTATATCAATAAGGTACCGCCATTCCATTCCTCTCTTGAGAATGTGAGAAAATTGTGAGATAAGGATAACAAATACAAATTTCCCAAGTGCAAGAGGGAGGACACTAGTTTTTGGGGATTTTCTTTTTGGTGTAATGGCACTTGTAAAGTGAGGAATCTGTTAGGTTATGTGTTTTTATCCCCAGTTGGAGAAAATTGTGTGACAAGGATAGATATAAAAAATCACTAATGGCGGTACCTTATTGATATAGTGACCTTATGCATTTCCCATACACAGCACCACCTAGTGTGCGGTATTAAACACCCTGTAAAAGTTAAGTTTATCTGTCAAAATTGTTTAGGTTATATTATTAAGTACCTTTACTCATCACTGCCAACATAAATTCAATTTAAAAAAAAATCACAACCTTCTAGAGGTTAAAAGGGCTTGATCATACAGTACCTTATTAGTAGGTGTAATTTAAACTTATTAAGTTATTTCATACTGTCCGGAAAATACGACTTTACGTCATTAATTTGAGTCCGGAAAGTGGAACATTACAACACAAGGCCGGTAAGTGGAACATTACATCACAAGGCCGGAAAGTGTTGCTAGGCAACTACTGAATAATATGTCGGTGACGCTGTAAGTATATGTCAAATTAAGGTTTTCAGGTTAGGTTTCCCGTTAGTTTTGACACAAACTGACGCAAAACCTAACCTGCTAACCACGAATTTGACAAACTTACAGTGCCACTAACATATTCATACGTTTGAATTTCTACAGCAGCCCCTTATGGACTTTTTCAATGAACATGTTGTATAAAACAGTATGAAATAAAACATTGTACGATACACGGCGGTAAAATATTATTAAATTACTCGTTTAGAAATTCCAGACTCGGCTCGTCCCTCTCCTCGTTCGTAAACATCTAAACTCGTACTTTAATAAGTCATTTTCCGGCCTTATATCGTAAATAATTGTTTATGTATGTATGTATAATCTGTAACCTCATTTTACCTAATAGAGTAAATTAAAATAGCTATTTATGTATCTAGTTGCAAAATGTAAGTATTTTCACACTAGACGTGAAGTTTGCCCTACGAGTGCTAGCGGGTTGAGCAACACATTGTGTGTAAAAAACACTAATTTTGCAACGTTTCTGTAATTATGAGTCATTCATTTTTATAGTACATACATTTATTTAAATCTATAAAGTTGTTCTAAATTGTCATATTAGCACTAGTGTCAATATGAAATGTCATATTGCAACTAGTGCAAATATATGCATTATTTGAGGTTCAAAACAACAACAAAATGTCATTATATTAGGTCAAAATTACAGAAAATATAAACTATAAAATCGATTCACCAAAACGCAGACGTGTGTATACACATATACACAAGTGCAGACAGACGGTAGCATACCTGTCGACGCGTTATCCCTATTTACGCCCCCACTTCAAAGCAGTTACGAGGCAACCTACTACGTTTAGAGACCTGGATTCATAGCGACTTGTCGCGAAAATGCCGTCTTTTTACAGTTTACACCATTTGAGACGTCGCGCGAATTTCACAATTTGTTAAATTTGTAGCGCCATTTTAGATCCAACAGAAAAAAATCTTGTTCCCTACCCACTTTAGTGCAGAAATATTATATCTCAGGAATATTTAGCAATTGGCAATTTAATGAAAGTGCTGGGAAAATACATGTTTGTGTACACGTTGATTGGAGCGATGAAGTTACAAAGAAAAATACCCGACTTCCGGTTAAACCGTTTCATTATTTTTAGTGTTTCTTATGCAACACCCTGTATTTTTCAAATTAATTTTAGCTTAGGATATTACATTTAAAAAATTATTAACCAACTTTAGGCCTAAAGTTAATAATTAACCAGATATTAATACTAAAAGTATTCCATGTACACAGAAACAGTATTAGGTACTATAATTAAAGTGAAACTGATCTATACGGCCATAAAAAATGACAGACTAACAAACAAACAAAAGCGCAATGTTGCTCAAAATACGATTGTCTTCAACACATATGCTACAAATAAATTCGTTTGTTTGAAATCGACAGTGAAATACGCCGAAATCGCCATTAAAATACGAGAAATCGGCAGTGAAGCAATCCATTGTTTTACGACTCTTTTTGTAGGTAACTAGGCGACAAATAAACGTCAACCGACGTCAACATAACCTACAAAAGTTGGTTAAAATGTTGTAATTTCACAATTTCTCGATTTCAAATAAAACATAGTGTACACCTCGGCGCTGAAGTTCCTTTTTATCCCTCATGTGGTTTATTTGCTTTGGCCCTATGGGCCTCGGCAACAAAATCCACATTTGTGATAAAAAGATAAACTTCAATGCGTTAGAATACAAACTACTATTTTCAACGACTGACATAGAAAGTATATTTTTAGATGACCACATATGAAAGTAACATTATCGCGATAGCAGCCTACTACAGAAAGTTGACAATTTCATACACTAGCACGATATTATATCGTACTAGTCATATCGTAACGGCACAAAGTTATTCAAATCAAGGCCTGCTTAATTGTGTCAAAGTGACGTTTGTCACACAGTTCAGCAGACCGTGATTCAAATAATCCAGACGTTTTTGCTTTATTCGTTGCTCTGCTTCCAACAAGCTCTAATTTTTTATAATTGTACCAATAATAATATAACAATCAATTTTGCAAACGAAATAAAAATAATTCTTAAAACTAGAATTTACTTTGAGTGGTCGTCTAAAAAATAGTGTTCATAACTCGCCCGAAAGTGCAAATATCTGTGCTCGTGTTTTAGATCCACTCGGGCTTCGCTTCGCTACGCCCTCGTTTGTCTAATCAACACTCGCACGATATTTGCTACTTTCGACGCTTGTAATGAAAATAACTATTTCGTATAGGTATAATAAGTTTACTCCAACTTATTAATCAGGAGTGAATGGCTCAGCGAGTAAATACTCGCCTTTCAGGCGGCTGCTCCGGGTTCAAATCTTGGCGACTCTATAATTTAAAAATCGTACGCTCCCCGGCTACCATGCTAACATCTGTGGTAGTCACCCATCCGGCCTTAAGGGCAAAGGGGGCTCATAGAACCACTTTGTGGTTAAAACAGGCCACTGGTCTATAATAAGATGAGAAAGAAAATGTATTTATACGTGCGTAATTGATTACTGTTTTAATAATTAAGCAAAACTCAATTAATATGTCTGTCCTGCGCCTATTCGTCGATAAAAATAATAACCGAAGACAGTTATTGACATATAACCAAATTGATCCATTCTACACTGCATGTGCACTACATATACCAATAACAATCTAGCGGCACATAAAAATTTACATTCAAACAAAATTTAAAACCTACTAGATGTAATTCTTTTTAAGGCACCCGGTACAAGCCTACTTACAGCCTTCAAATAAGCATACCCGTGACGTTTTCGCGCCACTGCTGCTATTGGTTAAAAGTTACGAGGCAAGCTACCCGGTTTAAATCTTGACTATCAATGGCAACACTGTAAACAATTTACAGACCAATCAGAACGTAGGAATTTAACTGTAGTGGCAACCCCCATCACCGGCTTCCAGCAAATTTCAAACAATTTAGTGTCGGTGACAATTTCGTTCGATCAGGTTGGAAAAGGTTGAGAGTATTTTATTTGATCCATTTGGCTTTCCTGATTTTAAAATGGAGCAGGCAAGTCTCGTCAGTATTTCTACATCAGATGAAGATGAAATTCCATTAACTTCAGACAAGGTTAGATTTTTTCAAGTTTTAACACATCACCATGACACACACCTCACACGATGGTTGCTGGTTGCTCGAACTTTGTATCCCGAATCCGGGGCAAGTTGAGCATTGTACCGCCAGATGCAAGCGCATAAAGCACTAGCCTCTACACCGCAAAGTAAAATGAGGTTACCGATAATACAATTTCGATTTAGTAAAAATGACTTTTGATCCACAGTTTTACATCGGACGCTACTCCTATAACTCGTTAGCAATTGCCGATTTGAACATTTCTCCAATACATTGCATTTTAGAACGGAAGAATGGGGACTGGTATATTTTCGATAAGGTATTTTTGTGTTTTCAGAGTTTTGCAAAAGTAACAGCTTGCATTTACAGAGCTCGCATGGCACCTGGCTAAATGCAATTTTGCTGGAGAAAGGCGATAGTCAGTTACTGACAAATGGCGACGTGATTTGGCTGAGCGCTAAATACAGGTTTATGTATAAAAAACCCTTCCAGATAATATCAAACGGTACCACTGAAGAAGCATTAAGTGGAAATGTTACCAGTAGCAATGGATCTGACGTTTGTTATCCAGTTCTTAGTAATATTTATAACAATAATTGTACAATAATTGAACAGGCCGAGTCAAGCAGTGGACAATTCCAACCTGTGGTACAGCCCCTTCCGAAATGTAGTAGTAGTCCGAAGCCGTCGAGTTCAAAAGACAATTCTAATGAGGAAATTGAAAACAACACTTTGAAGCAAGTAGAAGAGGAGCTGAAATGCAGCATATGCAAGGAGATGTTTGTAGAGGCTGTGACGCTGGCTTGCTCCCACACTTTCTGTAAAAGTTGTATAGGGCAGTGGCAGGAATACGAGACTGTTTGTCCTGTATGCAGAACTGTAACTTCAAGGCAATTTCCAACATTAGTTGTGGACAACTTAATTGAAATGGTAAGTATACGGATCATTGCATGTAGGGGAATAATGACTGTGCGAACGGTATTAAGTTGCTTTTCTTTTGCTCAAAAGTTTGACTTTTGTAAGGCACCTTGTTAATCAAAAATATTTTAGTAATATACATCGCCTTCGTACCTACAACTTATATATAAGGGATCTTTATGTAATTGTCATAGTTTTAGAAATATCTTCCAACCCCACATTGTTATCGTACCCTGGAGAAACGCTAAATGATTAAAACGTGTTATATGTGAGTTTTGGGGTTTATTTATATGTCGAGATCGCTTGCTCTTAAACTTTCATCTGCTTTTTTAAAACTAAATGTTTTTGTAGAAGTCATTATTGAACTAATCATATTATTTTACTGTCCTATATTACCAGTATTATTTTGCATACTATTAAAATCACCTTGTATAGAAATAACGGAATTGGGATTCAAAAATTTAGACGATGTCAAAGTAATCTCGAGATTATTTTTAACAAATACTACAGAAATTGTTTAAACAAAGCTTATCGAAAAGTTCCAATATAAAATTCAGTATTGACGTATTTTTAAAACTGTTGTACATAAATACATCTTTCCAACATATGAAATGTGTAGAATAGAATGAAGACATTTTTAGCGAAAGAATTACCTGCATTGCTTTATTGTTGTAAAAATACAATTTATTGTCTGATGTGTGTTTTGAGTTACAGGCGTGTCGTGTTTTGCTGATCACTGATTTGCACCGCGATACGAGTATACTGTGCTTGCAAATCATTTGTATCACTTACTCATAATCATATTATGCTTATTGCTTATACGTGAATAATATCATTTGTAATCACAAAAACCGAAAATTTAACGATTAATTTACTCGCGAACAAAAACAAAACTATTAAAGGAATATATTCTTCATCTATTATTATAGCTTACGAACGGAAAGAAAATAAAAAATCGAAACTCAAACTTCCTTAAGAAATTTATGGCAGTAAAGTAGCACTTTATAGTACTAGTAAAATAAAGTTTACTTTATTTTAGTTCTTCTCGCATCCTTTTACCCTCCGGCATCAGATTTAGAAGTCCGTGTTCTCTTGAACCCATTTCTTCCATTTATTTCTGTCTCTTGTTAAGATCTTCAATTCGTTTAACGTCTTTCCTCTTGCCCTCTCTAATTCAGTGATTTGTCCTACCCACGTTTTTCTTGGTCTTCTCCTTTCTGTTTTTTTCACTCTTCTTGTTTCAAATATTTTTCTAAGGTCTACACATTACTCTTTTTCTGTGACGTAACAATTTCCTCTATTTAACAATAAGGAACTGGGCGAAACAAAAAATTGCAGTTTTTGGTCAGGTTTACTTTAAATATAGCTTGTTTTATAATACTGTCAATGTGACATTTGTCCGAAATGACATTCAAATAAAGCGCAGTTAAAAACAAGCGAGCAAGCTTAAAATCAAGAATGTGTTGATTTGAATAATGTGTTATTTAGAGCATCCCTTATGTGAAAGGTTAGGTATACGTCAAATTCTTTCTCAAGTCTACTACCTGTGATCTAAATGATTATTTGGAGTTCATCCGCAATATATGACCATAACAGTTTAACTGTCCTGTTAATAATAATAATAATAATAATAATAAGTTTATTGTACTGTAAAGTATTCGTCAACAAAATAACATTAATATGTTTGGATACACATAATAAACTCATCGACGTTGTAGAAAACGTGTTGCTTCATGAAGGATTTCAGTTTCGTTGTGAACCCATCGTCCTTCCACTCCTTGGGGCACCTATTGTACCAGCTGACTCCACGATTTAAGTAGTCGGTAGTTATCATTCTGCTGTTGGGTCCTTCCAGCAGATTGTGTCCTCTCGTGAAGTAATCATGTTTACTTCCTCTTGTTGCTAGACCGTGGCGACGTTCAATGTGGATGTCCGTGAGCGTCTTAAAGATGTACATCGACACAACTGTCAGGATACCGTACTTGGAGAAGAGGGGTCTGCAGGATGTTCGCCTACTTACGTTTGCTATACTACGCAAAGCCCTCTTCTGCTCAATTAATATTTTCTGAATATGAGTTGTGTGACCCCATATTTCTATTGCATAGGCAAGTCTGGAATGGAAGAGCGAGTAGTATGCAGTTTTAGCCGCAGCTTCACTTGAGGTCTGACGAATTCGTTTGATGGCGAAGTTGACCCTTGACAATGCAAGGCTGAGGTCCTCCACCTGCGCTTTCCAAGAGAGCCGCGAGTCCACTGTCACACCCAGGAGTCTAACTGGTTTATCAGCATCCAGCCACCTATCCGTGGTGTAGTTTATCCGACTTGTCTTTTCTTTATTTAGCAATAGTTCGTTGCTGACGAACCAACCATCCGCTGCCTCGATAGCATTTGCCATGTT
This sequence comes from Agriotes lineatus, assembly GCA_940337035.1. Lineage (NCBI taxonomy): Eukaryota > Metazoa > Arthropoda > Insecta > Coleoptera > Elateridae > Agriotes > Agriotes lineatus. The sequence goes on along the minus strand of OW679201.1, from coordinate 51,738,636 downwards.
TACGTTCAAGTCATTTGTGGTTTCTCCACTAGTGGTTAAACGTGTTCTAATAATTTTCAAATTTCCTCATTTTGTATTCTATCAAATTTTGTCTTATCTGCTATCTTCCTTAATAGTCAGGAATCAGGGACCATGAATTCACCAACTACCTGGTCTAAGGGCAAAGAGGGCCCACAGAACCACTTTGTGGTAAAAACAGGCCACTGGCCTATAATAAGAGAAGGAAGAAGATGAGACGTGAATATTTCCAAATGGTACGATAGATCGCTCTAGACAAAGCACTGATCTGCAAACTGTTAAAATTCTATGAATAACATACCGACAACGCCACACAAGTATGACGTCATGAAAATTTATAACGTGCAATGGAAGTTTCTGTAGAAGACCTATACTGCTATCTGCGTATCAAATTTTATTTTCATAAGCCTTGTTACACCCAGAATTAATCATAAGCCTCCCTCTTCTGTTTCCAATTTCCTGTCGTGCACATTTTTTATCTCTCCCACGCTTGCCACTCTTTTTATTTTGGTCAGACTACCTACCTTATGTTTGATCTTTTTCTTTTTTTTCTTCTGTCTCGTGGTTTCCATTGCAAGATCATGTCATTCCATAGGTTATTTTCTATACGCACTATATGCTGAGCAAAGTCTCATTTTAGGTTGGCTATTCTCTGTATGATGACGTTAGTTTTATTTTTTGTAGGATTCAATCTTAATGACATTCCTATCATGGGTTTCTCCATCGTCACTTGAGTTATTTTTTAACTTATTTACTATTTGTTTCATGAGGGTCCATGTCTGTGTTCCATATGTTTACAAAGGCAGCACACATTGGTCAAAAGCTTTTGTTCTGATGTATCGAGGAAATTTTCTATTTTTGAGGATATATGCCAGTCTTCTACTTCGTTCTATTTCTGTCTTTGTTTGCAACTACGAAGACTAATATAAGGAAACTTCAAACTTTTCTAAATAAGGTTCTACGCATAGCTGTGATGTGATAACAGTGGATAGTCATATTCGTAGTGCTGCTGTTTTTTTTTTGCAAACCTACCTAAATGCTCAGCTGCGGTCCAATTCAGACTTGGCTAGAAGCTGGCATTCACTCGGGTGAAGAAACGGCTCCCCCAAGATATAGGTACTTCCTCTAGAAGTGAACAATGACTTAAGTGATTAAGCTCTATACAAACATTTAGTTATACGGTAAAATTCCATTCTTGTTATTTAGTGTTACAATCATCATCATCCTCATCAGTCCTGTAGATCCTCGAGGGCGTCCTAAGACGTTTCAAGACCGTCTGTTAATTACCACAAGGTAGTCAGTCTTACACTAAGTGTCTTGGTGTTCGGGATTTTTATTATAAGGATCGACTCATTATATTCTATTGTCAATTAACATCTTGGTGAGTTTGTCCCGACGGCAATCTCCGTACACACCGAATATTCTTCTTCTTCAGGTGCCATCTTCTAACGAAGGTCGGCAATCCTAACTCTGTTAACTACTGCTCTAAACAATTCGAAGGAACTGCAACTGTACCACTCTCTGAGATTCTTCAACCAAGAGCCTCGTCTCCGCCCCTACGTTTCTCTTTCCGCGAATCTTTCCCTGCATGATTATATGGAGTAACGAGTACTTTTTTCCCCTTATGACATGCGCAAGGTATTCTAGTTTTCTTCTTTTTATGGTGTTAATAACTTCTACCTGTTTGCTCATACAATTGAGTACTTTACGTTGGTGACTATCCGTCCAGGGTATTTTTAATATGCGTCTATAAGTCCACATTTCGAAAGCTTCAACTCTCCTCTCATCTGTCGGTTTCATCGTCCAGGCTTCCATTCCATAAAGTAATGTTGAGAAAACATAACATCTTGCCATTCTCATCCTAAGCGAAAGATTTAAATTCTTACTAGTTAGCATTTTTTTCCATTTTTATAAAGGCATTTCTGGCTATTTCTATACGAGTTCGTATTTCTAAAGTTTGCTCTCCTGAATACATGAGCAATGTGCCTAAATATATATATATTCTTTCTATGCGTATATTATTAATGGTGAGATTGGTTTGTATGTTCACTCTTTCTGTCATTATTTGTAAGTCTCCAATGTTGTCCGCAATTATCACCGTGTCATCTGTGTAGCGTATATTATTCACTGGTGTTCCATTTATAGTGACTCCAGCTTGTACATCGTTCAGTGCCTTTTGGAAAATAGCTTCCGAGTAGATATTAAATAAAAGCGGCGATAGTACACATCCCATCCCTGTCTTACGCCTCGCTGTATCTTTGTATTTTCTGACAGTTTTCTTTCCAGTCTGACATTAGCTGTTTGGTGCCAATAAAGGTTTTGCATTATCCTGATATATGCTGCGTTTATACCCTTTTCTTTTAAGGTGTTTATTAGGCATCCATGTTTGACTTTGCCACATGCTTTTTCAAAATCGACAAAGCAAGTATATACGTTCTTATTCATGTCTAAGCTGCGTTGTACAAGAACATTAATGACAAAGAGAACTTCTCTAGTCCCCATTATATTTCTAAATCCAAACTGCGAATCACTGATATTTTCTTCGATGTTTTTGTGAATTCTGTTATGTATAACTTTTAAGAAGGTTTTAAGACAATGGCTCATTAGGCTAATAGTTGTATATTCGTTGCATTCTCTTGCATTAGACTTCTTTGGTAGCGGGATAAAAGTTGAAACAAGCCAATCTTCTGGCAATATTTCTGTTTGATAAATGGTATTAAATAGATCAACTAGGACGTCGATGTTGTCTTCGCTGATTAACTTCAGTAGTTCTATAGGAATTTGTCTGGGTCAGTGCTTTTTCCATTTTTGGAGTTCTTCAGTGCATACCAAACTTCTTGTTTTAATATATTTAGGCCCGCATGTTCTGTATTATTGTTTGCTTCTGGTCTTTGGTTTGCAAAGTTCTTCGATGTACTCTTTCCAACGTTTTAGCTTGTTTTGTATGTCTAGGATAATTTTCCCATTTTTGTCTTTTAGTAAGCGTGGTTGGTTTTTCCGAATAATAAAACAATTGTACGAAAATTAGTCAAATAACACTTAATAAATTTATGCATAGGTATCTACCTTTAACAGTAAATCATCTTCATCTGGCGCATCTAATTAGAAGAAACATTAATTTTTACTCTTTTTTAAAACATTTTGACTTTGGCTTTGGGTATTCAAATTATGTAAGGTGTTCAAAATTTGTAAATTTAATAATTTCGTATTTTTCGCTAATTCAGCACCTTGCACATACAGTGTGTCCCAGGATTGATGTTAGAAGAGGTGAGATGGACTAAAAACTTTTGAATTTTATTTTAAGGTTCTGGGATTCGGTCCTGCTTGGTCTGAAAAGAATTTTAAGAATATTTTCAGTTTTTGAAAAACAAGTAGGCCTTGACAGGGAAGCGAAAACGATTTTATTTTCAGGTAAACTATCCCTTCTGTTCATGATTCGACAAAAGTTTATTAAGAAAAGTTGTTCAGAATGATAAATTATGGCCCTATACAAAATTTCAGAAAGATATGTCGACTTAGAAAATACCGTTATTTTTTAAATTAAACAATATAAATTGTTAAACTTATATTTGTTTATAACAGCTGTCTTTTAGGTATATTTCATATAGTTTAGGAAAATTAGTCAGCTAATTATCTTCTTATATAATATATCTGACGTTTCGTCAGTTTAGCTGACTTTCTCAGAAATTACATATTATGTTGAAATACAATAGACTAAGAAGAAAAACGAGATTAAGATTAGATTACTTAAACAAAAATTTAAAACCCAAATAAACCAAATACTGCCCTCTCTAATCATGCAGTTGATAATTATCATAATTATAATTTTAACTCACCTAAAATAATGCAAAAAGAAATTATTTTACAAAAATGCCTTATACAGGGAATCCCAAAATGTACAGGGGGTTTTCAAAATTAAACTACTTTTGAACAGAGTAACCAATTCTAACTTTTCAATTGGAATCTTATCAAGGAAGCATGGGCGTTTTATTGACAGTTTTCAAAATAATTATCATGAACAATTATACCACCGACCAACGCATCATTTGCGTAACACATTACTTGAGAGCAAATTCGATTGTTGCGATTCAACAAGCATTTCAGAATGAATTCAAACGTCGGGAGACTCCTTTACGCAACACCATTTTGGCGTGGAATGAGAAATGGCAAGTTTTGGTTAACATCAATAGTAAAAGATCGACTGGAAGATTTCTAAGTGTTTTCAATCTTGAAAACGTAATGAGTAATGAGATATTTTGTACAGCACCTACAAGAGTGTGTTGAGGAGGACGGCAGCCACTTGACCACTTCAATTTTCAAGTAAAGAAACTCCCATGTTTCAGCTTTTAGGTAGGTTTTTGTAATATATGAAACTAATACCAAGTTATTTAATTTTGAAAAGCATCAGTATATTTTGGGATTCCCTGTATATGAAATGATTGAAATAAAAAGAAATACAAATTCTATTAATTACAAAACCGACATAGAAAATCTTTATTCCATTTACTATAATCCTCTCTAAATTTTCTTCTATAATTAATAAAGAAAAATATATCGTTTAAATTACAATTAATATCAAGATATCTTTTAAAATACAATTTTTGTATCAAGTTATACCTTTAAAGTAAGAAAGTTTAGATTTCAGATTTTGACATCTGACATTTTATATCTACAAAATCGTTTTAAATATTCTTTTCAACTTATATTGTAAGAATTATTATTAACCTTTGAACATTTTACGACTTTATAATGTAAAAATTTCAATCGACATTACATATGGTAAGAGTAAATATATATTGTTTAAGTAATCTAATCTTAATCTCATTTTCCTTTTTAGTCTATTGCATTTCAACATATTGTGTAATTTCTGAGGAAGTCAGCTAAGCTGACGAAACGTCGAGATAATTAGCTGACTAATTTTCCTAAACTATATTGAATAATATAAATTGTATTTTATTTTCAGGTAAACTACCCTTTCCGTTTATGATACGGCAAAATTTTATTAAGAAAAGTTGTTCAGAATGAGAAATTATGGCCCTATACAAAATTTCAGAAAGCTCTGTCGACTTAGATTAAACCGTCATTTTTAATAAATGCAATTTGTTTAATCTAAAAAATTACGATTTAATCTAAGTCAACAGATCTTTCTGAAATTTTGCAAAAGGCCATAATTTCTCATTCTGAACAACTTTCCTTAATAAAATTTTGCCGTATCAGGAACAAAAAGGGTAGTTTACCTGAAAATAAAATAGTTTTCGCTTTCCTGTCAAGGCCTACTTGTTTTTCAAAAACTGAAAATATTCTTAAAATTCTTTTCAGACCAAGCAGGACCGAATCTCAGAACCTTAAAATAAAATTTAAAAATTTTTAGTCCATCTCACCTCTTGTAATGTCAATCCTGGGACACACTGTATATCTATATTTTTGAATGATTTTTTTTATATATTTCATACTTAAAATTCAACCGTTTTTCAAGTATTTAAGTTTTAACATAATAAAACAATTTAATGCTTCTCAATCTAGCAGTGATTAACTTAAAACACGTACCTACTAGAAAACCTCTGTATTGTTATTATTGTGAGTTAAAGCGTTTGCAAGTAAAAAATTAACCGCTCCCAGAGTGCAAGTATCAGCACAATCAAAATTTTGCTGTGTAGTTTTGTTGCAGTTCTTTTTTAAATGAGTTGTAACATGATCTTTTATATTTTTGTTGTATATTTGCCTACTTGCAATGTACTACCCATATATCTAATACTTACTATATTGCTAGCGGCTATGAGTGGGAAACTCACGAAAGAAGTGAGACAGACAACCAACTCTTCAATGTATAACGGTGAGCGGTGCGCAAGGGCGGCGGCGTCGTCCGCCCAATGGGGAAGTGGTCAAGTTTAAAATTCGCTTTTAAAGGCGGAGTTCGAATTCTCAGGCATGCGCACGAGACGCGTTATACTCTAAGTGAGACTATGTCGGCGCCGTAATGTTTTCCGGCATTCCGAGGCCCTACTAGCAATATATATATATATATATGGTACTACCAGGGGAAGCCAGAAAGGTTACTGCAGTTATTAGAATTTTGACGTAAATCTTTTAAGCCATCTATTTACAGCACTTTATATTAAATAAAAAGTAAGTTTAGTTTGCCCTACCTTTCTGAGCCACCTGTATAAGCAAAATATTGTACTACTAGTATGCACCATCTTAGTATCTATAATTCTCATGCGTTTCGATATACAGTGTGAAAATTAAGTAGCTCGTAAATTCAGTAACTCCGTTAATATTTGCCTTTGGGAAAAAATCTCAAAGGGTTGTAGCTATTCAAAGTGCAGCAAGTATCGAGAGATCCAAAAAAAACTGTTCCTCAGCGGGCTGTGGAAATTCAATGTATGAATTTGACATTGACGTACAGTGTCACCAACATATTATCCATACGTTGAATTTCCACAGCCCGCTGAGGAACAGTTTTTTTTGGATCTCTCGATATATTAAAGTCATTTTCAGATTCCTATATCATTTGTTTTAAATGCTATGACGTCATCAATATGTTTTTAAATAACTCTATTTGCAAAAATATGAAATTTTAAATAGGTCACACTAGAAAAATTTGGAAAAACTGCTTTAAAGTTCATACAGCAAAGATAAATGAAATTAACAGAGTAATTCTAGTTATCTGGGTTTGAAACAAAAAAACTCAGTATGTGACGGATGTCTGCACTCTCCTGAAGTAATGGGAAAGGGGTTCCAGGGTGGAAAGGCAGCAAAGCAAAAGGAAGAAGGAAAAAATTAAAAAAAGAGTAATTCTAGTTACCTGGGTTTGAAACAAAATCCTTAATAGTGATTATTTTCGACTTTGACAATAGTTCCAAGATAACAAATTACTGTGCGATCATCGTTTTTTGTTTTAAGCCCATGTAACTATTCTTACTATTTTAAATTTAAGGTAATTTTGCCCAAATTTTTGTCTAATGTGACGTACCTATTTAACATTTTATATTGTTGGAAACAGAGTAAAACTTGTGATCAAAATAAATAAAAAAAGTATAAGTTGTTATTTAAAAAAAATATTGATGGCATAACATTTAAAACAAATGATATAAAAATCTGAAAATAACTTTTACATATGCGCTGCAATTAGAATCGCTACACCTCTTTGAGCTCTTTTGCTGAAAGTAAACATTCAGTAGTTACTGAATTTATGCGTTACTTAATTTCCACAATATGTTCTACCCCTGTATCAGACCATGTACATTAATGTTCCAAGAAGCTACATGGTGATATTTACATCTTGTACCAAATAAAGCTGTTTATGTACACATTAAGTAGAAAATATTGAAATTTATGGTAATTCATGTACTGAAAAATATTCCTCAATTAAATTTTAATACGTGATTTATTCTCTATGACAAAAATTATGGATTTTGCAATAAATTTTGTTTTTGTATAGTGAACCATTTTTCTTTTATAACCATATAAATTGGAAATCTCAATGCGTCAATGCAAGGTATTCTATCACTTTGTCGGGCTCCTCGAGAAATTTCGTAAAGTATAAGTAGGTGGGTGGTTGCACCTAATTGTATGACATATCTGTTTAGGTTCTAGAAGGTGCCAGCGAGGAAGTAAAGCAGCATCGTCGCAAACTAATCTCTGAGAGGGAAGCAGATTTAGCTGCCTTAGCATCTTCAAACACCGATATAAGTATGCCATATCTTAGAAGAGAAAGGCCTGCACAGGATGATTTGGATGATACATTTTGTGAACATGATGGTGAGGATTATGATCACGAATGTTTAGGGTGTCTATGGGCTGGAAGGCTCTACAATAGACATTAACCATGTCCATGTTCCAATTGTGGCGAGTTGGGGCATCCGTAGAATGATTGTCCCAACTGACGAAAATGTTAAAAATTATTGTACAAATAACACCAAGGGACAGAAAAGCATAATTTTTGCCAAGGTGAAAGTCTGAAGCTCAAAGGCGACCAGCAGGTTACGATGCATCGAGGGAAAAGTGGTGTTCTCTCTTGCTGTGTATGTACTATTTTTTCCAAGACCGGGAGTAAAAAGACAAGCAACAAGTATTTGTATAAATAAACATTACCTCAGAATTACACTGCAATATTTAATAACCTTAAGCTTTGAGTTGTGTTTATGTTACGAATACTATACCACATATATTTCTTATATGGTTGTTATATTGTTGATAATGAAAACTCCATAGAGTTATTATATTCATATTGTCTCGCTAGGGAGAAAATATGTTATTTCTGTCACAATTTTTGTAACCTAGAAACTGATCTCTACCAAAATTGTGACAGAAAACACGTTTTCTCTCTAGGGCGATAATATGAATATTATCTCTGTATTGAGTTTTCAATACCAACAATATAAAAAATGTATGTTGTCATGGTATACATAACATAAACGCAATCAAAGGCTACTAAATATTGAGGTATAATTCTGATAGTAACTGTAATACTTTATGAAAATACTTGTTTTTCTACGGTTACCTGTAAAACTGACTCTTAAAGCTCACTGTTAATGTGAAAAGTTAGCGATTCACACATTTTTTCCCTAGTAACCATCTTAACATCGCAATCATGTAAACAATGTCTTAATGAAATAGTCACGTGACTTCATTTTACTTTACCCGCCGCCATGGCTCCCTGCTTATTATTGTAATTAGTCATTTTTCTGGAACTGTCAAAAATTATTGGCAATTATTACATCACGGCACGTCCATCATCACGCAACAGTTTTATTGGGTTTTTTTGAAGTTGAAGATAGACCGTAGAAAAAATGTTGTATGTATTTCGAGTGTAAAGAGCCATTTTGGTATTCGGTTGCTTTTTCGTGCCTCGCTACCACTGGGCACAAAACTCACATCCTCATGCAAAATGGGTCTCTTTACACACTTAATACATAAATCTCTATTTTTGTTTCTACTACCGATTGTGAAAATGATTAACATCTAGTATCCACATAATCAAGGTGTTTGTTTTTAGAAAAACTACAGCTTATAGAATCTAGATTGACTCTCAAGGTAGGCCATGAAAGGCGCTGTAGCGGTGATATTTGATTTCACTGGAATTGGCAATATGTGGAAACAATAAGTAATTGTCAAACATACAAAGTTTGGTTATATTTTAAATTACAAGTAATGAGTAATGGTGGGTAGAGGATTTTGTTTGCGCAGTGACTAATGTCATATGACAAATTCTTTGTGTTTTAAAGTGTGAAAGTTGCTGTTGCCGTTAATTTTGTTAATTCTGTTATTTTGTTATTGGTATTGTTACTGTTGCTATTTATGTGTGTGTTGTTAATTCTGTTTTGAAATGCACCATACCTCAATCTTGAGTAAGCCTCTGATTTATTGTGTCATTTAGCTTAAGTAAGGTTAACAACGTCAAAAGTGTTATCAATACAAAACTTGGAAATTACTAGATTTTAACATTAGTTCCGATTTTCACCGCACTTCAATCTAGAATCTGTAAGCTGTAAATTTAATTCGTATATAAATCTATTTCTGTCTAACACATACAAAACTCATAAACTGTATCTTAGATCATTTGATTACCACGATCACATTATCAAACACCAATTTGTATACACAGCAGGAAAAAACACACTTTCCCCTCGTTGTATTGGTAGCTGTGGGATTTACTTAGATTTAGTAAACTACCTACTGTATCTAGTGAATAAAAGTTTGAAGTTTTTCATGAATTAAACAATAGGTAGTGTCGTACTGTGTATTACTTTTCATTCTGCAAAATATTTGCTAATTTAAACTTTAATTATAAATGTTCACGTTATCATATGAAAAAAAATGGTTGTAAAGTATTCTTTTTCCTACAATTTCTAAAATAGTACCTATTTAGTACCAGTTCAACAACATAATATATATGTGATACATGGTAGTGTTCAGATAATTTGGTATCTTGGATCTTACTTTAAAGTAAATCACTGTCTTATTCTGATCACAAATTGTTTTAGCCAGGTATGATCGGAATACTGCTGCCAAGGTTATAATGCACTGCTTTGCCATAAGCACTTGTCAGTAAAAAATATCTCTGCACTACCGCTGATGTGTTCTTATATTGTTGTCATACCCAGTTCTTAATGTAGCTGTTTGTTTCGAATATACCATAGTTTACTGCAATTCAAAGTGTTTTATTTTGTAATTTACATATATTAGTTTCTGTAGTATTGCTCCGAACTGGTGATGTGTACATAGCCGGAGGCCTAATTAGGAACTTGTACATCAGTATTGCACATTTAATTTTCAATCTGGACTTTATATATAGGTATAGTTGTGATAGTCTTGCATAGTTCTGATTAAGCTTTCGATCAATATGCAGTTTCCATGTGAATAGCAGTACTCCCAGATATTACATTGCCTTGTCCACAGGATTTGATTTAACATCGTTATTGACCTTAATTGTAAATACTTTGACTAAAACACAGCTGGAGCCTGTGGTTTGAATCTGACACAATGCGTTAAAAACCCCTAACCACACAAATATTTAAAACCGCTAAATAAATATTTTGACAGCTGAACTGTCATCTTTAGTAGCCATGAAAAAAAGAGACTAACTCATGAAGTTGGCCAAAGATATGTTCTTCACCAAATTACCAGTGAGTCAGCACTCCCGCACATTCTAACGCTATTTATATCGTGTGATCGAAAACTTTTATCCTCTAGAGGGCTGTGGAATTATTTTGTTAAAAATGTATGTTAGCAGTCGTGGTGGTACGAGTCACATTGGAATTTTATATTTGTCAGTTTAAAGTTATATCAGAAATGTCATTTTGACAAATAGAAACATTTTTGCTGCATATATAAAAAATCTGGTGTGATACACTCACACAACTTCCTTTTACAGTGATCTTATAATTAGTCAAAAATTTCATTTTTAATTTTTAACCATTTGTTAAAAATTTTCAAAAATTACAAATTCTACAAAAACGGTACAAAATCGAGTGTTAGTTGAAGAGACAAATTTTCTCTAGAATTTTAAGGTGAATTCAAAAATGTAATAATATACCGGGTGTTTTATTTAAAATAGGAGTTAATAAAAAAAATAGAAAAAAAAAACAAAAGAAACCCACTTTAGAAGTATTCAACTGGAAAATCACCTATCTCACATCAATACACATTAAAAATGTAAGAAAAATGTAAAGTTTAAAAAAAATCGTTAGAGCCGTTTTTGAAAAAATCGAAAAAAACTGAAAAATCACAAGAGTAAACACCTACTTCCGGTTATGCGATTTTCTTCAAAAGCTTGCTGTCTCATCTACATAGTACACAAAATTTATATATGAAGTTTCAACGCCATACCTCTTTTCCTTTTTGAGATATTCTGTTCACAGACAGACACACAGACCAATGAAAAAAAATATGTTTTTTGGGATCAGGGGACTCTAAAACGTGAAGATCTGTTGAAAACTCAATTTCGAATTTTTGGGGTGAATCCAATAATTCCTTTATAGTAAAAGGAAGTAAAAATGTAATAACAAAAAGATCCACAGCTGTTCAAAGTGATTTCCTCCATTTTCCATACACAGCACCACTTTGTGTTCAGTAGTAAACATTCTGTCAATATTCTATAGGTTATATTATTAAGTACTTTTACTCATCAGTCATTACTGCCAACCAATGAAATTTTTGAAAAATTCCCAGCCCTCTGAACTCGAGAGGGTAAACTTTTTCGATCATACATTACTATTATCCATTCACAAAACTCATGAACTGTCAGTGTCAAATTTTTAAATATTTGCCGAGTGTACCTACCTGGAAATTACAGTTTTTTTTGGGATGTACTTCGGATCTAGTGATTTCTAGTAATATTTAAAGTTAAGGTTATGTTACATGTGTCAAAAGTCACAACTATTTTCTTCTAGTTTTTCCTTGTAATAATCAACTATAGCCTTTTTTCTCTTTCCAATAATAAAATCATCTTTTGTTTCTGTTCCATTGCAATTGAAATGTATGCAAAAAAATTAAAGAATTTGGGAGATTAGTTTTTACAAGAAAGTGTGACACAAGTCAAGTTTTTAAATTTCAAGCTCTTCAGTGCTGCCAAAATCAGCAAGCAGAAGTTCCAAAACAGAATTTAAACAAGGTACCAGCTTGACAGCGGTTTGGCAGTTCACGAGTTTTTTGAATGGATAGTATCTGACACGGAGAGCGTGTCCTATGCGATCAATCAGGTGTCAACTTCAACAGTCAAGTACTCAACAAACAGTATATAAAAATTTTGTTTCACCCAGCTACAAAGGGCCTAGAGAACATTTGTAGAGATTCAGACTATAAAGTTGGTAATAGTTCAAACAACAATATTCGAAATTTATTATTGAATCCAAAAGACAAGCAGAATTTAATGAATGATTTTATTTTATTTTATTTACATTTATTCTTGTTCGTGAAATACTTACGTTACGTTCAGGCAGTCTGTATTCTCTTAAAATGTAGGGCGTAACGTAAAATTTTTAACGTTATTATCTACGATATGAAAGACCATTTTGGGAAAAATACTCAAACGTAACTGTAGAGCTCTGACGAGCGATTTTTCAACAACATTCATAAAATATTTGTGTTATGTTTAAGCAATTTGTGACCTTGCAAAACGTAAGAAGTAATATATTGTTATGATACATGATGCAGGAAATTAAAGCATATGAAAGAAATATTTAAAATGAACTAATAAAATTGGACAGTTACAATAATTGAATTTTATGGGTATAAAGTTTTGAACATAAATAATGAAAGTAAAAGATACAAGGGTTCTTTTTATTGTGAATCATTTAATATTGTTGTATTTATTGGAATGGATTAAACTTAATGGTTGTATTTAATATTTATAAAAATAAACCAAGGTAACATTGACAAATGTATTTGTTAAGAAAATTCTGTACATTATTTAGAAAAAAATAGGAAGTGTGCATTAAGAATCCTTTATCTAATACCGGGACGCTGATCCGTCCGGGACGCTGTTTCAGCAGCCAAACCGTAAGAGATAGAGAAAAAAGTTATAAAAGTTATATGTTTGGAATGGTCATGTCAGGTCAGGAACCGAATTTCAGTCACGTGACACTTCCGGTTTTCGAGAAATCAAATATTTTAAAAAATTTTGTTTTTATTTAATACGCGTTCTATTTGAAAAACGGTCTTTTTTGTTTTATTAAATGAGACATTTGTCTCACTGGTTGCTAATTGTCTCTAATAGATATAAAAAGTTTGTTTAAAAACAGTTACATAAAACAACTCAAGTAAGCATGTGTGTAATTTGGCTATTATTAAGGTTTGTTAAGATAAGTTGAAAAAGCATTTTGAATAACTGTCAATTTTGAAAGTGATAACATAAAGTTTAGTTAGTACTGACATAGGTGATTTGAATAGTAGTAAATGTCAATGTGAGATACAGTTGTCAGTTTACCTGGTTTGATTAATTTTGAAAGTCAGGTTTGACGTTGAGTATCATTGATAGCAAACTAGATTTTGATGAACCCACCCTGAAAATAAGAGCTCTCGATTTAAAAGCAGTTATCATTTGATACTTAAGACATTACATGAATTAAGGCATAGTTTACCTGGTGAGCTATTGCAATATCATTTTTAACATTATTTTTTACGATACAAGAGATAATTTTTTTGAAAATAATAACAACCGTAGAGCCTCGACACGGGATTTTAAAATATTGTTTGTGAAATACTTACGTTACATTTAGACAGTTTACGCTTGCGTATTTTTCACAAAATTGTCTCTCGTGTCGTACAAAATAATGTTAAAAATTATACGTTACGTGAGATCCAAAACTGTCTAAACTCAACGTTATTTGAAACTCTCACGTCAAAGCTCTACGGTTACGACCCAAACTCGAACTAGACTCCCATCGGCAAAGAGGCCCTTTGAAGTGGAAGAGATCGCAGAAGTTTCCACAACCCCCGGGTGACATCTGGAGGGAATCGCTTATGTTTCGTACCTCGCAGGTGATGCTTGTAAATACAGGCAATTAGCCAAAAACGGATAGAAGTCCTGTGATAAATATACCATCTCTAAGAGGCAGACGTAGTTATCCCAATAAATGCTCAATGCCCAAGAACCGCATACCAGCGAAGCTTTCACACTATATTTCAAGATGACGAGAAGCTAACTGCCGGTCTTATAAAGGCCACTAATCCGACGTTAACTTTAATTTGCTGTTAAAATAAACAAAAGCTCATCAAAACGTCAGTGCTTATGACATTTTATTTATTAGTAAACAAATTTTGATGCGTTTTTGTTTATTTTAACAGCGAATTAAAGTTAACGTCAGATTAGTGGTTTATAAGACTGGCTGTAAGAGTTATAACTTGGAGCACAATCACGGAATTCTGCCGAAATTACGCCGCTTTTTTGAAAAAGAAAAGCAAACAAACACAAAAGGAATTGTTAAAACAGCTGCTGACGGCTGCCGGTAAAGTAGATGACAACCTAATCGCTAAAGCTGCGTTTGCACAACGACCGTGTTGGAATTAAAAAGCTTTTACACGGCCAATATTCATACACAATATATTCTAGTGTTAATTACGCTTTGTCACGTAGCAAACGTTATTTTAAAATTTCGTGTCCCTCGTAGCTTAGAAAATAATGTTAAAAGTTAAACGTTGTGTAATACGTTTCGTGAGATCGTAAACTGTTTATTATACAGTGTCTATAAAAATTGTTAGGTCAAGAGGGCTTTGAAAGTATATGTAATTGGCAATTTTGCCGTAACATTGTTTTATGGCCAATACTAATTAATTTAATATCAACAAACATAACGTTTAAACAAATTTTAGTCATTCTGTAAGGATATATTTTTAACGTTGAAGGTAATCAACACAATCCTGAAACTATTACAGTTGAAACTAATCCAATTAACATTATTTAAATTATGATAATGGGAACAAATTTGCAAAACTGTCACAAATAAGATCGCCGGTAATACAGATGCCTACAAAATCCATAACACAATCCACTATGCTTAAAGGGCGGCATCATTCATAGCCTCATTGACCAGACAAGCTTTTATAGACAATCTGTATTGAACGTGTCTATTTTTAAACAATGCCGCAGTTTCGCAGTGCAATATTACAATGCGTAGTAATTTCTTTATAAATAAAAACTAGAAGTTTTGAAAATAAACACAATAGTTAATTTTTTTCACATAGAAATGCAAATGGCGCAATTTTAGGAAAACTATTGGCAACAATCATTATCATTAGATTGAATTGTGTTGGTAGTACATACGCTTCTGCTGGCTATTATTTTCGTGGTGAGTTGAGGTTTCATGTTGACTGGTTGACATTTAATTAGTTCAAGTTGTAGCTCTGGCTAATATAAACTAGAAATGGGATTTTATAAGTTAGTTTTAAGTCGGTAGGTATTACAATGAGGACAATTACAGTTTACAGTAGTAAGAACTACAATTTAAAATAATTAAATGTCGACCAGTCAACATGAAACATATCTAACCTCACTCCAAAAATAATAAACCAGATGCTTACATACCTCAATAATTCAATCTAGTGACAATAATTCTTGCCAATGGTTTCCCTAGATTGTATCTCCATTTTGTAAAATACAGGTTGATTATAAAGTAAGGGTCAGTTGAATTTCTCCATTGCTATGAGAGATAAAAAATAACTTTTATATGGAAAAGGTGTACCAAGACTAGGAACAAAGTACCAGACTTCCAGTTACACAGGAAGTTTAATTATTTTTGGTTATTCTTATGGAGCATCCTGTAATTTTAAAATTAATGTGATACCTAGTTTAGGAAATTATTAAAAAAAACTATTAACCAGCTATAGGCCTGAGTTAATAATTCACGAGCTATTAGCGTTTACAGTTATGTAGCCAACATCACTTTGAGCTGAATACGTTCTGAAGAGGCTACGGAAAAACATGCAATTTATGTTAGTCTTAAAATGTTACATTAGTTTGACTGGATACCTACCTTATTGAAGCATATGGAATTTCTCTGAAATGCTCCAACATATCTTCATTAGGAAATTTCCCATTTCTATTTTGTCTACATTTAGCATTTCCTGGATTTGTAGGAACATTTCCGTATGTTTGCAATTTCATTGCCAGTTTAGCATATGTATGAGGTTGCAGCTCGTGGTTATTTGGGTAACAATTGAGATACATTTCAGCCGCTTGTTGACAATTTTTATCCTCTAGAGCAGTGGTTCCCAAACTTATTTGGCCTACCGCCCCCTTTTCAGAAAAAAAATTACTCAGCGCCCCCTGGAAATCTACATTCTTTAAGCGAACAAACAGAAAGATTTTGTAGTGGTAGCTTCTTGAGACTGATAATTATCTATACGAGTATTTCTACGTAGGAAATTATTTTGAAAGAATAAATTAATTAGCAATTAAAAAGTACAAGGAAGGATTTATACATTAAAAGTACAACATAAATATTTGAGAATTGTTTAATGAATGAAACATTAGATACAGTTACTGTTAAATTGCGAATAGTTTATTAAAAAGGTTCCAGCATATAAGTTGATTTAGTTGGGATAGTTGTTTGGTAACATCAGAGCTTAGATTTTAATTTGTAGGTATTAACTGACAATCGGAATAACTAAAGTGAAAGCCAAACTCAAATGATTATCTGAAAAAGTCAATTATGAAATGTTATAATAAAATATACCATATAGAAATTTTGTATAGATTGTTATTGCTAGAGAAAATGGTATTTTTAAAATAAACAAATCTTTTCTGAATTTGTAACCTGTATTTTGAGTAAAAGAAAATTTGAATAATAAAAGCCCTTTATTATAATAGTATTTACTTTCTGGATGGTGTATTAAAGGCTGTGATAAAGTAAAATTAAAGAAACGGAGAATAAACAGACTGAATAAATAAAGTAATAAATAGTATGAAGAAGAATAAGAACATTTAATAATGGTAAATGGTCTTCATGGAATAAATAAATCTGTAACTTGCATTTTGTGTGTTTATTTGGAAAATAATGTTACACTATGTTACACAACAGATGAAATATGTACGAATGGTTTTTCTAAATCTTCTTATCTTCTCTTCCTTCTTTAAGCTTTCAGCGCCCCCTTATTTTATTCACCGCCCCCCAAATGCACCCGAGGCTACTATCGCCCCCCTGAATCGTTCCAGCGCCCACCAGGGGGCGATATCGCCCACTTTGGGAATCACTGCTCTAGAGAGAGAGCTGTGATTTTTTTTAAAATTTAATTTATTTTGGCAGTGAAGGGCAAAGAAAGGTACTTAATAATATAACCTACACAATTTAGACAGAATCACTTAACGTGGTGCTGTGTATGGAAAATGGAGAAAATACTTTGAAGACCTGTAGTTATTTTTGATATGTTAAATTATATGTGATACAGTTGTATTCACACACAATATTGTTTTTCATATTTAGGTCAGAGAGATATAATTGTGTTGTTGATTTCATCGCAATATTCGTTTTTAGAGCTACAATTGAGAGTTTTGAGGACCGCTGGTAGGGTAGGAACGGCTAGAAAATCGTTTAATAAATAAGCGACACGCGCTTTACGCGAGAGCGGGCAAAACTTCAAAATAACTCGTCCCAAGAATATGGGCTATGTGCAAGGATTGTTTTTTTTGCAGAAGCTTGTTTGTAACTAACTCCATCAATTGGCACAGGCTTAAATGTCCAAATATTCGCTTTTACACCAAAACGTCGCCCAACGGCGTGGGGCACACAAAGAACCAAAAGCAGACTAACTCCCCCATCAGTTTATAGAAAAACCGTGCAAGATGCTAGCTTCGCTGTAACAATGAGACGAAGGCCAAAACGCAAGAGTTTGCAAAATCCAAGCACCACCAAAAAAAGTAATCGCCAACCTAAAGAAATTTCGATGCTCGCGAACCGAATATCGGCACTAAAAGTTTGTTTACAGAGTACCAACTGCTAAGAGAGCATTTACTCCTAAACAACCTTTGGTGGTGAATTCCAAAAATCCCTGAAAATGGTTTGGCCTATTTGTCAAACGATCTAATATGTCAAATTTCAACTTCCTATCTGTATAGTAGTTCCCTCGTTAGGGCAATCTAAAAAACCGGTCTATCTCATTTAACTCTTTTGAGTTGATGCATTCTGAAAAACCCTGAAAATGGTTTGACATGATTTGTAAAACGATTATGTCGAATTTCGACTTCCTACCTGTATCTATCTCGTGACGATCTTTCGAAAAACACATCTAGCCCATTTCATCCCTTTGAGAGGATACATTTCGAAAACCCTTGAAAATGACTTGATTCGATGTGTAAAACGAACTACTGTGCCGAATCAACTTTCTACCTGCAGCAGTTACCGTATTATGGCGATCTTTAGAAAAACACATCTATCCCATTTAACCCTTTCGGGAGTTATTTTTGAAAAAGCCTGAAATTGTTTTGACCTAATTAGTAAAACAATCTAATATGCCGAATTTCAATTTTCGGCCTGTAGTAGATTCTTTGTGGTGATTCTGGAAAAACACTTGTGGCTTATTTAACCAGTTTGAGGGAATGTATTTCGAAAACCCCTAAGAATGATTTTCGATTAGATCTATAATGCCGAATTTCAACTTACTGGCTGTAGTAGTTTTTCCGTGGCGATATTTGACAAACAGATTTGTTTCATTTATAACCCCTTTCGTGGACGAATTCTTCAAAACCCTAAAATTATTTGACCCGATTTGAACATGCTCAATTTCAACTTCCTATACTTGTAGTAATTTTCTTGAGGCGATAACTAGAAAAACAGATTTGTCCCATTTAACACTTTTCGGGGATGAAATTCGCAAAACCTTGAAATTTACGTGATCTAATTTGTAAAACGGGCTAATATGTCGAATTTCAGCTTTCCCCCTGTAGTAGTTTCCTCGTTGTAGATCTTTAGAAAAACAGGTCTCACACAGTTAACTCCTTTGTAGGAATGAATTTTGAAAAGCCCTGAAAATGATTGGATCCTATTTGTAAAAAGAACTAATATAAAGAATTAGAACTTTTTTAGTTTTCCCAGATTCTGTTATGTAATGATCTGTGAAGTAAAAGTCAATCCCGTCGAATAGAGGGTAATAAACACTTCTTTGTAGACGATATTGTATAGTAAATAGTATAGTATAGTAACTGACCCCTAAGCAGTCTAGATAAAGTTGACCGAGAGAAAAAGTCTTTGCTTAAGTCCACCGCAGCCTGATTCAGCGCCTGTCCATGCACCTTGTTGATTGTCATAGCAAAGCAGGTTTTGACGGAAAATTGCAGCTCTTAAATTGAAAAGATAGTCTGAAAGAATAAGGGGTATTCGAGGAATAAAGCCTGTTTCGCCTTCTCCAAAACCAATGAAAATTGCGGCGTCAGTGACGTTTTGATGAGGAGCTTTCACCTGCAGTCGAGTTTGGGAGTCTTCACGTTTCTCAGTAGCATAATGGGTGCTCTAACTTTCAAAGGCAGGCGATTTGGAAAAAGTCCGGAAGGGTCGAGAGTATGGAGAAACTCAATGTGGTAGCGCACTGTGTCCTCTGCCTCCACCACAGTGTTAATCGACTGATAGATCTTATCCTCCGAATGAACGGCTCCGAGGTGTGTCTTGTTGTTTTCAAGTGCCTTATCATTCTTCAGAGTGATAATCGCCATTTTTCCAAGCCAGAACAGGTTTTGCTATTATGTCCTTGATGTCGGAATATATTATGTTAGTGAGGTTGGCGATATATCTCACGGCTTGACATAGGTTTTTATTGTTGAGTTTCAAGAGAAAACTATTCGGCCTTGGAATATCCTCTCAGGTGAACTCTTATGTAAATTCAAGACAATATGTTCTTATTGTACTGATACTGCATTTTGAAAAATCACTGTTATAACACTTTTTTGCCTTGAGAGCAACTGCCATTTAAATATCATCGTCGTCGTCCATTAGGTAAAATTTTAATTTTTAAGTTTTTAAAGCAACGTGTTACGGTATTAAAAGAACTTTACGACACCCACCCAAGGTGAGCATCGCACCACGGAATCAGTCCTGAAAAACTGGCACACTTGCCCTGAAATCGTTTCGAAATAGGCTAATAGGCCACGGCTGGAACGCTCAGGGAGTCGGGTGTGAGTCACACGGTACGTTCAGGGCAAGCATGTTGCGGCATAATATATATATAGGGTATGTCGAAATCGTGAGGGCGCCACCAAGCCTGTCTTAACCCGGCTAACCGGGCCTGGACGGTTAGACGGGAGCGAAGCACGCAAAATACTCCGCCGATAGGATTACTCAAGAATTGCAAGGTCAAATAACAATTTCGGGATTGCCTTATGCAAGGATTGTAATTAGGTGTCAATCCGACCGCGACTACGAGCTGTCTCACCCACCTGTACGCTCAAAGCTCCCTCGTTCCGTCGCACAATAATCAGTACACTGAAGGGGGCGCTTATCTGTAACAGAACATGCACAAGTAGAAACAAAACAATAGTTCCCTTAGCTAACAAATCATGTATTGACTAACGGGTTACAATGGTGCAGCAGAGTGCGTCGCCCTATATCTATAAATAGATTATAACTAAGAACACCAGCTGGCGCGCGCTCTAAACCTAGCGACAGATGTTGAACAGTAATGAACAAATTAGCACTCGCAACATGGACAGTCTGTAATTTTGAATGAATGTATAAATATGCTGGCGCGACGCCTTATGCAGCAAACAGTAAAGAACAAATTAGCACTCGCAACATGGACAAATATGACGACAGTGCCTGTAGGCACAAGAGATGTGACGGCTCGCTCGCATTCACAGCGGTAATCAGTTCAAAGACACATACCTTAATATGTAGGCGGTTGGGGAGCCTGGTACAGTTGAGTTGCGACAGGCTGCAGTCTTAGGTGGCAGGTACCTTCGATGTTCGACGGCTATAGGGATGAGTGCACATCCGCCATAATGGCGACGTGAGACGCGTCAGGACGCGTACAACGGGACGACGAAAAATGGGCCACTTTCGTTCTGCGGGACAGATCCTCGGAGGTCGAGATGAAGGGGGCACGACCCCTTACTTACGGAAGCAGGAACTGGGCTCAAAAAGCACCCACGCTACGCCGAAGACAATTCGAAACTCACACTCACAACCACCACACGAGCGTTCTCTGCAACGGGCTGCGGTCAACTGCCCCTTAAGGCGAAACCGTTTGTCACATAGTTGCTGAAGCAGCACTCGACGGGAAAAAGGCTGACGCCCCCGCCAAGGGCGGGAGCGCCGCACGAACGCACACACTATCCGACCTCTTATACGATCGACGGCTCTCGGCTGAATGCCCAGAGGGAAGCGCTGGCACAGGTCACCTTGGTCGCGTCCCCACGTGACTAAACCTCGGCAGCCAATCGCGGGGCGATAAAATGAAACAAATTAATGCCGGCAACAATGGTATCACGCCACAACGGCGTGCTTTCTAGAAGATTCGGAATTCTTGCGAGCGATACGCTCGGCTGCCAAAGCGCCATCAGAGGGGGGCTCCAACCGACGAAAAATACTGCGTTTGGGGCCAAATATGTGCGAAATCGTGATTTTGGAATTAGGCGATGAAGCCAAATAAAGAACTAAAAGGGTTTAGCATACGGGCACGCTGCCCTAAAGCCTAGGTGGCTATTTAAAATACCAAAAAGACCTGAATCAAATGTGCGGCAGATGAGATTGTACCTACTAGTGCGCAAAGATTGAAAATGGTTTTAACATAGCAACAAATTGCCCTAAAGGCGTGAAATGCAATTAAGCATCTACAACAGCAAAATGACTTAACAAACGCACACTTGACATTGCTACATATTATTGACCATGGTTAAATACTGGTTGTGGAAAATACATTCCTACTTTATCCAGAGTTTGTTCTTGCGATTTATTAATTGTTATCGCAAATGCTAGGCGTACAAGAAACTGTCTTCTTCGAAAGTAAAAAGGTAATGTAATATCACAAGGTGTTAAATCTATACTCGTAATCTATACCAGAAGACACATTTATATTTCTCAAGAGAATAACAATTGCCGCTATTTTTAGTGTTAAGCAATGTGGAGATATTCCACTGAAATTTAACGAATCTAGAAATTCCGTAGGAAATTGTAAAATGTCATTATTTGAAATTGTAATCACACTCAAATATTTGTTTTCATAACCAGGTAAGAGAGATATAATTTTGTGGTTAATTTCATCGCAATGTTCGTTTTTTTTGCGCTAAAATTGAGAATTTTGAGATACTAAGGGTGTTCTCAAGAGTTGACAAGTTATTACCAAATATTTCTGTAATGATGTCTTTTTTGGCAATTAGTTGAGATGGTATTTTAATTTTATCCTCTTCCCCTGTAATCGTGAGATATTCTCTGTTTGCAATTTGCAAGAGAATGGGCGACGTGTAGGCACATTCGATTAATAATGAACTGATGTACAGTCAAGATTCATTCACACAAGCTACTTTTGCAAAGGAAATATTGAAAGATTCTTAAAAATTTGCTGTCACAGCACAAGTAATTTGACGGATCTCTCATAATATTTAGCAGGCCGTGCGTATTTTACACAAACAAATTTTAGCAGTGCAGTGATCCATTGCAAAAATCAGCAGAAAACCGCTGGCCGACTGCGAGAATTTACTTGTTTCACTGCAACGGTGCTGCAAAGCTACGTCACTTATGCGCTACAATATTTTGGTTTTTCTCTAAAAGTTATAAAGTTATTTGCAATTTTGTGCACATCTACACGGTGACGGCTTTCATTATATTTATTTCATTAAGATATTGAATATTATGTAGGTTAAATTATGCTTGATAAACGTTGACTGTTGAAAGTTGAAAACTAACTTGAGTTTAGTTTTGGCTGTGGCTAATAAAGCAAATACTGTTTGAACCTAACTTCACCCCATGACTATAAAACGTCGTTGCCCACTTCAGCTCGTGACTAACAGGCTCTTGAATAACAGATTATGAAGGCATGATTAAAAGGACACTTAGCGACGTGTATATTTGTATGTTAAATAAAATTTTTAGAGGAGTAGAAAAATATACTTTCGATGTCACTCGTTGAAAATAGTAGTTTGTATACCAAGGCACTGAAGTTTAACTTTGTATCACGAATGTGGATTTAGTTGCCAAGGCCAGTAGGGACAAGGCAAATAAACCACATGACGAATAAAAAGGAACTTCAGCGCCGCCCCGAGGTGTACACTATGTTTTATTTGAAATCGAGAAATTGTGAAATTACAACATTTTAACCAACTTTTGTAGGTTATGTTGACGTCGGTTGACGTTTATTTGTCGCCTCGCCACCTACAAAAAGAGTTGTAAAATAATGGATTGCTTCACTGCCGATTTCTCGTATTCTAATGACGATTTCGGCGTACTTCACTGCCGATTTCAAACAAACGAATTTATTTGTAACATATGTGTTGAAAACAATCGTATTTTGAGCAACATTACGCTTTTGTTTGTTTGTTAGTCTGTCATTTATTATGGCCGTATGGATTAGTTTCACTTTAATTATAGTACCTAATACTGTTTCTGTGTACATGGAATACTTTTAGTATTAATATCTGGTTAATTATTAACTTGAGGCCTAAAGTTGGTTAATAATTTTTTAAATGTAATATCCTAAGCTAAAATTAATTTGAAAAATACAGGGTGTTGCATAAGAAACACTAAAAATAATGAAACGGTTTAACCGGAAGTCGGGTATTTTTCTTTGTAACTTCATCGCTCCAATCAACGTGTACACAAACAGGTATTTTCCCAGCACTTTAATTAAATTGCCAATTGCTAAATATTCCTGAGATATAATATTTCTGCACTAAAGTGGGTAGGGAGCAAGATTTTTTTCTGTTGGATCTAAAACGGCGCTACAAATTTAACAAATTGTGAAAATCGCGCTACGTCTCAAATGGTGTAAACTGTAAAAAGACGGCATTTTCGCAACAAGTCGCTATGAATCCAGGTCTCTAAACGTAGTAGGTTGCCTCGTAACTGCTTTGAAGTGGGGGCGTAAGCAGGGATAACGCGTCGACAGGTATGCTACCGTCTGTCTGCACTTGTGTATATGTGATTTTATAGTTTATACTTTCTGTAATTTTGACCTAATATAATGACATTTTGTTGTTGTTTTGAACGTCAAATAATGCATATATTTGCACTAGTTGCAATATGACATTTCATATTGACACTAGTGCTAATATGACAATTTAGAACAACTTTATAGATTTAAGTAAATGTATGTACTATAAAAATTAATGACTCATAATTACAGAAACGTTGCAAAATTAGTGTTTTTTACACACAATGTGTTGCTCAACTCGCTAGCACTCGTAGGGCAAACTTCACGTCTAGTGTGAAAATACTTACATTTTGCAACTAGATACCTACATAAATAGCTATTTTAATTTATTTTATTAAGTAAAATGAGGTTACAGATTATACATACATACATACATAAACAATGGATAGATAATAGTTATTTACGATATAAGGCCGGAAAATGACTTATTAAAGTACGAGTTTAGATGTTTACGAACGAGGCGAGGAACGAGCCGAGTCTGGAATTTCTAAACGAGTAATTTAATAATATTTTACGGCCGTGTATCGTACAATGTTTTATTTCATACTGTTTTATACAACATGTTCATTGAAAAAGTCCATAAGTGGCTGCTGTGGAAATTCAAACGTATGAATATGTTAGTGGCACTGTAAGTTTGTCAAATTCGTGGTTAGCATGTTAGGTTTTGCGTCAGTTTGTGTCAAAACTAACGGAAAACCTAACCTGAAAACCTTGAATTTGACATATACTTACAGCGTCACCGACATATTATTCAGTAGTTGCCTAGCAACACTTTCCGGCCTTGTGATGTAATGTTCCACTTACCGGCCTTGTGTTGTAACGTTCCACTTTCCGGACTCAAATTAATGAGGTAAAGTCGTATTTTCCGGACAGTATGAAATAACTTAATAAGTTTAAATTACACCTACTAATAAGGTACTGTATGATCAAGCACTTTTAACCTCTAGTGGGCTGTGTATTTTTTAAAAATTTAATTTATGTTGGCAGTGATGCGTAAAGGTACTTAATAATATAACCTATACAATTTTGACAGATAAACTTAACTTTTACAGGATGTTTAATACCGAACACTAGGTGGTGCTGTGTATGGGAAATGCAAGAAATCATTATGAACAGCTGAAGTTGTTTTTGTTACTTACTAACATTTTTATGTATTCAACAAAAATGTTTGTATTTGGTAAAATGACATTTCCGATATAACCTTAAACTGACAGAAAGTAAATGTTTTACTTCTGTCACAATTTTTATGCTATAGAAACCGACTTCTACTCCCGGTCGTGGAAGTAGTATATTACTTTACAAGGGATGTAGGTAAGATTTACACTACCGAGGACCGTTTGATGCCTGAGTGAGCGAAGTGGTTGAAATAAAATTTCGACGTTGAGAGTGGTTTTTTTCAACGAGCGAAACGTGCGTAATTGATTACTGTTTTAAGAATTAAGCAAAACTCAATTAATATGCATGCCCTGCTCCTATTCGTCGATAAAAATAATAACTGAAGACAGTTATTGACATATAACCAAATTGATCCATTCTACACTGCATGTGCACTGCATATACCATAATGCAATACCAGCGGCACATACACATTTACATTCAAACAAAATTCAAAACCTACTAGATGTAATTCTTTTTAACACACCTGTTACAAGCCTACTTACAGCGTTCAAATGACCATACTCGTGACGTTTTCGCGCCACTGCTCCTATTGGTTGAAAGTTACGAGGCAAGCTACCTCGTTTAAATCTTGACTATGAATGGCAACACCGTAAACAATTTACAGACCAATCGGAACATAGGAATTTAAGTCTAGTGGAGGTGGCAACAACAATCACTGGCTTCCAGCAAATTTCAAACAATTTAGTGTCGGTGACAATTTCGTTCGATCAGATTGGAAAAGGTTGAGAGTATTATTTTAAAATGGAGCAGGCCAGTCTCGTCAGTATTTCTACATCAGATGAAGATGAAATTCCATTAACTTCAGACAAGGTTAGATTTTTTCAAGTTTTAACACATCACCATGACACACACCTCACACGATGGTTGCTGGTTGCTCGAACTTTGTATCCCGAATCCGGGGCAAGTTGAGCATTGTACCGCCAGACGCAAGCACATAAAGCACCAGCCTCTACGCCGCAAAGTAAAATGAGGTTACCGATAATACAATTTTGATTTCGTAAAAATGACTTGATCCACAGTTTTACATCGGACGCTATTCCTATAACTCGTTAGCACTTGCCGATTTGAACATTTCTCCAATACATTGCATTTTAGAACGGAAGAATGGAGAGTGGTATATTTTCTCTAAGGTATTTTTGTGTTTTCAGAGTTTAGCAAAAGTAACAGCTTGCATTTGCAGAGCTCAAACGGCACCTGGCTGAATGAAATTTTGCTGGAGAAAGGCGATAGTCAGTTGTTACTGACAAATGGCGACGTGATATGGTTGAGCGCTAAATACAGGTTTATGTATAAAAAAACCTCCCAGCAAATATCAAACGGTACCACTGAAGAAGCATTAAGTGGAAATGTTACCAGTAGCAATGGATCTGACGTTTGTTATCCAATTTTTAGTCATATTTATAACAATAATTGTACAATAATTGAACAGGCCAAGTCAAGCAGTGGACAATCCCAACCTGTGGTACAGCCCTTACCGAAATGTAGTAGTAGTCCGACGCCGTCTTGTTCAAAGACAATTCGCAAACCGAAAACAACACTTTCAAGCAAGTAGAAGAGGAGCTGAAATGCAGCATATGCAAGGAGATGTTTGTAGAGGCTGTGACGCTGGCTTGCTCCCACACTTCTGTAAAAGTTGTATAGGGCAGTGGCAGGAACACGAGACTGTTTGCCCTGTATGCAGAACTGTAATTTCAAGCAATTTCCAACATTAGTTGTAGACAACTTAATTGAAAAGGTAAGTATACGGATCATTGCATGTAGGGGAAAAATTACTGTGCGAACGGTATTAAGTTGCTTTTCTTTTGCTCCAAAAGTTTGACTTTTGTAAGGCACCTTGTTAATCAAAAATATTTTAGTAATATACATCGCCTTCGTACCTACAACTTATATATAAGGGATCTTTATGTAATTGTCATAGTTTTAGAAATATCTTCCAACCCCACATTGTTATCGTACCCTGGAGAAACGTTAAATTATTAAACGTGGTATATGTGAGTTTTGGGGTTTATTTAGATATATGTCGAGATCGCTTGCTCTTAAACTTTAATCTGCTTTTTTAAAACTAAATGTTTTTGTAGAAGCCATTATTGGACTAATCATATTATTTTACTGTCCTATATTACCAGTATTATTTTGCATACTATTAAAATCACCTTGTATAGAAATAACGGAATTGGGATTCAAAAATTTAGACGATGTCAAAGTAATCTCGAGATTATTTTTAACAAATACTACAGAAATTGTTTAAACAAAGCTTATCGAAAAGTTCCAATATAAAATCCAGTATTGACGTATTTTTAAAACTGTTGTACATAAATACATCTTTCCAACATATGAAATGTGTAGAATAGAATGAAGACATTTTTAGCGAAAGAACTACCTGCATTGCTTTATTGTTGTAAAAAAACAATTTATTGTCTGATGTGTGTTTTGAGTTACAGGCGTGTCGTGTTTTGCTGATCACTGATTTGCATCACGATACGAGTATACTCGTGCTTGCAAATCATTTGTATCACTTACTCATAATCATATTATGCTTATTGCTTATACGTGAATAATATCATTTCTAATCACAAAAATACGAAAATTTAATGATTAATTTACTTGCGAACAAAGACAAAACTATTAAAAGTATATATTCTTCATCTATTATTATTATAGCTTACGAACGGAAAGAAAATAAAAAATCGAAATAGTAACTTTCTTAAGAAATTACCAGTTCACAAAAAAACTACTGCTCATTTTCGTGCTAACAAAACTGTTTGAAAAATAATACACTTTTTATAGCAAGCTAAATTGTATTGTTTATGTTTTCATAATAATTATTAAGTTCTGTTTTTCGTATTGGCCTAATCTAGTAGGTTACATTTACAAAATATTATTTTAAATTTTTCAATAGAAAAAGCATAAAATAGTGTATTTGTAATACCTACTTGTTAAATATTTCTTTAAGGACTGTTTACTACTGCGTAAGCAACCTCTTTACGGCCCGGCCGTAAAAAGTGTCCGTAAAGACCACGGCCTGCTAAATTGTATGCCGAACGTCAAAGTGACGTTTGTCACACAAATCCAGCAGCAAGCAAGCCTTCAACTCCACATAGAAGAAGGCGCAAAAGACTGCTATAACTCCTGAACATACGCTAAAATAACTTGCTCATTCACAATCTTAACGTCTTTAGGAATATCTTCATCATTTTCTACAGATGTCATAAGTTACGAGCTGGTTACAACTTAAAACTGCTTATAGCCATACACGAAATTGGAAATAAATGACATTTATAAACAACAGTTGCAACGTTCTACGCACTCTCAATCATTCTAAAACGTCATTACACAAACCTAGCGTTTTGATGAAAATAAATTAGAAAAATATAGATATGACCGAATTGTATGTAGGTATTACAAAAACTATTGTACAATACACGTCCGTTAGGGCCTTTACTGCCTCGCCAGTATTATTCGACTCGCTCTTCGAGCTCGTCTCACAAATTCTCTGGCTTGGCAGTAAAGGCTATCCTAACGGACTTCTACTGTAAAATACTATTATGACAGAGTTTTACGGCAATAAAGTAGCACTATATAGTACTAGTAAAATAAAGTTTACTTTATTTTAGTTCTTCTCTCATCCTTTTGCTCTTTGGCGTCAAATTTAGAAGTCCCTGTTCTCTTGAACACATTTCTTCCATTTATTTCTGCCTCTTGTTAAGATCTTCAATTTGTTTAACGTCTTTCCTCTTGCCCTCTCTAGTTCAGTGATTTGTCCTACTCACGTTTTCCTTGGTCTTCCCCTTTCTCTTTTCTTCACTCTTCCTGTTTCAAATATTTTACTAAGGGTCTACACATTACCCTTTTTCTGTGACGCAACAATTTTCTCTCTTTAACAATAAGGAACTGGACGAAACAAAAAATTGCAGTTTTTGGTCAGGTTTACTTTAAGTATAGCATGTTTTATAATACTGTCAATGTGACATTTGTCCAAAATGACATTCAAATAAAGCGCAGTGAAAAACAAGTGCGCAAGTCTAAACTTTTATTTTAAGCGTTAGGGACTTCTTCAAAGAGGAGAAACGTCGAATTACACAGGTCAAGAATGTCTTGGTTTGAATAACGTGCCATTTAGAGCATCCCTTACGTGAAAGGTTAGGTATATTTCAAATTCTTTCTGAAGTCCATACTATCTGTGATCTAAATGATTATTTTGAATTTCACCGTAATATAAGACATACGTTTTAAACGCTATGTTTTGTTATTTATGACGTCACAGAAAAAGAGTAAGGTTTAGACTTTACATGTTCTCTCTGACTTCATCCGTAATATATGACCCACCCAATGAACAATTTTCATCACTACAAGTAACTGCTAAGTTTTATAAGGGTGTTATTAAGGTTGTGAGTTTATATTGGAGGTTTATAAGGTTACTAAATGGTTGCGAAATTTTATAGTGGTATGTAAAGTTACTAAAAGGCTCAAGAGCTTTAGGTTTTATAAAGTGGCAACAGAAACGTTTCCATCACCAACTTAAATCACTTATAGTAACGGTTACTATAGGTTATATAATGAGGTTTTATAATAGTTGTAGTTACCAATTTATAAAACCAATAGTGTTCAGTTCCCATATAGGTGTCTGCTGTGTTAAATATAAATCTTCCTGTCCCCATAGTAATAGCAGTTACCTTTATAAAACTTGGGCATTTGTGTTCAAAAACACTGCAATAAAACTTCAATATATATGTTGTTTTTGTGAGTTGTAACCACGGTTTCTCTTACAAAACCATTAGTACCGTTTAGAGACACTAGTTAACAAATTTACACAGTTGATTGGCATTCATAGCCAGAATATACGAGTATAGACATTTGTGTACTTTGGTGTTTAGTGGAAAATGGAAAAACTAAGTTGACAAAAGTAAAATCCAGGTACTTTTCGCCGAAAAATTAAACGAAATTTGTGTTAAATCCTGCATTCTGTACTATCAGTATCTAATTTATAGGTTATGGCGCGGCAGAATGTTGAGGTTATGATCCTTGCAGACTTTCATAAACTTGGAAGTTATATAATGAGCCTTGTAGTGATGGCTTTTTACTTTTGGAGATTAATATCACCCGTGGTAATGAACGTTACCATAAGTTATATAATAACACTTCGGGTAACTTTAAACACTCTAAAAAGTTATATAACAACACTTTAACGCGTAATGTTACCCAAATTTATATAAAGGTTTCGGTGTATTTATAAGCACACCAGAAGTTACATATTGGTTTTATAATGTTCCCTTGGCTCTTTTATTTATACATCAGCCATATTTTGGTGCATTTTCGGACACCAGATTGGTATTGTTTAGAAAAATGTAGAATAATATATTCAAAATGCCATATCCACAGCATAATAATGCATGTTTCTTCAAGACTCGACTTTGTGAATTATTCTGTACGCATTTTATGAAGAAGTGATAAATTTCAGAAACATGCATAATTTATTTTTTACTGAAAATCTAAAATATTTGTTATATTGGTGGCGCTTTA
The DNA here is from genome assembly GCA_940337035.1 of Agriotes lineatus. Lineage (NCBI taxonomy): Eukaryota > Metazoa > Arthropoda > Insecta > Coleoptera > Elateridae > Agriotes > Agriotes lineatus. The sequence goes on along the minus strand of OW679201.1, from coordinate 51,707,847 downwards.
AGTTTCTATAGGTACAAATGCAAATTATACAGTCCAGAAGGAATTGCCGTAAAATTTTAGCCATGATAACTGTCCTACAATCTCTTTATCAGTAAATATATTTTTGCATATAGTAGAAGGAATTGCAAGAAAAGAAGACTTCATGTTGGAACACAAAGTTATACCTACTTAATAATTTACTTAACTACACATAAAGAGAAGTATAGAGGATATTGCTAAGCGCAAGAGCAAGCGGGATGTCCAATACACTGATAAGGTTGCCTAAACGTTCTTGTTACCATTATAGAGAATGTTTATAAAGGTTGCGGAAACGTTGCAGTCCCTTGACTAAAAGGCCTATAAGGAGCCTATAAGAGGTTATATAATGGTAGCAGTTACATCTCTAACACTTGTTCTTATAAAACCTTAGAGTTATATAACGGTACCAAACAGTGGTCACGGTAACCCATATAGAACCCGCCATTTAAGCTCTTTAAGACGTATATAGTGGTAACAGAGACGTTGCCAGCAACAATGTATATTACCAAAGGTTTTATAAGTTGGTGACGGTGATATTAGAGAACCTTTATAAAACAAAAATTGTTCATTGGGCATACCAGTTTAACTGTCCTGTTCTAATATTTCTCCAATTTCCTCATTTCGTATACTATCAAATTTCTCTTATCTTCTATCTTCCTTAAATGTTTCATCTCTATGGCTGTTATTTTGCTCTCGTGTTTTACTTGAAGTGTCCAGTTTTCGTTGGCGTATAGGACTGTCGGTATTATGACGGTGTTATGTACCATTAGTTTTACCTTTTTGTCAATCTCCTTTTTTCCTAGTATTGTTCTGTTTAGTGCATAGTAAATCTGTCTCCTTTTCTCATTCTCGTGGAATTGAACAACTTTTGGAGTCTTATCGGCACATAAAACAAGAAGCATTGTATCAATTTCTGTTTAGGATGGGACGTGTTACCACGCTAACACCTATGGTAGTCGTTAACCCCTAAAAAGAAAGCTCTTCCTCATGGTCGACTGGCAAAAGGCCAACCACCTACCCGGCCTAAGGGCAAAGAGGGCCCATAAAACCACTTTGTGGTAAAAACAGGCCACTGGTCTATAATAAGAGAAGGAAGAAGAAGATGAAAGGTGGATATTCTCAAATGGTACGATAGATTGCTCTAGACAAAGCATTGATTTGCGAACTGTTAAAATTCTATGAATAACGTACCGACAACGCCACACAAGTATGACGTCATGAAAGTTTATGACGTGCAATGGAAGTTTCTGTAGAAGACTTATACTGCTATCTGCGTATCAAATTTTATTTTTACAAGTCTTGTTACACCCAGTATTAATCATAAGCCTCTCTCTTCTGTTTCCAATTTCCTGTCTTGCACATTTTTTATCTCTCCCACGCTTGCCACTCTTTTTATTTCGTCATACTACCTACCTTATATTTGATCTTTCGCTTTTTCTTCTTCCGTCTCATGGTTTCCATTGCAAGATCATGTCATTTCATAGGTTATTTTCTATACGCACTATATGCCGAGCAAAGTCCTATTTTAGGTTGGCTATTCTCTGTATGATGTCGTTACTTTTATTTTTTGTCTGAGCCAATCTTAATGACATTCCTTCTCCATCGTCACTTGGGTTATTTTTTAACTTATTTACTATTTGTTTCGTGAAGGTCCATGTCTGTGCTCCATATGTCTGCAAAGGCAGCACACTTTGGTCAAAAACTTTTGTTCTGATGTATCGAGGAAATTTTTTATTTTTGAGGATATATAGGTACATATGCCAGTCTTCTATTTCATTCTATTTCTATGTCTTTCTTTACCCTTCCTATTTCTATTTTTTGTCCAAGATGTCATTTTTTATTTCCATTCCATTGATTGTTATTTGTCTTTTTTGCGGCTCGTTTTTTTTATCTTGTTTATATTAATTGTTAGTTCTATGTTTTCTTATTCTTCTTTTAGTTCTATTATCATTTTTGTGAGATCTTTGTTGTCTGCAACTAGAACTATTTTGTCGGCAAAGATGGTTGAATCTTTCTCCGTTGACGGGATCTATCATTTCAGAGAGAAATAGATAGTAGCATTCACAAATATACACCAGCTGGTGTGAACACTTACAACCGCCACAGAATATCCTTGAACTAATAAAAGAAAAGAATCGTACAAGGAGATTTTGATTAATATACAGATTACCATATCATAAGCGAATACTAAACCAACTTACGCACCAAGTTATATATGAATTGGATAACCATCTGATTTGTAACTATCAAAAACACATTTCTGAATTAGGAGCTATTGATTCTTTTGCATGGCGCGCAACAAAAAAAAATACAACACAAATACCATATTTCCTTTTATTGAAAATAATGTGAATTACTGTAGTGACCAGAATAAAAAACATTTGCCGAATATCTCGATTAATCAAGCAAACAGTTTATAGATGCAGTAGATAAGTGTGTTTTGAACTTGCCAAGACAAATACATTTAGAGTAAGTCAAATGTGCTTCTAGGAAGGAAGCTACTTACGATCATAAGCAACCTTCCAACTAAGAAAACACGTGGCCACAACCTGATTCTTAATGCCGTAATAAAGAACCTAACGTTAAAAGTCGTCTTACATCAACGTTCAATTTTGAAAAGTGTAACCTTATACCATCCGATTAGTCTTCTCCCAGTGCTCTTCAAGATCCTGGAAAAACTAATCTTGAAACGCTTGAATTACTTTTTCGTCGGTAACGGTATAAATCTGGCTTATCGGTTTGGGGCATTTGACAGAGTGTGGATAAATGGACTTCTCGACAAATTGCTACAAATCTCACTTACTGCACACCTAACAAACATTATAATGTCATTTCTAAGTAATAAAACATTGAAAATGCGACACAATGCATCTTATTCGTACACTAGAATAGCTGTTGCTAGAGTTCCACAAGGTTCAGTTCTTGGTCCTGTTCTGTTTAACATATTTACTTATGACATTCGAACTCTAACGACAGCAAAACTAGTCATGTTTACTGATGACACCATACTATTGACATATTATGCAGAATGACAAATCACATTTTTATACAAGAGAAGAACATTGTATGGAGCCCTGGGAGTCTATTTAGATCGCCATTTGACCTGGAATCTACATGTTGAATGAAGCATATGCTAGATTGGCTTTATTATACTCCCTGCTAAATAGAAAATCTACTCTGCGCTGTGTACGTTTGTATAGTGTGGGGTTCAACTACGAATACTAAAATAAGGAAACTTCAAACTTTCCGAAATAAGGTTCTATGCATAGCTGTAATGTGTCCTGGTATGTTAGCAATGAACAAATTTATTCCGAACTTGATGTGGTAACGTGGATAGTCATATTCGTAGTGGTGCTGTTAAGTTTTTTTGCAAACCTACCTAAATGCTCAGCTGCGGTCCAATTCGGACTTGGCCAGAAGTCGGCATTCACCCGGCTGAAGAAACGGCTTCCCCAAGATATAGATACTTCCTCCAGAAGTGAACAATGACTTAAGTGATTAAGCTGTATACAAACAGTTATACGGTAAAATCCAATTCTTGTTATTTAGTGTTACAATCATCATCATCCTTATCATCAGTCCTGTAGATCCTCGAGAGCGTCCTAAGACGTTTCAAGACCTTCTGTTAATAATTAGCATAAGGTAGTCAGTCTTACACTAACTGCCGGTCTTATAAAAACCACTAATCTGACGTTAACTTTAATTCGCTGTTAAAATAAACAAAAGCGCATCAAAACGTCAGTGCTCATGACATTTTATTCATTAGTAAACAAATTTTGATGCGCTTTTGTTTATTTTAACAGCGAATTAAAGTTAACGTCAGATTAGTGGCCTTTATAAGACCGGCTGTAAGTGTTGCAATAAGTGTAGTTATTATTGCTATATCAACCATGTATAAAATTATGTATGTTGAGGTGGTTCATTCTTCATTTAAAAAAGAACTGTTGATGTTAATTCCTACTTTTTCGATTCCAGTTTCTTCAAAACTCCTTCCAGGGCCAAGCTAAAAAGTTGGGGTGGTATTGTGTCCTCCTGTCTAATTCCTCTTTTAATCGATATCTGTTTTGTGTCTTTGTGTAGTCTAATTGTTGATTTTGCTTTCTTGTATATGTAATGTAACTAATAAGGTTATGTATTGCTGGTCTATTTGTGCCTTGTCTAATGTCTCTATTATTGCCCAATGTTCTATTAAATTAAAGGCTTTTTCATAGTCCACAAATGTGTACTGGAATAGTATATTGTATGTTAAGAGCTGGAAGTGCATTCTTGCCGCTTGCGTATGAATATTACTGGTTGAGGTGCAGCCAATCGAGAGTTTTATTAAACTTATCAATTGACAATAATTCTTTAAAACTTATGTACTATTATTATTGGTTCAATGTTCAATAACTGCTGGTCTAGACTGTTCAGGTTGAGGGTTTGATCCTAGAATGGTCTTTGTCTCTAATAATTCTTCTATATAGCCTTCGGCTACTGTTGCTGATCTCCAACTCCCTAGGCGTTTTAAGGTAGTAATATCAGCTTCAGCATCAGCCAGTAATGTAGTTGAAGGCCATCGGAAACAATGACCAGTATAACTAGCTGCATCACGCAAATTTAAGAAAGTTGCTATTTGTTTCGGCATATTTCCAAAGGTGTTCATTCCAAAAATTTGGTTTACACATTCTCCATTCTTATATCTTTAAAAGAATCGTTGTGTTGTGACATTTGCTGGATGCAGACTAACATATTTACGGTAGAATGAAATATAATCAAATTTTTCTTTTCCACCACTGGACACATTAAATGTGCATTAGATGTTGGTCATGGTGTTCGGGATTTTTATTATAAGGATCGACTCATTATATTCTATCGTCAATTAATATTTTGGCGAGTTTGTCCCGACGGCAAGCTCTGTACACATCGAATATTAATACAACCTAAAAACAATTGTACGAAAATTAATCTAATAACACCTAATAAATTTATGCATAGGTATCTATCTACCTTTAACATTAAATCATCTTTATCTGGCGCATCTAATTAGAAGAAACTTATTAATCTTTACTCTTTTTTAAAACATTTTGACTTTGGCTTTGGGTATTAAAATTATGTAAGGTGTTCAAAATGTGTAAATTTAATAATTTCGTATTTTTCACTAATTCAGCACCTTGCACATACAGTGTGTCCCAGGATTGATGTTACAAGAGGTGAGATGGACTAAAAAATTTTGAATTTTATTTTAAAATTGTGGGATTCGGTCCTGCCTGGTCTGAAAAGAATTTTAAGAATATTTTCAGTTTTTGAAAAACAAGTAGGCATTGACAGGGAAGCAAAAACTATTTTATTTTCAGGTAAACTACCCTTTCTGTTCATGATACGACAAACGTTTATTAAGAAAAGTTGTTCATAATTATGAATTATTGCCCTATACAAAATTTTGGAAAGATCTGTCGACTTAGAAAAAACCGTTATTTTTTAGATTAAACAATATAAATTGTTAAAATTATATTTGTTTATAACAGCTGTCTTTTAGGTATATTCCATATAGTTTAAAAAAATTAGTCAGCTAATTATCTTCTTATATAATATATTTGAGGTTTCGTCAATTTAGCGGACTTCTTCAGAAGTTACACATTATGTTGAAATACAATAGACTAAGAAGGAAAATGAGATTAAGATTAGATTACTTAAACAAAATCTAAAAAAAAGATTAATAACTCGACATAAAAATTTTATAAAAACAAAAATTTTAAACTCAAATAAACCAAATACTGTCCTCTCTGATCATGCAGTTGATAATTATCATAATTTTAATTTTAACTCACCTAAAATATTGCAAAAAGAAAATATTTTACAAAAACGCCTTATATATGAAATGATTGAAATAAAAAAAAATACAAATTCTATTAATTACAAAACCGACATAGAAAATCTTCATTTTATTTGCTATAATCTTCTCTAAGTTTTCTTCTATATAAAAAAAAATATATCGTTTAAATTACAATTAATATCAAGATATCTTTTAAAATACAATTTTTGTATCAAGTTATACCTTTAAAATAAGAAAGTTTAGATTTCAGATTTTGACATCTGACATTTTATATCTACAAAATCGTTTTAAATATTCTTTTCAACTTATATTGTAAGAATTATTATTAACCTTTGAACATTTTACAACTTGATAATGTAAAAATTTCAATCAACATTACATAAGGTAAGAGTAAATATATAATGTTTAAGTAATCTAATCTTAATCTCATTTTCCTTTTTAGTCTATTGTATTTCAACATAATGTGTAATTTCTGAGGAAGTCAGCTAAGCTGACGAAACGTCAAGATAATTAGCTGACTAATTTTCCTAAACTATATTGAATAATATAAATTGTATTTAATTTTTAGGTAAACTACTTTTTTTGTTCAGGATATGGCAACATTTTATTAATGTAAGTTGTTCAGAATGAGAAATTATGGCCTTGTACAAAATTTCAGAAACATCTTGTTGACTTAGATTAAACCGTCATTTTTAATAATGCAATTTGTTTAATCTAAAAAATAACGATTTAATTAAAGTCGACAGATTTTTTTGCCGTATCATGAACGAAAAGGGTAGTTTACCTGAAAATAAAATAGTTTTTGCTTCCCTGTAAAGGCCTACTTGTTTTTAAAAAATTAAAATATTTTTAAAATTATTTTCAAACCAAGCACGACTGAATACCAAAACCTTAAAATAAAATTAAAAAATTTTTAGTCCATCTCACCTCTTGTAACATCAATCGTGGGACACGCTGTATATCTATATTTTTGAAGAGCCCTTTTAATGATTTTTTTTTATATATTTCATACCTAAAATTCAACCGTTTTTCAAGTATTTAAGTTTTAACATAAAAAAAACAATTTAATGCTTCTCAATCTAGCAACGATTAACTTAAAACACGTACTAGAAAACCTCTGTATTCAGTTATTGCTGTGAGCTAAGGCGTTTGCAAGTAAAAAATTAACCAGCCCCAGAGTGCAAGTACCAGCACAATCAAAATTTCTGCTGTGTAGCTTTGTTGCAGTTCTTTTTTAAATGAGTTGTAACATGATCTTTTATATTTTTGTTGTATATTTGCCTACTTGCAATGTACTACCAGGGGAAGCCAGAAAGGTTACTGCAGTTATTAGAATTTTGACGTAAATCTTTTAAGCCATCTATTTACAGCACTTTATATTAAATAAAAAGTAAGTTTAGTTTGCCCTATCTTTCTGAGCCACCTGTATAAGCAAAATAATGTACTAGTATGCACCATCTTAGTATCTATAATTCTCATGCGTTTAGATATACAGTGTGGAAATTAAGTAGCTCAGAAATTCAGTAACTCCGTTAATATTTGCCTTTGGGAAAAAATCTCAAAGGGGTGTAGCGATTCAAACTGCAGCAAGTATATTAAAGTCATTTTCAGATTTTTATATCATTTGTTTTAAATGTTATGATGTCATCAATATGTTTTTTAAATAACAACCTATTCTTTTTTACTCTGTTTGGAAAAATATGAAATTTTAAATATGTCACACTAGAAAAAAATTTAGAAACATTGCCTTAAAGTTCATACAGCAAAGATAAAGGAAATTAACAGAGTAATTCTAGTTACCTGGGTTTGAAACAAAATCCCTAATAGTGATTATTTCTGACTTTGACAATAATTCCAAGATAACAAATTAATGTGCATTCATCAGTTTTTTGTTTTAAGCCCATGTAACTATTCTTACTATTTTAAATTTAAGGTAATTTTTTCCAAATTTTGTCTAATGTGACCTATTTAAAATTTTATATCGTTGAAAACAGTAAAACTTGCTACCAACATAAATAAAAAAAGTATACCTAGGTTGTTATTTAAAAAAAAAAATGATGACGTGATAACATTTAAAACAAATGATTTAAAAATCTGAAAATAACTTTTACATAAGCGCTGCAATTTGAACCGCTACACCTCTTTGAGCTCTTTTGCTGAAAGTAAACATTAACGTAGTTACTGAATTTATGCGTTACTTAATTTCCACACTATGTTCTACCCCTATATCGGTACCGGACCATGTACATTAATGTCCCAAGAAGCTACATGGTGAGATTTACATCTTGTACTAAATAAAGCTGTTTATGTACACATTAAGTAGAAAATATTGAAATTTATGGTAATTCATGTACTGAAAAATATTCCTCAATTAAATATTAATATGTGATTTATTCTCTATGACAAAAATAATGGATTTTGCAATAGATTTTTAATTTTTGTTGTATAGTGAACTTTTTTTCTTTTATAACCATATAAATTGGAAATCTCAATTCGTCAATGCAAGGTATTCTATCACCTTGTCGGACTTCTCGAGAAATTTCATAATGCATAAGTAGGTGAGTGGTTGCACCTAACTGTATGACATATCTGTTTAGGTTCTAGAAAGTGCCAGCGAGGAAGTGAAGCAGCATCGTCGCGAATTAATCGCTGAGAGGGAAGCAGCTTTAGCTGCCTCAGCATCTTCACCTGCCTTAGCATCTTCAGATGCCTCAGCAGCTTCAGATGCCTCAGCATCTTCACCTGCCTCAGTATTTTCAGCTGCCTCAGCATCTTCACCTGCCTTTGTATTTTTACGCATCCCTATACGTATGTTACATCTTAGTAGAATTAGTCCTGCACAGGATGGTTCGAATGATGATGATGATGACCCTGTTTTGAATGTCGACAGTTAGGACGGCCCCACAGTAGTAATCAACCATGTCTATGTTACAATTGTGGCGAGGTGGGGCATCAGAAAATTGATTGTCCAAACCAACAAAAATGCTAGAAATCAGTAGGTACACAAATAACTTAATAGTACCGTATACACCAGATGATTTTTGCCAAGGTGTAAGTTTGAAGCGCAAGAGCGACCAGTAGGTTACGAATGCATCGAGGGAAAAGTGGTGTTCTCTCTTGCCGTGTATGTCCTATTTTTTCCATGACCGGAAGTAGAAAGACAAGAAACAAGTATTTTTATAAATAAAGCATTACCTCAGAATTAAACTGCAATATTTTGTAGCCTTTGAGTTGTGTTTATGTTACGAATACCATAACAACATACATTTCTTATACGGTTGTTATATTGTTGATAATAAAAACTCCGTAATGAGATCATATTCGTATTGTTTTCCTAGGCAGAAAATATGTTATTTCTGTCACAATTTCTGTAACCTAGAAACTGATCTCTACCAAAAATAGTGACAGAAAACACGTTTCCTCCCTAGGGCGATAATGTGAATATTATCCCTCTAGGGAGTTTTCATTATCTACAATATAAGAAATGTATGTTGTCATGGTATTCATAACATAAACACAATTCAAAGGCTACTAAATATTGCGGTATAATTCTGATTAACTGTAATGCTTTATAAAAATACTTATTTTTTGTGCTTCTACTCCCGATTGTAAAAAAAATTGATTAACATCTAGTATCTACATAATCAAGGTGTTTATTTTGAGAAAAACTAAATTATGGGATACTTACTAGATTTTAATTTTCATATAAATCTATTTCTGTCTAACTCATACAAAACGCATAAACTGCTCATTTGACTGCCATGCTCACATTATCCAACACCAATTTGTATACACAGCAGGAAAAAACACCACTTTCCCCTCGTTGTATTGGTAGCTGTGGGATTTACTTAGATTTAGTAAACTAGTGTATCTAGTCAATAAAAGTTTGAGGTTTTTTGTGAATTAAATAATAGTGTCTTATTTTGTATTACTTTTCATTCTGCAGAAATATTTGTTAATTTAAACTTTAATTTTAAATGTTCACGTTAATATATGAAAATGGTTGTAAAGTATTCTTTTTTCGTACAATTTCTAAAATAATATTTAGTACCAGTTCAACAACATAATATATATGTGACACATGATAGTGTTGAGATATTTTGGTATCTTGGATCTTACTTTAAAGTAAATCACTGTCTTATTCTGATCACAAATTTTGCATTAGCCGGGTATGAATACTCCTGCCAAGGTTATAATGTATTGTTTTGCCACAAACACTTGTCGGTAAAAAATTTCTCCGCAGTAGCGCTGATGTGTTCTTATATTGTTGTGATACCCAGTTCATAATGTAGCTGTTCGTTTCGAATATACCATAGTTTACTGCAATTCAATGTGTTTTATTTTGTAATTTACATGTATTAGTGTCTGTAGTATTGCTCTAAACTGGTGATGTGTACAGAGCCAGAGGTCTAATTAGGAACTTGTACATTAGTATTGCACATTTATTAATCAAAGGATATAAAAAGTTGCGCTAGTCTTGCATAGTTCTGGTTAAACTTTCGATCAAGATGCAGTTTCCATGTGATCCATGTGAATAGCAGTACTCCCAGATATTGCATTGCCTTTTCCACAGGATTTGATTCAACATCGTTATTGACCTTAATTATAAATATTTTAACTAAAACACTGCTGGAGCCTGTGGTTTGAATCTGACACAATGCGTTAAAAACCCCTAACCACACAAATATTTAACAACCTCTAAATACGTATTTTGACAGCTGAACTGTCATCTTTAGTAGCTTTGAAAAAAGGGACTAATAACTCATGAAGTTGGCCGAAGATATGTTCTTCACCAAATTACCAGTGAAAGTCAGCACTCCCGCACATTCTAACGCTATTTATACTATCTGACCCAGAGGGCGTGTCCTACGCGGCCAATCAGGTGTCAACTTCAACAGTCAAGTATCCAACGAAAGTTACATCAAAATTTCGTTCCACCCAGCTACAAAGAACCTAGAGAAAATTTATAAACATTTAGGCTATAAAGTTGTTTATAGTTTAAACAACGCTATTCCAGGCTTTAGAGAAATCTGAAATTTGTATATATATGGATAATCAATAACCACATCTTATGTGAGGAAGGATAAATGTTTTGGCTTTACCTGTTGGCGAAAGTTTTATTTGGTATTTGGCCGGCTGGTAAATATCGGCCTAATGGGGCTAACTCGCCGAGAAGGGTCGGGGTTCCAGCTACGCTGAAAGAGAACAAAAAAAAAAGTAGGCGCTTGGTCCTCGATGTTGTTTTAATTCTTGCGTCGGACCATCACAAGGTGGAGATAATTCCAGCAGGACAAACAAAATCAAAGTAACGACCAATAAAATATCACAGCTTTATTTTAATTTGGTGGGTACTATAGTGCAATATCACAAGCATGCATGTATAAATATAAGTACAAATATAAATATAAATATATATATGAAAGTTTAGGCAGGTATACGGCGGACAAAACATACACAATTATGTTCGGGCGCCGCAGAAGCATAAAGAATAGTATGTTATACATCAAGGTAGCGAAGCGCAGTATTATAACCTGAGCGCATATTAGATACTGAGCTCGCAGCGCGAAGTATCTAAAGCGCGAAGGTTATAAGACGATTCGCTACCGTGGTGTATATACAATTTTTTGCACTACCAAACGGCTTAATACCTAAATTCCCAACAAATTTCGAAAATATTTCAACTGTCAACCTGACAATACAGCTCTTTAAAACGTCAAAATTAAAATAGTCATATTTGGTAACTTAGCAATTTATCAGTTACCAAGGTGAAAATTGTTTATTTTACTTTCTCTCCCTTGGTGGAGAAAATCAACTTCACGACCTAAAGATAGACCAATAACGGTGCGTTATGAGACTAGTAGTGCAAAAAAATAATTAAACAACTATAGGTAGCAGAGCGGGTTCAACCAATAATACGCCGGTACAGAGCAATGCAAGTATATTCTGGCTAACGTTTAGCCCCGATTGTTAGCTCTAATTGACGTTAAAACTGCGCTCCAAAACTTTTAGCTGGCGGAGCAACGTACGTTTAGCGTGGCCACACCTTACGCCGAGGTCCCTATTAATAGAAAGGCATCAAGATATTCATGAATAATGTAGCAAAGACTTGTATCTGCTGTTTAACAAATTTGATACGGGCGTAAAATAAATAACCGGGTCGCGGAGACTTGAATTTGAACCTGCGACTTCCGTGGTCGGTTCACCAGCCACTACCGTCGTCTAGCGGCTATCTTCACGCTGTAAAATTTTGAACCGCAAATAGCGGCGTGCGAGCAAAATAGAAAAGTGTAAATACAAATCTACATTTAAATATATACCGGGGCCTAGGGTTTAACGCGCTAAGCTGTTAATTACAGCTACCGCGTGCTACCAGGTAAGTGAAAAGCAACATTTAAATACGATGCTATCAAAGCTCGGAGTCCTATATCTAATCTGTAATTTGTAGGGGGGCCCCACTGTAAAGCATCGGAGTCAAGGCCGACAGAACTTTGGTAGGCCTAATTGACTTTAATCAAAATCAAAAAGTGACCGCACGAATTTTGCGGCAGCCCTAACATTCATATCTTAAAAGAAAACACTTGCAAAAAGCAAAGTACACGAGGGGTACGATTCGTTAAGCGTGCCCTAATTTCTATCTATACGAAGCACTACTATTCTATTATAAAATACACCAGGCGCAATGTGTAATTATGTTAGCGTTTTGCCTACAGGAAGGTACGTTGGAATCTAACCTTTCCGTTGGCTTCCATGTAGTCTGGCGCAGCTGGAAGCGGCCGGGGAGCGAAGGTCACGCCAGCAGCTGCTGACGGTGGTGCAAGCTATGAAGGCTGTGAGTGGTCTGCAGGTGGGTAAAATGCAGTCACGTATTCCTTAACGTAGCCCTCAGGCGTTGCAAAATCCACAGGCAATTTGACAGTTTCAGGGGACCAGGTCGACGGACTGGATTTCAGCAAAGTGCAACGGAACGAGGAGTGCTTAATCCCAACAGGAAATGGCTAGAACGTACAATGCCCAAATGAGCCCGCGAATAAGAAGACAGGGCCTTATCGTACCTAACGATGGTGTGAAGCCATGGGAACGCGTTAACGTTGGTCTCAGAAATCCGCAAAAGCGACAGGACGTAGGTAAGCAACTATATAACAATTAAGAACTCCCGAAACAAATCATGAGTACTTCTAGATCCTCCATAAAACTATTCGGAGATGAGCTCAACAATAAGGGCTCTTCGAAGCACTAAGCTGCAGGGGATGACCAACTAGCACGGCAATTTTGCTTGGAAAGAAATCAGAATTCGACACCAGCTTCACAGGTCGCAAGATAACAAAATTTTTGAGCAAGTGGACCAAGAAAAACTTCCTGAAAGATATGACTGCAACAAGAGATAACAAATTTGTTCTAGCAACAGTTCAGGCCAGAAAGTAGTTTAGAATGAATGCATGTAAAATTGCCTAACCACCAGAAAACAGAATAAATTTAATTAGTAAATAAGTGTAATTACTAGGGGAGTAGCTTAAGAAACTGCTTAATAATTATAGGAAAATATTTAAAACTAGGATACAGCTAACCAGACCTAATCCAAAGCATGCAAAATTACTAAAAAGCCACCAAATAATACTTAAAGGATAAAAATTCAACTAGCAAATGGTTACTAATACAGGGGACGCTCCAAAAGTACCGTAACACTGTTTTACACGCTTTAGCATCTAGCGGTGTAATACTCAACCTGGCCCAGTTTCGGGTTATAAAGTTGGTGCGCGCCTTTTGTGTTTGAGTAGCAACTAATGTGGTAGGTGTGTGTTTTGGTGATGTGTTGACCGTGTCACTCTATTTCTTAAGTCTGTGGTTCAGCTAATTTGATGCCGAACTGTGAATGGTCTCACTGAACCCGATACCGACCGTCAAGGCTGTAGACAAATTCCACCCACCGTGGGATTGAAACCGAGGACTTGCTTAATGCAAACTTAACGCTTTACCAACTGCGCTACCAGGCTTCCTTGAAATCTATAATTTACGAATTTAAATGCTCCCATTGTGATTCTAAATAAATTGGGCAAACACGTCATAATTTTGAAACTAGGTTTAAAAACCATATAGCTCATTCTTTATTCAACAAATTCGAAAAATTGTCTAACATATTTACGAAACGGGTCATAGTATTACGGACATTGACCTGTAAAGACGTTAATCTAAACAAAGCAGCTAAATTCTTTTAAAAGTTTGACCATCTTTAAGGATCAAGATAATAAAATGTTGAAAAAAGGCGGAGGTCCCATCCCTCATTCTGATATTTATGCTCTGTTGACGTTGACACCTGATTGGTCGCATAGGACACGCCCTCCGGGTCAGATAGTATAAATAGGTTTGAATATATAGTTGCTGACTTTTACTGGTGATCTGGTGAAGTACATATTTCGGTCAACTTTTTTGGGTTAACCTCTCTCTTCAAGGCTACTAAAGATGACAGCTTAGCTATCGAAATAAGCGGTTGTTAAATAGTTGTGTGGTTAGGGGTTTGCAACGAATTGTGTAAATATTTTAGTTTAGCCCTTGATGGAATTGATTTGGCTGTTGTGTCGTGTTGAACCATGAACCCATTTATTTACTTGCTCTTTCTAATTGAGTCATAGTTTTTGTGATTTGGCTGTGTTGTCAGCAAAAGTTGCCAAGGTGATTCACTGCAGGTACATCAGATGTAATACTACTGGAATTTTAGTTAACTGGACTGTAATTTGCAATATCAAACTCTGATTAATTTATTTGCAATTAAGTTGTTAATTAATGCTCCCGAGTAGCTGTGGGATATTATTGATCATATTTTACGCCAATTAGAACCTCATCTCAAAAAACAAGACACTCATTCTGCTGCCTTAAAGCATTCCTCCAAATAAACGACTTATAGTCAGCCACTTCTAATCGAATTTTGCACGTTTTTGTATTCTTTTCTAAAGTACTTCACGATTGATTTTTTAAAACTAAGTTTCGAATATGCTGAATATTACATTTTTTCAGACCTCCATTAATGCAGTGTACACAAATTCTTTAAATTTTTGTTTATATATTCGGAGGTTTTTATTTTCCATAGCGCTGGATGCCGCCTACACACTTCAATAAATTTGCTTATAAATTCTTTATTCATTTTAATAATTATTTGCCCCAACACACAGATTGTAACCTCACTCATGTCTGACTGGACCTGCAGATACGTGTGCGCGTTTATGACTCAGCGTACCGGTCCAGACATGCCCCGAGCTTGCATGGTTCTCGGTTTGGCACCATGGTAATCATAATCACACAGATTTCTTCGAAGTTTTGGCTCGCCCCATGCAAATTTGTGTGCAAATGTGTGTGTCTATGTCCGGCTAATAACCTAAATAGAAAAAATAAACAACTTGACAAAAACTAATGGAAAAGGTTCTCCTGCAAATAAAGAGAGGAAGGTCGACATGAAAACAGCTAACGTGGACTTTACAAAGTTTGGGCTATCTTCAAACACAGAATAAATCTTACTATATACCAACAATATAATACGTAGGTTAGACATGCAACTGGTATTACGAATACAAACTGAATCATATGACAGTGCAAGTAGCGCTACAAATCTCAAAGACAACAATAACGTTAAATCAAGTCAATAACTGCTTTAGCGAGTGTCCCCATAACTTAGGCACGGCACTGGGGAAACCTCACATTTCGGTGAAGCACTTTAAAATGTAGTACAGGTGCTCAAGTTGATTTCAAAAGAGATTGATTTCTTCCAAATCAGCCTTGACTGAAGTAGCAGATCCAAACAGCAGCTTTAGATAGCTTGCAGACAATAGCAATAAAACACACCTCTCGCAGGCGATTTATATTGGAACTTAAATCCGAATGAATGGCTAACTGCTAATACGACATCGAACACTACAAAAATTTCCTCACGCTATAGCTTCCAAGCGGCGGCCCAAAGAAACTTCGGCGACCAGGGGCTCCCTGTTCGCACTCCCAAAAACGTTCTACGTCTGTTTGTCTTTAAGCGTAGCGTACAAGTCACTCTCTTCAAATTCGACGTTCGACTACCTTACTCTTGTCCATGGCTTCGCTGATAGCCATCTCTTTTCATTTTCACGACACTACGTCGTTATTATGACATGGGAACTTTAAATTGGCTGCTTGCCTCAGTGTCTTAAAGCACACGCGGCGTTTTTTCTGCATTATAGTCATGGTTCTGGTGTGATTCCGAGAATTTTAACCAACAAGTCGTAGAATATTGACAAGCGGTCAAAACGCTAAAGCTGGAATATTAATAAAACATTATCTGAAACCACACGTGTTTTCGTCGTTCTGCGCGCGCTTCGAATAGGGAACTTCTTGAATTGAAATCTTTAAATGCGGCATAAAAAATGTAGGAAATATTTTAACAAAATGCCTGGACAAAGTGGCAGGCATTTCCTTATTAGTCGTAGGAGGTATTTGTGTTACAGGGCGGCATCGACGCATGTCGTCAGAGGGATGAAACGCAGGAGGGGAGGGGGCGTCCTGGAGACGATGTCCACGAAAATCGTAGGTTGAGCAGCCAATAATCGGGAATAATTGTAGCGGTGCGTTGCAGCAAGGGTGAAGAAAATGAGGATATTGCTAATATCCACTTGGAGGGTAATAGAAAAATTTTCGATAACATAACGGCACCTGCCCATGATATTAAAACTTCGAAATGCGTAGCAATTACTAAGGAGACCCACTATCAATCCAACTCAGCGGAGATCGCGAAAATCACGTCGATAAGGGAACCCCACTTTTCTCTCTGCGCCAAGACCATCGACCCAAGACGTTACATCGGACTGAATTCTTTTCTAACAATTGAAAAGCGAAGGGAAGCCGAAACCACGAGCTTTTGCCGCTCCAGCAGCGAGAAGTCGGCCTGAACGGCCCGACCACGAATGTGAAAACCTACCGCCGAAATTTACAATGGACAGGATGCACCCTTCAGCCTATGCAGAGCATAATAACGAAAAAATCCCGATGCATTGTCAGCGGCCTGCAACAAGAGATGTTACATTTCGCGACAGACTGGCGTCATGTTTTTAAAACTTAACACCTACAGAGCCACATGGCAGGACCAATTTAGCCCCAAAATGAAGAACTATTGTCCCCAAACGTCGTTAAAAATAAAAATCAACTTAACAGTCTTTATTGTTCGTAATTGATAAATTACTTTGCTGTCACTGTTCGAATTTGAATTTTGCATGACGACCTTGCAGGTTAAAAGCGCCTAATTTTCTAAAGAATTTACAGAAAGTAATCACGTAAAAGCGCACACAGCTAGCTACAGTGGGACGCAGATGCGGTTCTATACGGAAAGCGTAGGCGTTTCTGTCTAAATCAATTTGGAAGGGACGTAGAAAGTAGGTAATTACTATTTGTTGAGCGCCACTGGATTATGAATTCTCGCCCTGGATGATTGGCATTTCCTAACCCAAAAGAGACATAGGGGTGTCATTCAAATTGGTGCAGCTACATACTTACCTTGCCTCCATCTACTACCGTTTACTTCGCTTATAAAATCACCTGCATGCAGTTGTGCAGAGTATAGGCAAACACATGGTACAAATAATAATTATATTAAACACACAAAACTACAGGAAAAAATATTTAGCTGGGTAGTTGGAGGTGAAGGCTATTCAATTTATTATATGAGAAAATGGGTTTAGCATTGATGTCTGTAATTTATCAAATCTATTAGGCTAGTCACAATGCAACCTGTGTATTGACAACATTTATAGCTCTTCCTGAGGGGGGGGGGGGAGCTTAAATTTGTGTCCGTGATGCAAACACATATTAGTTGTTAGACATACTAATCTTAACTGTAAAAGTAGGTAAACTGTAGCAGCGTCGGACTGGTAAAATTTGGGATGCATGTGGCCCCCACATGTAAAAAACATGTAAAAATGAGAAAAGGGGGGGGGGTCAAAGCCCTGCCACAGGCGAAATTTGGATGATTGTAGGGAGCTCGAAGACCCAAAACGCACCCTTCTTACCAGTAATGGCACAGTACAGTAATGGCAGGTGAAACTTTGAAATTCAAACAAATAACGAAAAAATATTTTTTATCTATTATAATTTATAAACATTGAGTTTTGAACAATTATAACGAAAAAATATAGATAATTATGATCAGAAGCTTTGACCTTATAGGAGCTTTTACACTCTATTCCATTATAATAATTATACTTAACAATATGAATCACATGAATAATTTTGATTTTAATGTGATTAGTCTATTTGCAAACTTGTCAATTTTCATCGAAATTCAAGCTTTGGAGAAGATCACACTCCACATTCAAAATTAGAAAACATTCTAACCTTTCTTGCGATAAATAAGCTCTTGGTATTTTTGATTATTTTCACTTTAAAAAATAAGCGTTCACAGGCTAATTTGGGTGCATGATAATGTCAGTAACTATTTGTAGGCTAAGTATAAATTGCTATATGTAATGGCGTGCAAATTATATTTGTGTAAAATTTTAAAGCGACAATTCATACAACCCGCACAATCACCAAGTGTCCCATCACGTATGCAAATATTTGGGCACATCAATTTTCTTCTTTCTTTCTTTCTTTCTTCTGTTTATCCTTGTACCCTATCTGGGTGTCGGATATGAGGTCCAGTCCTTCCATTCCTTCCTGCTCCTTGCCATTTTTTTCATCTCTGCCACTGTTTTGCCTTTCTTTATATCGATTTCTTCGATTCTTTGTGTCCAGCGCTTTCTGGGTCTACCCTTCTTCCTTTTTCTTTCTCCTGGTGCTTCTATGATCTTTTTTAGTAGTGATTTTTCTTCTTTTCTTATTATATGACCATACCATCTTAGTTGTTTCCTTTCTATGAAGTCCATTATTCCTTCTTGTCTTAAAGTTTGTCTTATTCTTTCATTTGTCTCTCTGGCCCATTTTGTAACTCCCTCAATTCTTCTCAGGAACTGCATTTCTGCTGCATTGATCTTGCTTTCGTGCTTTTTGTTTATGGTCCATGTCTCGCTGCCGTAAGTTAGTGTTGGTCTCGCTATACTATTGTATACTTTCAGTTTCACTTGCTTGTCTACTTCTTGTTTCTGTAATATTGCTTTGTTTATAGCATAATATACGTTCCTTGTTTTCTTTATTCTTTGTGCAATGTCGACTTCTATTCTTCCATCATCTGTTATTACTGAGCCGAGGTATTCCATTGCTGTAACTACTTCTATTGTTATCCCATTTATTTCTATAGTTCTTATTATCTCAGTGTTTTTGTTATTTATAATCATCATTTTTGTTTTGTTAGTATTCACCTCCATTCCCATTTTCTCCATTTCCTCGTTCCAAATTTTAACCAGTCCCTTCATTTTATTGTGAGTATCTGCTATTAGTATTATGTCATCTGCGTAGATTAAACTATCTACTTTGATTGACCTTAGTTGGTGATGTCCTAGTTGTGATTGTAGATGTTTTGATTTCTCTCTTGTATTCAATTTTCAAACGACCAAAACCTTTGCCTTGCAATAATTTGACAGAGTACCCGGAGAGCAGAGACCAGACCCTGCTTCTGGAGATTTAGATTGGTTACAAACGTATCGACCCTGCAGGGCTTTGTGAGGTAAAACCGTAAATTATACGTAGATGGTAAAGAGCATGCTGTTAGCAAATTTTAATTCGTTGGTCAATCTTCCAGATAATTTACTTATGTACGCTCCAATGCAATTGCCGGCCGCCAGCTCAGGTGAAGAAGGCGTGCAAGTCTTTAAGGATTAGTCGGTAGAACAAAACAAGAGATAAATGCCCAGCGCGCCAACGAATTTTTATTTAATAACGGGGAGTGCACCCAGGTGTTCAAACGAGAATTCGTAAACTCAAATATCTTAGACACAAATACAGTTCCTCAACGAAAAGCTTCAAATAAGGCAGGTATCCGTAACTAACTCAAACTCTCATAGCTGGCATATTTACAGTATAATTTTAGATAAATCACAATTTATATTCAGTTCAAAATCGTAGGATGCTTCGATTAATAATAACTTATCACTAAGAATATGAGGTACCTCTGACAAAAATTACAAGTAATACTTACAGGTTTACACAAAAGCTTTGCAATAGCATTATTGCACACATTAAAATAAATCAACTGGCAGGCAATAATTACAGCATAATATCTTGATGTTGCTTGGGTTCGGAGGAAACGTAATACGCGTTCCAAATGTGGGCTCAAGGTCGATGACGCCACGGCTTTCCAGAACCGTTTGGCTCAATTTCGTGCGGCAGAAAACTGGTGGCCAAAGGGATTTGCAACACGATGGCAGAGACAAATTTAGACCTAGATGTAGGCCTCCGTGTAGGGTCCTTCCTGAGCTCTAATAGCGCACGCAGTAGAGGTTAAAAGGCCCCGAAGATTCAAACTACCAGCCCAAAATCACACGAAGCAATGCGCCTGCAGGAACGATAGCGAATTGTAATTAATGTCTAGATCGGCCTTCCGGCACTAGCTGATGTAAGGGAGGAAAAAGTTCCACGATAACATACAAGAAGTATAATGCATTTTGAAGCGACCATTTACTTACCCTGTAGAAAATTCCAGGCATGTGCGAAACACTCGGTAGCGAACTCCGCCAAATGACGTAGGATTAAGATTCCCTCATAATAATGAAATTCGGGGACTTGAAACCGCTCCAAACATCGTGGGCAAACTTCACACAACCAAAAACGGCAGTCCATCAATCCTCCGAAATTTCAATACTGCTAACCCGACCTCATCTTGTTTCGCCGATCGAGGTGGAAAAGGATCCGCTTCGAGACAATCGCGAGCTATATCAAAATTTTACAGCAAGGCCAAGGAAGTAGGCGTGGCGCTAGCGCGCGAAATACAAACTGAGCAGCCAAAGACATCAGAACCGAAAAGATGCGTAACAATACGAAATAAATACCACAGATCTCGAAATCAAATGGCGGCGCGAATAAATCGTAACAACGCCTATATGGCAGCATAGATAAACCAGCTACGGGAACCCCACACATACCATCATGTTCATTCCACGACTACTAACAAATAATAGATGCACAAACAAAACTGGGACCATACTTTGACACAAAGTTTGGAATTTTTTTGGATTTTGTAAAACATTTGTGCAATTTTTTAAATTTTTTGGAAAAAAATGTGTGGACATTTTGGCCTCCAAACTGGATTGACCTACCGGGCATCTGCCCGGTTGGCCAGTCCGACACTGAGCTGTAGCGACTAGAAGGAAAGGTATAAACCTGCAGTAACTACAAGCTCTGTGGAAGCTATCCAGAAATGACAATAATTATAACTCAATGTAGTGCCAACTATACTGGCATGAAGGCAGCTTGAAGTAGTGCACAGGGCTTTAGCTTCCTGAAGGTTAACTTGCTATGATGGGAAGGCTTTCTCCAGACCTGGGACACGATTGACCGACGAGGATGGTCACCAGAACAACAAAGATGCGTAAACTTTAACCAGGGCTACGACTGATTCACGAGGATGGTTGCCAAGACAACAGAGAAGAGGAAATTTGAAAATAAACGTTGGCTCACGTTGATGTTCACGCAATGGGGCTGAGACTTCGTAAGGGTCACGTATGTGTTGTAGTGCGTATGTGGCAATCCGATCACAGTTGATTCTTGCAGCCAGCAGTGTCTATTTTAATATGCAACATATTTAAGTCAATAATTATTGACCTTGTTTTCTTGGGTGAAGTGAGGAATAAAAAATATCAAAATGTGAAATTAAAAAATTTATTATAAAAAAATTACAATATTACAACCCTAACCTCAAACAATAACTCAACCTGATGATACCTATTGGATTTAAAAAATAAAGACTGAAATTTGGTTAGTCATTACACAGGACGCATTATATACAATGAGAGTTACGGGATGACTACACAATTGACCAGTAAGTCAGAAAGTTTGTCTCCACGGTCAAGTTGATAAAAAACTCATGCTATATCAACCCCTAACTATTAACATGATACGGTTATTCGCTTGACCAGGCGCCATCGGATGACATTAAACGATCTTATAATACACTTATCTATTTTATTTTGTATAGGAATTCATTGAATCATAATACAAAAGCAACTATCATTTTCCGAAACTGTTCATTAGATTCCCGAGTCCACCCATTCCGCCGGCTGCACCTGCCTGGAGCTGTCGCATCATGTTCTGCAAGCCAGCCATACCGCCCATTTGGTGGAGCACACGGGGATCCATCATCTTAGCCATCTGCTGGTTGAGTTTCGCCAGCTGTGTGGGGTTAACGTTCTTCGCCATGTCGCCACCTTTGAAAAGCCCCTTGATTCCACCCATTTTTTTGACAACGGCAGCAAACTTTGTGTACTGTGTAATCAGCTCTTTCACTTCTCGTTCTAAAATAGTAGTAATGTGTAATATTCAATAACACAGCTGCAACAACAATACCTGTAACGCCCGAACCCTGAGCGACTCGTACAACTCGCCCGGCCTGTTTCGAGAAGATCTTGGCACCATCACGGCTATCCAGCTCGCCGTCATTCATGCTATCCATGATCGTCATGAGGCGCTTCAAGCGCGCCATGGACTCTTGCTCGCTGCCTTTCGACATGAAATCCTGGCTGAAGCCTGGTATCATGCCCTGAAATTGTTGATTGTTGAGATGAACTATCATTTCGATGGGAATAACTAACCATTATTTGTGAAAACGGCCCCATTTTCATGATATTCTGGAATTGTTCGTACATATCCCTGAGGGTGAACTGTCCGTGCTTAATTTTTTCTAGTAGCTCCTCGTTATCTTCCAGTTTAAGCTCGTTAACTTTATCAATGAGGCCTTCAATATCGCCCATTCCCAACAGTTTGCTGACGAAGGGCTTTGTTTTGAATGGTTCTAAGTCGTCTATGTGTTCTCCTGTACCTATGAAGATTATTGGACTATTTGTTGCTGCCACTCTGCAAAATAAACAGGCTTGAAACTAGAGCTGCTGCTTCTAATGGTTAAATAAAATGGAGAAGAGAGGGAGAGGCTTTTGTCCAATTGTGAAATATTTGATTAATATGGCGTATTCAGTAACTTGTGTGGTTGTTTATTATAAAATTCAGCACTTACGCACTAAGCGCACCTCCTCCCTTCGCATGCCCATCCAATTTTGTAATAATAACGGAGCCTACATCTACTTTATCCTTAAAAGCTTTTGCTTGTGCTTCGCACGCCTGACCTATCGTGGCATCCATAACGAAAATAATATTATCTGGTTTCTGCAAATTCCAATATTAGAATCAAAATTTCACCTGTTCCAATACCATTCTTACGATTGCATTTGCAACTGCCAACATTTCCTCGAAAAGTGACTCTTCTTGCTTGTGCCGACCACTGGTATCGACTATAATAACCTCAAACCCTTCCTTTTTGAACATTTCTACACCATCCTGAGCTATTACTACGGGATCAACTTCGGTATAACTAAAATAGAGTAAAAAAAGGCAAATTGTACATACTATATAAACTGCAACTTACCTCCCGTAAAATGGTATCCTCGCTTTAGTACAATTTTGTTTGACTTGATCGTAGGCACCAGCTCTGAATGTGTCGGCGCACACAAGGCACGACTTCCAATTCTTCTTTTGGTAGTGATATGCCAGCTTTGTGCATGTGGTTGTTTTTCCTGAACCTTGCAAGCCTACAAACATAATGACATTTGGTTTGGCCTTGATGGGCTGGAACGGTTTGACGCCTGGATCTACAAGCTAAATAAACATTGTAATGGATTTTACAACCTATGCCATGGCAAGCTTTACTTTGACCAGCTCCTTAAATACTGCGCTTTGAATCATGCGCCTCTTGTTTAGGCCCCCGGCCATTTCGTCAAAGTCGATGACGGCCCGTACATTTTCACGTAGTTTCTTAACCAGTCGGATGTTGACATCGGCCTCAAGTAACGCCGCGCATATCTCTTTAAGCATTCCATTTAGGACCTAGCCCAGACAAAGGATTTCAGTGAAAGTGAAAATTTGCATTTTCCAAACATAACCTCAAACAATTAACATCTGTTGTGATTTACCTCCTCGTTTATGATCGTTGCTTTGCTCAGCGACTGCAGAGCAGTCGTAATCTTACGACCCAAATCTGCTAACACCATTTTGGTTCGTTATATTCTATGTTTTAAATAAAACGTAAATAATTCATTACTACACGTCTTCCTGTCAACACAGAACGATTTTGACACGTTTGCTAAATTCACAGCTGTTCGCACGCGCGCACAGGACCGTAATACAAATGTTTGAAAAATTATCAAGGCCCAGGTTTATTGACCACCAATTTATAGAGAATTTTAATTCTAGTAAAAAACCGTTAGAGTTTAATTATGTTACATTTTTTTGGTCTAATTACTTAGCCTAAAATATAGTAAATAAGGACAAATTTAACTGGAAGGTTACTAGTGTTTATCAGTGACGTAATTAGGATATGGTCATATTGAAAATTGTTGTAGGCGTTGAAATATTTTTCCATATTAATAATAGTAATTTATTATACAAGACGATAAAGTTAAATTTTATCCACGAATGAATTGTTTAACGTCGAGACGAAGTCGAGACGTTAATGATTCAAGAGTGGATAGAAATAACTTTATTGTCGTGTATAATACAATATTTTTTTGTATAGCAAGACCTTTAACAATTTCAAAAGAAAAGGACAGTCAATCACAGTTCAAAATGTCAGTAGCTAGATTGGGTTGCTACGATAATACGAAGCTGTCATATTTAATTTAACAAAAGTTAGAAAATTAAACTACTTTATCTATCCTTGATGTTAAAGTGCTACTTTATCTACCCTTGCTGTTAAAGTAAAACTTGACCTTTTGTTTTGAGTTGATAAAAGCACACTTTAACATGTGCTATAGAAAAAAAATAATTTAAACCTCAACCGGGCGCAAAGTACCCTATTCCCGCCCGCATGTGCGAGCGCAAAGTAAACCATTCTCGCCCGATGGCCCAAAGTAAATCATTGCCCGAGGGCGGAAAAGTAAATTTTTCTGACCATGTTTCCGTAGTTGCTACGGAAATGCACCTTGCTTTTATTAGATCCTGGTATTATGATTTTTAATGTTAATAGTTGGAAAATCTTCACGTATAAAAATAAATCGCACCACGTCTTTCCGGTTGAGGATAAAATTATGTATATATCTCTGGCGCAGGAGCG
Source organism: Agriotes lineatus (assembly GCA_940337035.1). NCBI lineage: Eukaryota > Metazoa > Arthropoda > Insecta > Coleoptera > Elateridae > Agriotes > Agriotes lineatus. The sequence goes on along the minus strand of OW679201.1, from coordinate 51,682,822 downwards.
ATTTCATCCCTTGATGATTAACAGCCCTCCCTTCGGTCGGGCTCCAAACTATCATCGCGGGTTGAAATCGCTTACCTTGCACCCTTGATCTATAAACTACTATTTAAACCTTGAAAGACAAAAAGCAGGTATTCAAAATGTATAGAAAAATAATAAAAATGCCAACTAATATTGCAAAGCAAATTTGTCATTCTGACGCATTGTATAATCCATTCCAAAAGTTTCTGGATAAGGCTCGTCCCATGGTAAACTGACAGTTTGTATTGTAAATTTAACGGGATATTTTGTAAATCGGGTTTTTTTAATGTCATTGTCATTTTCTATACTTTTAAGGTTATGGTTTCTGTTGCTTTTCCAGAAATTTTCAAAATGAAAAGGTTCTGCAAACACTTCCATTCTTTTATTTTAACTGCAGTTCTGAGGTTAACAAAATGTACTACTTATTTTTCTTGCAAATACACAGTAATAACAACGTATAATACGTTTAGGAAACTTCCGTGACATTTACAGTGTCAAATGCAAAATTTTGAGTGAACTTGATAAGTACTAAGTTCCTACTATTATTTCAGCTGATTGTACTAACTGTCAGTAGCGTCAAACTTGTAAGTAGGGTTATGACAAATTATTTGTTATTTGGCAAACTTAAATCTGAATCGTGGTTTTAGTGAAACAAAGTAAAAACATAATCCGTGGGCTGAATTGGCTGATTTTGGTGTCAATCGACTCAAGGCGACGCAAGTAAGCCAGTAGTAGGGTTTTCAAATTTTTATAAGTGACTTTTTTATGTGGATTTTTTTTGTTGATAGCTAACCTCAAAATTAACTCGACACACAAAATGGATCACTCTTGTACAAATTGCATTAAATGAATTATTTCGCGTCCAATTTGGGTGCAGCACGCTAGTTTATTAATAACTTTAGTAAGTAATCTTGTATTAAATTATAAGAAAATAATTAATCAAAATGTACTCTAATAATTTAAATGTCAAAGTGACAGTAAAAAACAAAAAAAAATACATTTAAATTGGAAATGGCGCCAAAATACAATGCAAAAATTACTAACACCGTACTAGCGATTTTCATATTAACCGACTGATAGTGACTTTTACGTCACGGGAGTTTCTTGATATATCGGTATATCACAAATTTATATTACATCTTATGAAGATTAGATTAGCCCATTTATAATTGGTAGTACAGCCAACAGGCCTTGGTCTCCGCAAGCTTCTTCCGCTAAGTCTCGTATTTGGGTTGTTTGTTGATATTTTTTTAGCATGAGGTTAGATGATTATCGGACAAACCTCGTATGTTGGCTTTCGTTGCCAACATTAATTTGTTGAATCATACTTATATCACTTTTAACAACTCTTACTTTTAAATTATAACTATATCTTGTATTCTCTATGCCTGATGCTGGTTTTCATCCACTCCCGTTTCATTTCTATAAAAAAATATTTTGGAAAATATAAATATTATTCGAATGATATGATAAACTTTTACTGGAAATTGGAGGTTTTGTGTATGTAAGTAACTTTCCTGGATCCGTCACGATCAGATTCTCAATCTTTAATCTTTTTTCGCGTAATTAGTAGGTATCTACCTAGTCTTGAAATGTGCCCACACTACTAATCAAAGAGTTGGGAAGATAAAGTAAATGCGAGGACTACAAACCAATACTTATAAAAATATTCAAACAGTTATAAATTGTGGAGTATCCCAGATGTAGCACCAGCACTAAAGGGTTAAAAATATTTGTAAGAAACGACCCACTTCTTAAACTACTCAATTTGTTTCTTCCACTTTGCAGATTGTATTTAATTATGTGTAAAAACACACAACAGTAAAAAGGCATTATAACTCAAGTAGTATTTGTAATGGTGAAAGAAGTTAACGCACACTTGGTTCTATAGATGGGCTACCTCCAAGTCACGGGTGTGTGTAGTCTTGTTACTCTATCTCATAGACCAATCTTCAGAGGAGAGCGATGTTAATTGTACCCCAACGTCGAAGGGTCACCAAGCTCAGTGTGTTGTGGATGTGGAAGCTAAACCAAGTACACTTAGGCCCGTTGTGCTATCTCTGAGTCCTTGTACGTATATGCTTTTGTGTGGTTTTGTTACTCCTACTCACAGAACATGTTACAGTGCAAAACGGTAATTATACCACAAAACAATGTTTAAAACAAACAGGCAACTGCCGCACCTTGCAACGCCAGTTTATTTCATGGCCTAATTCAGTTAAAAACACAAGCAAGGCTACACGATAGAAGCCAGTTTGTTCATAATGGTAAATCGACCAATAAGGCGATATGAGTAATTATAACGTTTACAGAATCGTGACCAACAAAACTAATCAGCTCTGCAAATATGATTTGCTCCAGCTAGATACAGTCGAGAAATAGGTCCGGTTCAACAGCGGTAGAATTGCGGATTATAGTACCAGTTCAGAATTGATGTTCAAAGGAGCTCTCTAGTTTTGTACTTAAGCAACTGGTGGATCTCCCAGTACAAAATATTGTGGCTCCATAGGACATCAATTTTGAGCTAATATAAACCTACAATCTTATACCCGTTGGACACGACCCTTTTCGACTGCAACTATAGCTCGTTCCATACTTAAAATTCAGTACAGTGTCTTATGCAAAACGACGTGGCCACGTTTCAGCACAAATCTTCTTGGAAATAAATACACACCTGTTAATCATTGTATTTCGGGGCGCTGAACAACTACTAATAGCTTTTTATTCGCATTCTAATCCGCATCTGGCCTGACTTCAAGCAAACTTAGACCGGCGCTCGCTGCCGAGAAGTGGCAACGTCGGCCAGCAAACTCCCATAAGAATTACATTTCCCTATTCTTTTCGTACTGAATTTGAAGTCTGAAACGATATATAGCTGGAGCACGTCATACACCTATAATTATATCGCTGCTGGACCCGACCCTTCTCGACTGCAACTAGCTGGATCACGTCATTATTGCATGGCCGATTAATTTTGTGTGGTTAGGGTCGTATAAGTGTTGTCAACATTGAAATTAGCCCAAGTGCTGTGGTGTGGAGTGGCTTTATCTAACGTTTAAATCCAATTTACCATCGTAATAAACTGGCGTCTTTGGCGGTTTGGCTCGTTTGTTTATTATCATTACCGTAAGTAACTACTAATTGTCCTGTAATAAGCTGGCTTGCCAACGTGCGATCTTTGTTTGATTATTTTGAAGTGTTTTATATATCATTTTGTTCTGTAATAACTCTCTTGGGGGAGTTGTTCACCAGTTATAGAATTCTTCTAAATAGTATATTACTCAGGTAATAGTCAACACAATATTGTGCGTGACTTTCATTATGTCTTCCATTTCTATGATGCTAAATGCTTTCTGAAAGTCCATGACTATTAATACTAGCGGTCTGTTGTATTCGATGTTCTTTCCAGTTAAAATTTTCAAGATTAACCAGTGGATATTGTTACCAAAATCAGAGCGGATGCCAATTTATTGTATTGGCTGCAATAACTAGAGCTTTTCTTTAATTTATTGTAGGATATTCTTGCGAAAAGCTTTTATAAGTGATACAAAAGACCGATGTGCCTGTAATGCCTTCAAAATATGGTACCTGAAATACGTCGACGTTTGAAAATGTCTTGTAATTTAGTCAGGAGGACTTCTCCGCCTGTTTTGGCGAATTCTATTATGGTTTCTTCATTTGCAGGTGCTTTATTATTCTTTATAGTTTTGAATGTGTTCTTTATTTATTTTGTAGTTATTTCTGTTAAATCCTCTGCTCCATGACTTATAATAACACTTTCCCTGTTTACTTCCTTTGATTTTTTTACAATTTCTGTTTATTTTTATGCAGCTGTTTGTGAAACTTAAAATGTGGCTTTAGTTAACCCCTTACGCAGTAACTTTAAATTTGAAAAACGACTTGCCGTATTTGTCAAGGTACCTAGCTCAGTGAACTTAAAACCCTCTTAATACTTCAGTTTGTGGCTATAAAAGATAGTATTTGCTAAAAAGCAGGAAGCTGGTCCCTCCTGTAGTGCTTTCAAAGTGTCAAAGTGCAATCAAAGAAAACTAGAATTAACACCTAAAAAAGATTATGTGCAAGACAGTTGGTTCTACACATATGTACGTTTAAACACATACACGGAGCAATATCAAAATAGCGTTAAAATAATTGTTTTAAAAAATATTTAAAGACGACCCACGAAAACCGGGCGCAATTTCCACACATAAACACATTATTTCTCGCTCACAAAAGCTCCTCACAGCTGAAAGTTTCCTATATCGAATTGCCTTCTGATATTCGAAGTCGTACTGTACTGCTTCTTCCAAACTTTGAATGGCGTGATGCGTGGAAAGCTACTACACCCGTTGCTGCTGAAATTGCGTTCCCCAAAATGGACGATTTAAATACACCTTTGAATATAGCGCAAATTGACATGCTCACCTCGTACACGATGAAATTGCGTTCACTGGGCTCGTAAACACTTGTCCGCTGCACTGTAAGCTTGAGGGCAGCACTTATTTACTTACTGCGGACTTCTAGTCCAACGGTCGGCAACTGGCAGACCGCGGTCCAAGTCCGGACCGCGGAAGGTCGAAAATAGGACCGCCAAAAGTTTTTTTTTTTGAAACCTGGTATAACAATTAACTTATTCAATTTAAATAAATGATTTAAAAATATTTTTTTACAAATAATAATATGTTTGTTCCTTATCAATATTTCTAATATGTTATTATGTTACAAGTAATAGCGCGACTCGTTTGATTTTTACTTCTTTTTACGGTAAAGGGAGTATTGGATTCACCCCAAAAATTCTAAATTGAGTTTTCAACAGATCTTCACGTTTTAGAGTCCCTTGAACCCAAAAAACATGTTTTTGTTCATTGGTCATTGGTCTGTCTGTCTGGATGTGTGTCTGTGAACAGAATATCTCAAAAACGAAAAGAGGTATGGCGTTGAAAATTCTTATATAAGTTTTGTGTACTATCTAGATACGACTGCAAGCTTTTGAAGAAAATCACATAACCGGAATTATGGTGTTTACTCTTATGATTTGTCAGTTTTTTTCGATTTTTTCAAAAACTGTTATAACGATTTTTTTCAAACTTTACATTTTTAATGTGTATTGATGTAAACTAGGTGATTTTCCAGTTGAATACCTCTAAAATGGGTTTCTTTTGTTTTTTTTTCCTATTTTTTTATTAACTCCTATTTCAAATAGAACACCCGGCAGATTATTACATTTTTGAATTCAGCTTAAAATTTTAGACAAAATTTGTCTCTCGAACTAACGCTTTATTTTGTACGGTTTCTGTAGAATTAGTAATTTTTGAAAATTTTTGACAAATGCTTGAATATAAAAATCAAATTTTTGGCTAATTATAAGGTCACTGTAAAAGGAAGTTGTGTGCGTGTATCACACCAGATTTTTTATAGTATGTTCACAGTGAAAATAAAAAATAATATGTATTATGAGTTTTTTCTCTGGACCTCGAAAATTTTATTCAAAAATTTTCGGACTCGTCTTAAAACTACTTGCCGACCCCTGTTCTAGTCGCTTCTATTTAACTCACCTTTTGGCGATTTTCGCACAGCGAACTTTTGGAGTTGCAGATATGTGCAACCCTCAACTCACGACTAAAGCCAAACTTTAAAAAGCCAGCGAAAGATGTTTCGAAATTGAAATACCCCTTCGTTTCGCGGACAGGCTCAGGGCGTTGGATTCAACGTTGTACCCGCGAAATAAAATTTTACATGTCGTTTACCGTTTGCCGCCGGCTCTACGCATTTTTGTTATTTTAGAATACATTACAAAAATTTTATTTACAATAATAAAACGTAGGAAATATCAGTTGGTTAAATCTTTTAAGTATGAAAATTCGCACCACAGGTGAGGGCTATCAACCCCCGTTTCAAACCCTTCCACTAGCTTAATTTTGCCGTTCTTGAGATTTAAAATTTCGTTGTTTCCGTTGGTAAGCTTCCCTCTCAATACTTTTTATGCTTCTAATTTCGTCGAGTTTATTAGATAATTATGTTGTTTAATATGTAGATGCATCGAAAAGGATTGAAGATGTGGATATTTATTTAATTTAATGTTCTAATGTTGCTCGTCAGCATCGATTTGCTATTTCTGTGCATTAACGTTCGTGGTGTAGTTTTTAGTTCTCACATTGCATTAATTTTCTAACTTATCACATATTATTTCTTTTGCAGCTGCAACAGTTCTATTCAGAGTTAAGTTACTTACTTTTAATATATTTACATCATTTATTTAATCCTATAACTGCTAAGACGGGACACGGGGAACCCACACTTTATTAGTTTCATTAGTAAAGCCCATGTACCTATGTATTACAAATTGTGAAAAAAATAATTTGTCTATTTCACTGTGGGTTACTTCTAGGTTTATTTTTAAAAGAATATACGAAACCGTTTTTCTAAAATACACAAATCGTAGTTTTTAAAGTACATTTGTGATAATATGGTTTCATAAAGCAATCTGATATTTCTGAATTTTTTAAATGATATTTTGACGCATTTGGAACAAAAAATTTACTTTACCTGAATAGATTTTTCTTTAATTTACCGTTCGTGGGGACTCATGAGGACCAATTTAACATTTTGTATTAATATTTTCATCTTTAAACTGGCCAAAGAATAACGCTACTTAAAGGTTTAGCACTAATTTATACACGCCTTGTATATAGACAATATAGATACACAATTTGAATAAAAAGAATTGTGTGGGCTTCTAGTGTCCCAACATGGCAATATACTCGTTGCTGCTAATAGTGTTAAATGGGTTGCCTATATTACGTGGTTACTTAGTCTTTTTTTATGTTTCTGTAATTATTTCTTTCGTTGCTCTTAGTAACTTTAAGTCCTTGATTACTTGCGTTGTTACTTTGTATTTCACTTCAATGTTGAATCAAAGTTTTAGTGTATTTTATTTTCCGGTTTCTGTTGTGGACTTTCGTTTGCATTTTTTGAATTCTGCTAGTTTATTCTCTCCCTTTTACCGTTTACGTTTCTAATATTTCTGATAATTTAGCTTCTAAAAATTTAGTGGGCACTTCCAATAGATAAGTACTTGATGTAGTGCTATAAATTTTGGACTATCGATTTCGTTTCTTGTTTGTGCGCCTGGGTACACCCAAGTTCACTTTCTATTAGATTTTTTTGGTGAAAAAATTATTCGTCAGATAAGGACACATTTTAATTTGAATTCTTCAACAAACGTTATCTAAACTTTAAAGGGAAGCCTTATTTTAGTTTAATCATTGCCAACTCATAAAACTAAAAACACCAACAGTTAAGTGTTCGAAGCGGGGCTAACTTCGTGCTTATGTTAACATGAATAAAACGTCAAAAGTGACGACTGTTATGTCGTAAATTATTAATTTGTTAGTACAGTGATCTGAATTAGCGTGTGCAGTGAACAGACGCGCGTGTTAATCAGTGCTCGGCTGTGCAAGTGGAACGATGCAAAATACTGTCGCCAGTGGCAGGAACCTAACCTAGCATAACAAGGAAAATTGGAAATTTGCGCGTACACATTTCCTGTGGCCAGCAGCAACTTCTCGGTTTCGCCTAAATCGATATCGCCAACATGCTGCTCGCATTCCAGGTTGCGAGCCGCCGCAAATTCACGGGCTTAATTGTAAATGTCAAGTGTCAGGTCGAAATGTCAATTAATAGTACTTTGATTTGCTTCTCTAACAACCACTGAAGTGCGAATTAGTTAGCCCCACGATGACGACGGTCGCGATGGAAGAGTACGAGCTCATGCGAGACTCCAAGTACCGCATGTACGTGGCGGCTGTCGACAAGGCACTAAAGAATTTCGAGTACACGTCGGAGTGGGCCGACTTGATATCTGCTCTGGGCAAGCTCAACAAGGTATGTTTGGTTTAATTTGAAATTTGTGTGTATAATTTGTTCTTTTTAAAGGTGCTCTTGGGCTACACAAAATTCCCCGTTATTCCAAGAAGAATCAAAATAAGCAAGCGGCTGGCCCAGTGCATGCACCCTGCGTTGCCCTCAGGAGTACATTTGAAAGCTTTGGAAACATACGATATTATTTTTAAGTGTATGGGAACCAACCGGCTGTCACATGAGTTGTTTATTTATAGTGCGGGTAAGTCATGTTTTTCTGGCAGGAATTTATTGAATGGAGCTTTAGCAACTTGAGGTTAATTTGTGATAAACTGGGTAGCATTTATTATCGATGATAACTACTTGTTTACATGCTTCGTCTGGGAAAATAATTATCTGTGAAGGAAAATATTGCTGTTTACAAACACGTGTCTTGTTCCTCGTTCCTGTTTGTATTGTATCCTATTATGGCTTGTTTACTTGCACACCTATTATATGCACCGCTACAAATTTGCAAATGCCCTTAATTGGCACAGTAATTGTAGTTTTAATACTGCATCCTAATTTGGGAAAACGCGGTAGTTTTATTTTTATCAAATTGGTTGTATAACTAAATGAACTGGAAGTGTGTGAAATACAAATAAAACTGTGCTGATAATTTTATGCTTATCAAGTCTCCTTATTTGATGTTTGATTTGTATTAATGCTAACTATGCACCACGAACATGTGAAAATTTTAGCCTTTGTTTGTTTAGACTTGTGTAGAATTTATCTTTTGTAGCAGTCGAGTGCTGACGGATAATTGAAAGGGTTAGATACGAAGTAAATGAATTGTTTGATTGTTGGCCATTGACTACATAACTAGTTGTTTACTTTCATTAGAGGTTGCAATCTGTTATAATAGATTAATAACGTCCACAGTCACCCACCCGTCATTGCAAAATTGTATTTCATACTAGACATGTAATTAACATTTTTCCAGCATTTATTTATTGCTTGCTTTGTTTAAATGATGACCTTCGTCGGGGTCGTTTGAAATTGTATATCAGAATTTTAAAATAACCGAATCATTATTAGCTTTGCCATCATTTAGGGTTATAATTAAAGTTCTAAAGTTCAGCAAAAACTCTGGAAATATTGATGGAAAAATTGGATTTTTGGGAAAATTTTGATTTTTGCTAAAATTAAATATTTGAAACAGCTATGTTTGTTCGTAATAATTATTTATCGTAGATTAGTTGCTATAATTTATAGTAAATCAGTTTTGCGCAATTAAATTACTTCAAATTGCAACATTGTTGGGAGTTAGGGGATTTACCGCCCAACTTTCGCCTGAAAATTATTTTAAGCTATAGAATGTGCTATACAAATAGAATTTTTGTTAAACAAATGAGTACTATGTAACTATGCTTACAAATACATAAGACACATTCGAAAAATTAATATTTCTGACAAGCTTGAAAATTAAACGCTGTGAAGAGGGCCGTCGTTTCTTTATTAACATTCTTCATTTGAAACGATGTTTTTATAGCGGCTAATGTGCCGTAAATGAAACATAAATTTATACGGTAATTGAAACGTCAGACTTGGTGTAGGCTATAAATAATATTTACTGAAGTTATTAGCTCTAATGAAATTGGTTTGTGGTATGTAGTAATTGTTTATATTGTAACAATTTCAATCTGTAGCGTCTTGCTTAGCATTGAGTTTTTTATGTTTATTTGAAAAATTAGAGTGATCATATTAGATATTTGCTAGAGTAAATAGGCAAAAAATCTGTAAAATGTGCTAAAAAATGCTCATGTTTTTTGTTTGGTAATAAATAATTGATATAGTTACTAGAACAACTAATTAAAATTTAGAAAAAGGTTTCCAATTCAGAATTGTCTTTTAAATAATATTACATACAGGGTGGTTTAATAGTATGCGATTTTTCAATGTTTTTTATATGGAACACCTTTCATATTTTTACAAAATCTGCTAAAAATATTTCAAGTTTTATAGTTGATATTTTAAGAGTTATGAATCGAGAGAGTAGTAAAGTTTGTAATTATTATATTCTTTGAATTAATTATTTCACAGGACTAGGAACCCCCTTGGCTTACTACAATACTGAAATTTGAAGCTGTTAACCATGAATTATATTGATTAACATCTACTACATCGTATTTCAACATATTTCAGTTACCTCTGTAACAGTACGTTTAGTTAACCTTCTACTCCAATAATTAATAATGCCCTGGGTTCGCTAGCTTAAACAGTCACACTCAAATGAAATTGTTACTGCGGTTAAGGGAAAACTAATATTGCTCTGAGTTTGCTCGTTGCCATCTAGAATGCTGAAATTAGGCATGCAAAAACTGCCAGCAATAAAAACTCAACGGTTTACACAAAAAGATATATAATCTGTAAGAGAAACACAATTACAGGAAAATACATGTACATAAAACACCAAAAATAAACGATGCCATAACATACAGTGAAGCTGTCAACCGTACTTTAATTATCTACGGGCAAAATCTGTTTCTACTCGCGTTATTACATAAAAATACACACTATTCACATAAAAAGACTACGCTACATGCATGCAAGCACCTTAAATGGTGCGTTAATGTTCAGTTGTTGATGCAAAGTCAAACACCGATAGTGCGAAATATATTTAAATTCCGTCCACAAATACACTCAAGGCGAAGCTGTCTATTCTTTACTGCGCTTGTTGCAATTCTTGAATGCAGCTGACGCATACGTTTGAGCGCATACAAAGAATGCGTAACTCAGGTATCGCAAGATTGCGTCATTCGTTATTAAGCTTCCAGTTTCCTCAATTTCACTGGTTCGTACATTAAATGAAGTTATTTGATTATAGTAACTAACCTGGCTTTAATATTGCCACCAGAGAATCCGGTGTGCTGCTTTGAGACTAAAATTGCAGCTTCCGGCTGTGTTAACTGGAACACCACAGGGTTGCTTTTAGGGTCAAAAACTGCACCCCAGCCTGAGATGCAACGGGCGTCGGCTGCTTGCTAACGCAAATCTACACAGGCACGCACTTTTAAATCAGGCGTCGCGTTCTTTGTATTTTAGGACTACATGCACGGTTGCTAACTTCGGCGCGACACCAGTCGAATGAATCCTTGCTGGCCCTCACGACCCAGTTGCAGTTATTCATTAATGCAACTTTGCGATTTGCTGACTTTGTTCTACTTATAACTCCGCGCCTTTGATCTGCTGCATTCGCCTTTTCCACTCATGTCTGATACACTTATAATGCGTAACAACTTAATTAATAATATGGTGAAAAGATGTGAAATGTATGTATACAGGGTGACACGAATTGGCCCATTACACCTGTAACCTATTATCTGTATTCTTTAAGTTAGTAAAAATATTATTCTAACAACTTTTCTGTTACCTGCAATGGTTTTTCTATCATTAAATTTACTCAGCTGTACAACCCTTTGCGGGTGTATATCATTTACATAATTAATTGTTTCTTAATCATGTAGCTTTAGTTTTTTTACCATTACATCAAGCACGAACTGGCTATTGTGATTCGTGTATTTGTCTTGGTATCTGTTTTATCTCATCTGGGTCTAAAGCTGCGTAGGTATTCTTGTATTTTATTATTTTTTCATGGTATCGTACGAGTTCTTTATGTAGAAAAATTGCAAAATTTTGGTATGTAGTGCTAAAAAGTAATTCCCCTGTAGTTGAAGTATTCTAGCTTCTTTCTTTTTTTGTGTTATGGTTGTATCAAGCTTATTTCCTACTCATTCAGTATTTTTTCTTGTTGGATTTCTGTTGTAGATCATCTCGTTCTATATCCGCTTAGGTATTCGTGTATTGTGTGTATTAAAAAAGTGTACTTCCCCTTTAGTAGGAGTAATCTAGCTTGTTTTTTTAATGGTTATATCAAGTCTATTTCCTACCTATTTTCATTCTTTAATATTTGTATTACTAATTGGTATATTAATTTGATTAGTTTTTTCCTCTGGGTTTTATCAGCTCTGTGGACAATCTCTTCAATCAGATATGTTTCTGGAGTCAGGAGGTCAAGCCACAGTCTTGCTTTAAATTTTAACAGTTTGACCTATGTAACATATGCAGGAACAACTAATTCTAGCACACCAACACTTCCAAAGGTCAGCTCAGTTTTTAAATCTTTGTTAGAAAGCAAACTAACCTGGTGTTTTATTAATATTTAAAATAAATTATTTACTTATTGCAGGGATTAGTTATACAAATAAAAGACTGAACATAGTTATTAGTCAACACCTAAACTGTCGAATACGATTTAGGCAACTTGTGGGATTACGTCACTCATAAGTTGTTATCTTTGAGGTTTTTAGGATCATATGGTGGTTTTTGCAGTTAAAATAGGCAAGGCATTGAATTGAGTGATAAAAATAAATGATTATATTTTCTGTACTAACGGCGTAATTGCCTGTCATTGTCTCCTGACTAATCCTACACTCCTTTTTCGAATTGGTCTGCATTTGTGTGTATGTCTGTTATGGAATGTGTTTTATATCAGTAAATATTAAAAATTTAGAGCTGAAGTAAAATAGTTTTATCTATTATTTCCTCACACTGCAGTAATCACGTAAAAGATCTAAATTTAGACGATTCTAAGAAATTACATATCTACATCCATTTTTTTAGTAAAAAATTAAATATTTGCAGTCATTTCAAAATTGTAGCACTACAGTTTTGGACAGAAAAATGTTCGATTGTTTTCTTAAAATACTTTAAAATATGATTAATTTTTTTTGTAGACATTTTAATAAAATTAAATATGTACATCCATTTTTTTAGTAAAAAATTAAATATTTGCAGTCGTTTCAAAATTGTAGCACTACAGTTTTGGACAGAAAAATGTTCGATTGCTTTCTTAAAATAATTTAAAATATGATTAATTTTTTTTTGTAAAAATTTTAATAAAATTAAATATCTACATCCATTTTTTTAGTAAAAAATTTAATATTTGCAGTCGTTTCAAAATTGTAGCACTACAGTTTTGGACAGAAAAATGTTCGATTACTTTCTTAAAATACTTTAAAATATGATTATTTTTTTTTTTAGAAATTTTAATTAAATTAAATATCTACACCCTTTTTTTTAGTAAAAAATTAAATATTTGCAGTCGTTTCAAAATTGTAGCACTACAGTTTTGGACACAAAAATGTTCGATTGTTTTCTTAAAATACTTTAAAATATGATTAATTTTTTTTGTAGAAATTTTAATAAAATTAAATATCTACATCCATTTTTTTAATAAAAAATTAAATATTTGCAGTCGTTTCAAAATTGTAGCACTACAGTTTTGGACAGAAAAATGTTCGATTGCTTTCTTAATAGCTATTTATGCAACAAGTGCTAAAAGTCGACTTTTATGCGCGAGACATGAAAATTATGAAACAAAGCCGAAGGCTGAGTTTCATAACATGTCTCGCGCATAAACGACTTTTAGCACGCGTTGCATACAATATTTTATCTACGACCTTAATTTTACCGTTATTAATCCATAAATATCGATTTAAGAAAGGTTCGCATCTGCGACGCTGCATCATAATGAATAGTAGCCTACGCCGCTGGCGATTGTTTTGGCCACGCCCGTGCTGTCAAGGACAGGTACGAAATTTAATTATTTATACTCCACATATGACTGTATTCATTACATAACGCTTTAATTATTTCAAAAACGCTTTACCTGTAACGCAAGAAGCAACTAGAATAGCTTTACGACTTCACTTGCAGTTTGAAATTGTAGTTTTGAACCTCGCGTCACTTTTAGCACATGTGCTAAAAGTAAACAGCTGATTTCTTTAAACACGGTAAACTATAAAACGTCACTTTTAGTGAAACAAGCTAGCGCTAAAAGGCCTACTTTTAGTAGTGGTCGTAGATAAAATACTTTAAAATATGATAAAAAAATTTGTAGAAATTTTAATAAAATTAAATATCTACATCCATTTTTTTAGTAAACAATTAAATATTTGCAGTCGTTTCAAAATTGTAGCACTACAGTTTTGGACTGAAAAATGTTCGATTGCTTTCTTAAAATACTTTAAAATATGATTAATTTTTTTTTGTAGAAATTTTAATAAAATTAAATATCTACATCCATTTTTTAGTAAAAAATTAAATATTTGCAGTCGTTTCAAAATTGTAGCACTACAGTTTTGGACAGAAAAATGTTCGATTGCTTTCTTAAAATAATTTAAAATATGATTAATTTTTTTTTGTAGAAATTTTAATAAAATTAAATATCTACATCCATTTTTTTAGTAAAAAATTAAATATTTGCAGTCGTTTCAAAATTGTAGCACTACAGTTTTGGACAGAAAAATGTTCGATTGCTTTCTTAAAATACTTTAAAATATGATAATTTTTTTTTTTTAGAAATTTTAATAAAATTAAATATCTACATCCATTTTTTTAGTAAAAAATTAAATATTTGCAGTCGTTTCAAAATTGTAGCACTACAGTTTTGGACTGAAAAATGTTCGATTGCTTTCTTAAAATACTTTAAAATATGATTAATTTTTTTTGTAGAAATTTTAATAAAATCAAATATCTACATCCATTTTTTTAGTAAAAAATTAAATATTTGCAGTCGTTTCAAAATTGTAGCACTACAGTTTTGGACAGAAAAATGTTCGATTGCTTTCTTAAAATAATTTAAAATATGATTAATTTTTTTTTTGTAGAAATTTTAATAAAATTAAATATCTACATCCATTTTTTTAGTAAAAAATTAAATATTTGCAGTCGTTTCAAAATTGTAGCACTACAGTTTTGGACAGAAAAATGTTCGATTGCTTTCTTAAAATAATTTAAAATATGATTAATTTTTTTTTTGTAGAAATTTTAATAAAATTAAATATCTACATCCATTTTTTTAGTAAAAAATTAAATATTTGCAGTCGTTTCAAAATTGTAGCACTACAGTTTTGGACAGAAAAATGTTCGATTACTTTCTTAAAATACTTTAAAATATGATTAATTTTTTTTTAGAAATTTTAGTAAAATTAAATATCTACACTCTTTTTTTTAGTAAAAAATTAAATATTTGCAGTCGTTTCAAAATTGTAGCACTACAGTTTTGGACAGAAAAATGTTCGATTCCTTTCTTAAAATACTTTAAAATATGATAATTTTTTTGTAGAAATTTTAATAAAATTAGTTTAGTCCATATGTACATAATTTATTTGTAAAGAGTGAGTAATTGTAAACATATCTAAACATTTATTTAAATCACGTAGTTTCTTTAGGCAGTCGTAGTTCATTATTGTGGCAGTGTAATTTAAATTATTAATTGTATTGGACTTGTGTGCAAACTCCAATTTAATTGATAGATCGTTTACAATAATTTAACTTAGCACAAATAAAGCACTATAAAACTGAATAACTATAGCAAATCTGTAATAAAATGTTTAATAACATAACTTAAATAACATTTCATCAATGCTTTTTGCTATTTACGACGGCTGTAACTAATGGGCTTGGCTATCAGCTATTTGTTTTGGTAATCAATCTTCTACAAAGGAAGGGCACAGGCTATAAAATAGTTTGCAATTTTTTGGCTTAAAGCTGAGAATGTGTGATAGACTTAATAATAATAGAAACTGTACTTAGCTCCAAAGCTAGTTTGATTGGAAATCAAATTTGCGATTAAAATGCGACTTTAATAAGGAGAAAATCAAAACCTCCAGTGAATTTTGTTATGAAAATTTAAGGAATACATTAACTGCAATGTTGTTGTCATGGCGGCAAAATGTAAACAACATTTTATGCGATTTGCAATTTAAAACAAATTTTATCTGCTGTTAAAATGACAAACATATTGTGGCTTAAGGGATTTTCTGCAGGAGTTTAATTATTTGCGAGGTATCAAAATAGTAGTTTATTTATCTAGAACGAAAAGTGGAATTTTAAAGACGACAGCCGAGGACGGAATTACTTGCGAGGACCCTTAAAAACACTTTTATTTCATACTGCAAGTTTAATGAATTTTAAATAAAAAGTTGTAAATCATTTCAAATTTCATGTCAACAACTGACGTATAATTTTAAAGTACTTGAACTTTAAAATTTTACTTTAAAGTACTAGGACTTTACTGTTCCATTTTTTGTACCATAAATAATCCGAAAAATGTAATTTTTGACATCACTATGAAGTAAATGTAATTAAATTTGTCAATTTTCATTGAATAATATTAATCAAAAGTTTTCATGTTTTTTTAATATGAGTTGTCTTGACTTGGAAACAGTTGACAGCTATACTCATTTAGTTACTAGTTTAGTTTCGCTCTATTGTGACAGACAAGTTTGGGATGCTACTTCTGATAATAAAACGATCTGGTCATTGCGTGTGCTCTTTTCATACTCCATAATTTATGACCGTATTGTGACCAGGGTTGGTCATTGCTGTGTGGTTGGAATTTGGGTCACAAGGATATTTACATAACTCTTCCTTTTGTCATTGGGTGCTCCTAAGCGTGTGACATCCGTCGTGCTGTTTTTCGAATTTATACTTTTGACGTTTTTGACAAGTTAGGCTGCATGTTTGATGGCGACCCAAATCACATTTGGCATCTAATACTTTTTGTTCGCATATGTCGCACTGACGTTTATAGATCATTCGTCACTCACGTTTTAGATAGCACTGACGTTTACAAATTTGGAACTGCGCTTAATGTCAAGTTTCAGTTGATTTAGAATTGCACTTAGTGTCTAGTTTG